>JAAFCF010002710.1:2886888-3234528 GCA_013389785.1 Helicorthomorpha holstii | reverse complement strand
CAAATGTACAGTAAAAGTAATAGCCATTTACTATAGCAAAAAATTATGGTGTATTGTGATACAGTTTTTAATTTTTTTAATGAAAAATTCTCTGACACAATTAACGTTATTTTGCCATGTTCCTCGTGGTTTAAAAAAATAATTACTGTACATTTATTTGATTTGTTTAAAAAAATTAAAATGGGTAAAATTCACAATTTAGTACTGTACAAATACTTTTACACCATCGCGATTATTTAGCTTTTTATTTTTAATATCAATCGTCCCTGTATATAATTACTGTGTATGACAATCCATATTTAAAATATGTAATAAAAGTTACAGTTTTGATCTATATCTTATTGTATCATGTCTAATAATATAAAAAGTACTTGTTTATTCGCACTATAAAATTGCAAAAAGGAACTGCATATTTACTGCTAATTAGAAGCAGATATCCAGCATACAGTACCACACCCTTGCAATATGAAAGATTTTTCTGCCTAATTTTAGATCAAAATTAGCTTTGGGTGGAGTATTAAAAGTGGGGGAAGGAGACAGAAGAAAATATTTTGAAAGTTTTATAATACAACAACAAAAAAATCTTTATTATGGGAAAGAACAGTAATAATATTAATTTTTGAATTGTAGACACCAATCATTTTCTTAAAAAAATCAATTTAATTAATGAAAAAAAATTAAATAGAAAATCAGTTTACAGCAAGTTGGATTTAAGGGTGTGTCACGAGGAAAATTACATGTCACTCTTAAACAATATAAAATATTTTTGTGAAAAGTGAAAAACATGTGAGACTTCGGTAATGTACTTTACTTAAGAAAAACGCCGATTTCCATTATTTAAGCATAATGACAGTCATGTCACTTTTCTTGACATAATTGTAGACTATAAAATTATGTTAAATTTCTCATTAAAAATTTAATTATTGCCTTTCTAAAGTATTTAGCGGAAACACTTAACAAAGAGTGTCGATATTAAAGGTAGCATATTGTTTGTTTTTTTTTTCAGTTACAAAATTCATAGAAAAAAACGGTTTGTGTATAATAAAAAATCAATTTATAAATATCACACTGATTTAGTACGAGGGACTGCATTAACTACAATTATCGTCACAATAGCATTCAAGTATTTAAAAAAATTATTTAAAAATTAAATTTATGCAAATAACTTATGTTTTTATTTTATTGTTTCCTGTTTGATATTTTATTATTTTAGCAGTTTTAATCAACTTTCACTTTTTCTCATAAGGTCATTATTTGAAACAATTAAGTTCAATTATACTGCACACATTGTATAATTATTGTGAAAAAATAAAAAAAAATTCCTCCTTATATTAACAGAAGTTAAATTAGCAATCTTGTTAACAATTAGTGTTTTGATTAAAATTGATAGATTGGTTTAAAAATGAAATACAAAAAGGGCGTTTGACCTGATTTTTTTCTCCAACTTTTCATGATAGTACTGACTGGTAGAAAGTTATAATAAACAATAAATAAAAGTTAAAACCAATGGGAAAGCGTGAACACCATGGATTGGCTTCTCTATAGAAAATACGATACTATTTTTTTGTTATGAGATTCTCCAAACCACAATAATAAGGAGAAAGACTTTTAAAATCATTTTTTTTTATTGTTATTGTTAAAGAAAATCGTTTCCACCCATAAACGGACAATTTTTCACGCCCATTCCACTAGTATAAAATATGCTTGCTAACTCATCAAATGCATCACACATCGGTTTTCTAGCAAAGCAACAGTTTTGCAATCTTAAGAAAAATTAAGAAAATGGTGTTTAAATTTGCACTGGCAATTTTGCTTGCGGCAATCATTGCCGTTTCATCGGGTACAGAAGAAGCCAAATCAGCAACAACAAGTGATTTAGTTGCTGCTGCTACTGGCTATGGAAATGACCATTATGGAAATAGCCATGGAAGCAATGGATATAACAATTACGGAAATAATTACGGAGACCACGATTATTTGAACAGTTATTACTCAGGCCACGGAAACAAATATGGTAACCATGGTGCCAGCAAATACGGCAATCACGGTCACAACAATGACCACTACGGAAACAAAGGCTATCATGACAAAGGTATATTCGCTATTTACTCAATTACTGTAAATTCAGGCTTTCTATTAACAAATTAAAAAATATATAATCATTTAACTAACCATTATTTGCAATGATTATACATAGGACATTACAAAAATGGATTCCACAATGTATATCACAAGGATGAATATGGCCATTATTCAAAGTACCACGACAATGCCAGCAACAACAAATACAATAACCACGACGCCGCATACAATAACTACCATGATGATGACCACTCAAATTATTACGACAATCATGGTCATGACAACAATTATAAAAAGGGACACAATAACTATGGAGGAAATCACAAAAACTCTTACTACAACAACAAATACAACAACTACAAAAGCCAACCACATTATGGATATGGACATGGAGGTTATGGCAGTGGACACGGAGGTTATGGCAGTGGACACGGAGGTTATGGCAGTGGACATGGAGGTTATGGCAGCGGACATGGAGGTTATGGCAGTGGACATGGAGGTTATGGCAGTGGACATGGAGGTTATGGCAGTGGACATGGAGGATACGGTAGTGGTTATGGAAGCGGTCATGGAGGATATGGCAATAGTTATGGCTACCCATCAAGCTATAGCAGCTATTCATACAGCACAGGTCCTAGCTACTCAAGTTATTATTAGAAATTTACAACTACCATTGGCACTTGTGTGTGCAAGATTAGCTAAAAGATATATCAAAATATCAATCGATCAACACATTTGTAATATGTTTTTTGCAACTTATTTATGCGTATAGCTATCATTATGTGACCCATAATATTAAATTAATTGTAAATTTGATATGAACTTGTAATAAATATTATTTTAATAGCATTTCTGTTATTCTACGTAAATGTTTCTACAGTAAAACAAATGATTTTTTGAGTAGAAAAATTACGAAAAAATTTTAATAACTCGAAAATTTAATATCTATTTACAAATTTGGTCTTCACACACCATATTTACGTCATTTCCAATTCTATAAACCCAAGGAATACCAAATTTGTCAAAAATCTGACATTTACTAATTTTATTTTAAATGTATCATTATTAAATACTTAAACAATAACGTTACCTAAAATATGTTGGGAGGGCATAAAACTATTATAATTGCCTAACAATTCTTTAAACGTTATTCAAATGCAATAATGATGCACAAAAAATGCATTAAAGTGACTAACACTATCTGAAATTTCCTGAATTTTGTAGCTAATAATTGTTTTAATTTTTCTATTAACAATAAAACTTCGATAAAAAACTTGAAATTATTGGTGAATACAAATGTCCACAAATTTACTGCATTGTAAAATCAAAATAATAAAACATTTAAAATACTAAAACGAATTTCATTAAAACCATGAACAGCTATCAACATTTAATTGGTTACCAGTACACAAAATTTAATATACATATTTTAAAAACGACTATTTACATTATACCAGATTTAACTACATCAGCTGTACTTGCGTTAATCAATTCTTGATTAATTAGAAAAATAAATCTTAATCCAGCAATCTGCCAATAAGATTAAATTCTACTTAATCACAATGACAAAAAATAAAATATTAAAAAATAAATTTTTACCTCCAAAACGCTGTTATTTCCTAGTTTGCTTTTGTTCCCTACAAGTACTGGCTTTCCGTCGATATAAACAGGTCGCTTTCCTTCATTTGCTAAATAAAATTCCCCACTGGCTTTCATTTTTATAACTCCTTGTTTACGAGAAATTTTAAGAGCGGGACCTTCTAATGACAAATCCATATCGACTGTGTTATCTTTTGTTGAACGACCAAGAGTAATCTAATTTATAACACAGAATTAAAATCTATCTCGAAAAAACTTCGTTAAATATACAATAACTATATTAACTAATATACCTCTTTGGATCTCATTAAATATCGTACAAGACGACCTCGAAGTACAGCTAAAGTCTGATTATCAAAATCTGGCGGACTTATACCAGTCACGCTGTCAACCATTACTTGCCATTTTGGCAACTCATTTTCCAAATGTCGGATTTCCCGTTTTACTTTTCTGTCGGATGCTGCTAATTCTAACAAAAATAATAATATTATTAATATCGGCAATAAATACAACTTTCGAGATTTAAACCAGTAATTGTCGTAACGCCATTAACTTAAGCGTCAAAAGAACTTTCGTAGAACAAGATATGACAAAATAATGACCCTATGGATTTAGAAATATTGAACACAGATTGTGCTAAATATGATAAACATGGTATAAAGTATCTACAACGACAACCGCCGATTTTTTAATCATTAAAAATACGAGAAAGCATATAACTTACCATGTTCTAACGCCTCATCATGTGGATCACTAAAACAAAAAAATTTACTTATAACTAAAAATTCAAAAAAATAAATAAATAATAAAGTATTTAAATTACTGAAGCTCGTCGTCATTAAGAAGATCTTCGGCGTCAGAGAAGCTAATTATCGGTTCCCCTTTAGGCAAAGGTTGTACTGACAAATAATTCTCGCTTAAACAGTCGCCATTAACGAAATGTCCACACTCGTAAAATGGATTACCTGGCTGGTCAGGAAGTAGATGGTACTGTTTCATGAGCAACCAGTGATTATACAAAGATTTGGGAGTTCTTGCTGGATGAAAAACTTCTGGATGTTTTTGTAACATATTTTGAAAAACCTCTAATGTTGGTTGATTTGACTAAAATAATAAGATTTAACAACTAAATCGTAAATACGAAACACTTTAACTGTTAAATAGCCTTCAAAATGCATAAACAAAGAATTATACAGTCAATCTTTTTACATACCGGTAAATAAGCTTAAATTCAAATACTTGAAACTAAACAACTGCGTATCTATCTTAATTGATGATCGTGGCAAAAATGTATATATACTTACTGAACTCAGTTTTTTGATTAAATCTTCTTCAGCGGTACTAAATAATGCTTTACTTTGAACACTAGCAACAACTTCAGGATGAAGAAGCTTTATGGCGTTGACAGCCATTCTTAACAATATGGTTAAAGCATATCAAGAAATAATACATGTAGTAGTTACTTTGTTTAACTACTTACCGTGAAATGACAGAATCATACAGTAAAGCATACCACCGATCTTGAATTTCCTGAAGAGTAAATTTACACGAAAATTTTACACCTTGATACACCATCGTAAGATCACTTGTCTTTAAATTATAAAAAAAAAACAAAAACAATGTACAGTGTACTGTTAAAATAACTAGTCAAAATCTCAATTTGTACCTGTTGAACACTTGTTATAAGAGCTAAATCATCAGTTGGTTTCCAGCGGCCTACATCTTTTGCAGAAACTGAATGAGAACTCTAGAAAATCCAAAACCGTTTGATAAATACGCATTATATTATTAAACAAGAAAAATCACTTACTTTTGATTTCTTTAGTCGTCTACTATTAGATGACTTTGATGGCTTTAACGATACAAATCATTAAATAAATCTTTTTACATTTAAAGCTGCAAGCTCAATGATCTTTATAAAATACCTTTTTTTTTTCAGTCGGTGGTATAACTCCAGGTTTAACTACTGGAAACGGTATACCTGGAGTAGAAGATTCCGGAACTGCTCCAACCACACTTGTAGTCGCTGCTAATGGTGCGACGGTGTTTGTTGCAGATAAAGACGATAAAGGTCTTGAAGGCCTGCTAGTCTTTATAAGACTACTTTCAACCACCTCATCATCAAATTTCTTTCTTTTTATTGATCTTGACGAACTATATTAGAAAGAAAAAGATACTTGTATTAATAACAAAGAACGGTATAAACGATTCGAGTGTACAAACATATTCCAGGAGCAACTTAAAATGATCTGAGAGACTGAACAGAACAAATGTAAACAATGAATATTCAATACAATTATTACCTTCGTCGATTTTGCACTACTGATGACTGTAGTGAACTGTCTAACAAAGGTGATACAACTTCTTTATTTACATTACTTCTGGAACCTGTCAATATAAATCATTGTTAATAGTAATCACACTAATACGAAGTTTAATTGATGTGATTACAGTAGTTTGTAGTTATACGTCATACAATTTCGAGATAGACAATGCAGACTTAGTATTATTATTTAATAAGTCATATCAAGTCTTGTAATCGTGTGACTGAAATCATAACAAAATATCCAGTAATGGTACCTGAAAAGTGTGCTTGTGAACTGTTTTCACCACTTCTTATGTCAATCCTGTTATCTCCAGCCGTCATGCTACTTCCTTGTCCATCCATTCCAATTTATAAATAAACTAAAATTTATTAATAACGATATTCCGTTTGATATTAAGTACAGTCATTAGCTGCGTTTAATAATTGTCTTTGTGATAAAAACTACGACTTTCCTCATATCACTATCATGCCGCCAAATTTAATGGCTGACGCACACGTTCAAATTCAGAAAAAGTCTGATCGGCTTTGAATGGACGCAATGATGGTATTAGTAAAATAACTCAATGAGGTCAGCACTTTCCATATCGCAACAGTGAAGATCTGCTTCTTCGTATACTCCCAAGCGGTAACTGGCAGACACGTCTAAATGTAGAACCTTCCCTTCGTCAGCTTACTAAAGACTTTGGCACTGTATATTTACCATATTCATTTAGTACAGTAATAACATGCCATTACTGTATTCAGTTTTTAAACATTAATTTTATAACTTTAATCAAGGTACTATAGATATTGTTTGATTAAATCAGCTGTAATGGCGCAGCTGACATTTACAGGGTGATTACTTAAACTTATAATTACACTATAAACCACCGAAAGAAACTTATAAAACAAAAGATTAATATCGCCAAATTTTATTACAAAATTTATAATAACGAATAATTATATTAGAAAAAAGAAGTGGCGAATTAGTTAACGCTTATAATGTGCATAATTGTTGAAATGAGCATTTAACACCAAAACGGTTGTCACAATAATCAAGAACAAAATTAAGTTTTAAAATAATTAAGAATTACGCCAAAAAATGTGACATTTTGGTAGTCAAATAGCTCAATATTATTGGAAGCTTATATTGTAATGACATCACCGATTCGATGCTTAACATACCAAATATAGTTTAAACTATTTGCAAGCAGTCGAAACAAAACACTAGCAAATGTAAACAGACACTTGAAATAAATCAAATCATATACAAACAATTATGCAATAGATAGTTTTCATTATTATTATTGCGCAGTTATTACGAATAATCCAACCACATTTATTACGAATACAGAACCAAAATAAGGTAATCTGACTTAAACCAAAAAAAAAAAAAATTTTGCAAAGATTATTGAGTTTATAAAATATAACAATTAAACGCGAGAACTTGTACAATTTTTTTTTAAGTCTTTCAAAAGTTGAAACATTTCCACTTCATCAACATTTTCTTTCACGAAGTTAATTAACGCAGAAGTTTTAATGATTGAAACTTTTAAGACTTAAAAATCGAAATACAATAACATAAAAACTGATTATATTAAAAAGAGGTAGAAAAATGTCAATCTATCAGATCAATCAATCAGATCTCCACGTATTTTGCAAATTGCTTACAACAAAACGTTTCAAAACATAAATTAATTCATTACAAAAATAACGAAACCATAATAGCTGCTTAAAAATTTAACTAAAGCATCTTCAAAAAAAAAATTAAGACAGCAGCTTCAGTATTGAAATTCATCATTACATTACAATGCGAAAGTAGAAAATTAAAGCAATTTTTGTTCAAAATTTTGTATAATTAAGAATATCACTATGTTCCGAAAATAATTAACGAATTGTTGTAGAAAACTTGCGCCAGCAGTCACTTATCTGAATACAATGCGTTTAAAGCTTTGAACAGACTGTAAACTGGCACAATGAATTAACTATACAATTAATAATTAAACCTAATGGCGCAAATATTAAGTGATTAATACATATAACTCATCTGAACAAAATATCACAAAATAAACGTATTAATAAGCATAATAAAAAACGAAACAAAATCCATTGATAAAAATCGCAGACAAATATTACCAGTTAAGTTCTAAAAATATTTTTATAACAAAAACTCAAAATCGGTTTGTAGTTATTTACGTTTTAATTTATAGATCAAAATTAAAATCAAGAACCAAGTCTTTTGTCAAAATATTATGAATAAAGTTTTAAAAACGCTTATATTTTAGTCAAATCACGTAAGTTATTTCAAAAAAAGAAAATAAAAGCCCAATTTGTCGTATTTTGGAAGATCAAAATGTCATAACTCAGAATCAAAACAAACCCTGACACCCATACGAATTTCTATCAGTAATTAATTTCAACGCTTAATCAAAAGAGAATAAACGTTCTTAACATAATTATGTGACCAATACCATCAATATTATTTGATAACCCAGCTCCGGCCTTTACTAAGTTATTAATTCCTTAGAAGGCATTATCAAAACACAAGATTAGCATGTGTAAAAACATTCAAAAGTGGCCATTTTCTATTAAAAATTTCATTGTTTGCACACTAACAAAAGATAAATTTTCACAACACAAACTAGAACAAAAATGCAAATAAATTATTTAACATAAATAATATTGTGAAAATTTAACCAATGATGCAGATTTTACATGTTGTTTAGAAATGGAATGCAGAGGACCATACAAGTCCAATCCCGTATAATTTTAATACAAAAGTTATTTGATCAAATGAACTAAACTACTGTATAAACAAGTAAACCGTTCCTACTAAAATGGATATATGCATTGTAAGCCACTTTAAAATCTTCCCATCACATTAAAATCTCCGTAGAATTTTGTAGTGTTAGAAACCATTCCAGAATCCAGATAAACAAACTGGCAGTGATTTAATTTAAGTTGGGTTAGCACACACCTTTGATAAACTTTTACGCAAAAATAAGTCAAATACTATTATAGCTCAAATATTTTATAAGAGAGCTCTTGTTTCAAAAAAATCTCATTTCCTTTCTAGACCGAAAATAACATCAAAATTCGAGTAAAAATTATTTTTTATATAAAAGCTTTCATAAACCAATAATTTTCTTCTATGATTACTTCATTCAAATCACACACAAAAAAAGATTATCTAAAACTAAAAAGTAGAAATGAAAAATCCCGCTAAGTATGAGATGAGATTTTATGATAAATAAATTAACATGATTTTAGGCTAGAAAAGTGTTAAATAAATAACTTCTTAAATAATATTTCATAAAAATACAAAACTTTTTTTTTGGGGGTATAAAATGATGGAAATTGAGAGAAAATAATTTATCATTTTATGTACTGTATGATTCGCTTCCCATCAACAATTAAATCAAAAAGAAATGATAAATAATGAGTCATGTAATTTCAGTGAGATCAGCTCAACGTCAATTTCTTCACATGATAATGCTATTTTAAAATAATTAAAAGCGGGAATTAAAGTTGACAGTGGTCAAGTGAAATTGCTGGGCCTAAATTGAATTAACATTAACAAACATGTTGCATTTCTTGCTTTATATGTTGTGGAAGTTGTTGTTCTTGATCGTTTACTGTCGCCGAGAGTGTTTCATCGTTCACCATCGAGTTGGTGAGGCACATTTTCTGCAAGTTAGAACTATTTTCATTGATATTTACCTCCACGGATGAGGAAGAATCCGGAGATAAAGATGATAAGTTGCATCGAGAACAGGGTTTATAATATTCAACATCAATCAAAACACGGTTATCTGGACTCAAAAAAACAATTCCACAGCAAACTTTTTTCCTACATTAAACAAGCAATGAAATTTGAAATTAGCATAAACAAATAGTTTAAACATTTCCAAAAAACTAACAACAATTTACCCAATAATACTTGTACCAAGTGCTAATAAATAATACTCACTCCTTCCAGAAGCTCCTGTCAATAAATAGGCTGTACTGCAACTTATTTTTCACGGGCTGTTTTTGTTTAATCTTTAAAGTTCGTTGAGAAACTGAATTTATTGCTAATGAATCGTCTGAACCATCACTAGGAACTGGACTTGGTGCACTACTAGTTGGATTTGAAGTCCTGCCAAAAGATGATTGGTCGCTTAAAAACTCTTCACCAACTATAAAAAGAATTCATTTATTAAAACTTGAATGTTTTAAAATAAAATATAAAAGCTCTTAAGTCTAATCATGTTCAAGAACAGTAAAGAACGACTATAGACAAGCTTCTCATTAAACATTAAGTTTGCATAATCTCCTTCTGTGAAAATATGCTTTTTCTAAAATTGCGTACCATAATAAAAACTACACAAAATTTTAATTATTTTTAACAATCCTGTCAAGTGTCTAAACTCTAAACGATCGTTATCTAAAATGATCACTCCCATATAACATGTAAGTCTAAAGCCCAAAACATTCATTTCTTTATCTTTAAAAATAGGCAGTTAAACATATGATTACTTAGTTAAATGAAGAAAGCTTCAATGTCCGATCCAAATCATTCCTTTTGACGCTAATGCACAGGTCTTACTAATTACGATAATGTGTCAAAAGATAAGACATGCCCTACAAAAAGTACATTTTCAAAATTTCAGTGTCAATGTGCTCTCCCCTCTCCTATCATAATTTATCACGTAGAAACAAAATTTCAGTTACAACGATAAACAATAATTCGAACAATATAGAAAGCAAAAACTTGTAAGAACGATCAATTCCTATAAATGCACATTTTCCAACTTTCCCCAAACCAAAAATAAATTTAAGAACAAAGATTTCTGTAGCAAAATTGTACATATTAGCTACGATCACTCTAGCTTTACAATACAATTTGTCTCTTAACTCACAAGTTTATAACACATCCAACAATAAAACGATTCGAGTATTGTACGCTGTCAAACTACTACAATACTGTAAAAACTAGATACTAATGCCCTTTTACATCTGACTTGAATGACGTATGCATTTTTATAAATAAAAAGTTTTACATAACTACTTTTCATACTGATTGTTTGTTGCTTCGAGATATAAATCACAGATTTTGCAAATTCAATAAAAATTAACGAAAAAAGTAACTACCTGTAACATCATCCGACAATTCTTCAGGGCTTCGGGGCTGGCGTACTACTTTCAACAAGCTTTTTCTAGGAAATCGCTTACCGAGTCGGCCTTTACTCTTGTATTTACAATGAGATCGGCTGCCCACCCCAGCTTTAAAATCGACCACCTTTAAAATACAAAACCATACATTATTTCAAAATAAATCCACTTGGATAACCTCAGTTACTTACGTGATGCCAATCTTTATTGGATCCAGGCTCCAACTTTCGATATCTTTTAATCAACAACACACAAGCATTGCAAATTTCGCCAGAGCGTTTTTCTTTAGTTTTGAAGCAATTTGCAAAATCACATTCGTACTTTTGACTATCAGTAAAACGTGAAGTCGACGATTTTACTTTGCAGATGCAACACCCGTTAACAGAACGGTAAGTTTTTGGCTTATGAAAATTAGACATCGTTTCTTTTAAAGTTACCCAAAAGTCAACTTAACAAGGAAAAGGTCTGTCACTCGTGATACCTAAAAAAAATATATAAAATCAAGATAAATACGTTAGGTTAATATGCTACGTGTGTTATTGAAAGCTAAAGGTGAAAAATCATCTTGCTTAACTGTCAAGTTAAAATTCAGGTCAGACCCAAATAATGAACTTTTATACAGTATTTTAAGGTCACACATTTCTCCAATACATACCAAACTATACAAGGTCAATTCATCCACAAACATAAAGACTTATTTCTTATTAAACATCATTAGACATCATAGTTTAGATGATTAAGGGGATAATTTTCTCAAAATTATTATGAGTTATGACTGCGAAACAATATGACGACGCATTCGTAATTGGTGTGTATTATAATATGGCAACTTTATATAGAAATGAAGAAAGGCATCTTGATATATGTTTTATAGTTTAGCAATTAGCCAAATATCAAATGAAGTTAAGTATTGTTTTCAACATATGTCATCTCCAAAAGTTGAAGTTTAGTTCACAATCTGTTTGGCCTTAATGAACATAATCAAATGGGACAATAGCTATCATACGATAAAGTCGGTCACATCGTCAATTTCCACCATGACAGCACTTTGTTTCCACACAACACCATAACTTTAATACTACAACACATTTTGTCGATGTGTTACTGTCAATTATGGATGTCATTTAGAAAGTTTTGGGGTGATTTTAGTAATGAATTCCAGCTTTACAAAAGATGGTAGATCATCTGCCACATTGACCGTTATAAATTTACGTAACACATTGTACATCCATAGTCGCCATGCTGAACAACACTTTTACATGGAAAAAATATAATGATTCGGCATCGACAAATAGTAACAACTATTTTATGTTAATAATCACGCATAAATAGATGATATTTTAATAAAAATTCCAATTAATAATAGATTTTTTACTTACAATATTAAGAAAAATGAAACACCGCTTCCACTCCTACAGCCGGCCCGCGCACTCACACAATCTTAATAAATATGTAAGTTCTTCTCTTCGCCGCACAAATCGCTCGATAACCACCAGTCAAAGACCGCCAAAGTCTTTGAGCAATGACCGGGACACTCAGGTTTCATAAAGTCATCCAAAATGCAAATACCATGCTATAATGCATTGGCCACTAGGTTCGCATTACCTAATGTACACATTTCAAATCAACAGCGATTCTAGCGTACAATTATAAATTGGATTAGCATTAAAAAGGTATGATTGATTGCGCACATAAAAACCTTAAGTTGAATAAAGTCCTTCATAACTCGTTTCTTGATAACTCGCTCTCATAGGTTTTCATGACTTTCTAGCCTAATGTAATCTAACGTAACTATTCAAAAATCGTTTTTATTTTGGGCATGAGTTGTAGTAGTCGAGCTTAAGAGGCACTTGTCCTTGCTTCCAATTTAAAATTTTTAACTAAAATAAATTTATAGTCATTAATTAGAATTTTGCATTTTGATTTAAAAAAAAGCAATTTAAAATATTTTAAAAGTTAATTTGATATGTTTCTGGTAGTTGTTTAATATAATAAAATCTAAACAAGTGACGTTATGCGCAAATAGCTACTGTTTATTAAACAAGTTAAATTACCTTAAAAAAAACATGCTTTGGAGCGCACTAATAGCTTTTTTAACAAGGGTCATTCAAAATGTACAATTTCAAAAAACTGTAATTTAATTTTTATGCAACAACAACTATGAATTTATTGAATACTAACATTTAATTTGTCATCAAAAATCAATGATTATTTATCTTATTTACACTAATTATAAACGTTAAAATAATTGTTGCTAAATTTTCCAATTGACCCTCGTAGTCTTGTGAATAAAAAATTCTGCTTCACCGTTGTTGTTGCCGCCATCTTATTGAGTTGAATTTTATCATTGGAATCGTTCGATTTACTACAACTTTTGCTGTTTTGTTTTGTGCAATTATTAAGTAAGAAATCACCCGTTCAATGGCGGATTAATTTTAAATCAATGAAACCTCATGTGACCTTTGTAAGTGGTGACGTTTAATTAAAAATTATTTTAGTTAAGCCTTAACTATAGGGAATAATAATAGCAAGGGAGGTTTTTGTAGGCGGGTTTTTAACAAAGTCAGTTAAATTTATACGCATGCGTACATTGAACTATTGAAAGATTATAGTTGACATTTTTAAACTCTTAAATTGTCTGCTTAATTATTTTTTAAAAAGTAAACCATGCAATAATAATCAAGTCTTATCATTTATCAATAAAAAGTTACAGTAGTAATTTATCTTACGGGATAGTGCTTGAGAAACACTTCGGCAGTGTTGTGACTTGTAAATTCACTGCAGCTTGCAAAATTGCATGGAGATAATTTTCATTGTTTCAGCTGATTGTTACAACTACTGTAGTACACTAATTTACTATTAGCTAATTTACACACCGTTTATATTAATTGAACAGCAATAGAAGATACTATATAACAAAATGTTTTGGAAGTTTAATCTCGTTTCAACGTCACTCATCGAGACGTTACTACAAAAAGAGGTAAATTTTTTTTTTTTTGATTTTTGACAGTTAAATTAACATTATTTACTAGAATCTAACCTTGAGAGAGTTAATGAATGAAGAAGATATATTACAAGAATGTAAAGGACAAAATAAGGCACTAATCGATTAGTAAGTCCCCTTAAATTTTTAAATCGAACTGCATAAAATTGGTTAGCATTTGCGGCCTGACTGACGAAAAATCACTTTAAATGTATATTTTTATGACAATTTTTCGAAAACTGAAGTGCAACTAAATTTCTACGTAAATGCAAGATCATTATAGATGATGAAGTATAATCTTGAAGATAGAGGTTATAAGTCTTTATATTTTTTTTCAGCTTAATACATCCTGAAATAATGACCGAACTAGTAAATCTTGTCATTACTGAACCTGTAGACGATACCGAAGATTTACAACGCTACAAGTACTTTAACGCTATAAGTGGATTAATAGCAAATTCAAATATTTACTAAAATTTACTTTTCTTTTAAGGTATTCCAACATTGCTTCTGAGCTGTTAACTTCAGATGTTCCTCAAATTACAGAAGCTCTTGCAAATGATAAAACATTGCTCAACAAATTGTATAGTTTTTTGGAGACGGAACAACTTTTGAATCCACTTCTTGCAAGTTTTTTTAGTAAAACTATTGGAATTCTAATCAGCAGAAAGCCTGAAACAGTAAAAACTACATTCGTTAGAAGTTCATTATATCACAAAAATATTAAATGTTCATTGTTAATAGACGTTTCAGTTCTTGCAAACGAAAGAATTTACTAATCACGTTATTCAACATTTTGGAATTTCTGCTGTAATGGACTTGTTACTTCGGCTTATTACTTGTTCAGACGATACCCAGCTAAGACTGGATATTCTTAACGTAAGCTAATTTTAACAGTTTTATGGATGACATAATTATTGGTTTTTAGGCGATTGCTTTAATAAATTGTTTGTTTCGAAATATAGTGGCTGGTACAGCAAAGAATAGTTCAACGTCTGATCAGTTTAATTGACTCTAATTCGGATGATGATCGTCAGTGTAACGCCTCTCTGGCTATCTGTGACATTATCCGAATGGCAAGAGAAAGACAAAATCAATTGCAAGAAACGGCTGATTCGGATCCTTTGTTGCAAGCATTTGAATCGTTAGTTTTGTCAGTTTTGATTTTGTTTCTAAATTGTAACTACCTTTTACATTTACAGAGTTGAAGTGATAACTGAACTGTTAGATCACATTCTCACTCCCCCATTAAAAGAAAATGTTCTTGTCAATGGAGTTCTAGTGCTTTTAACTCTTCTTGAAGTTAAAAAGCCAGGGTAACAACAGAATGTTACAAATCTGAAACCATAATCAAATTGTCAAATTACAAATTTAGATACAGACCAAATGCACAACAATTAAATTCAGAGCTATCTTCCCTCTATTTCCGTCCGGAAATTCAGGAAGCTTTAAGTCCTCAAGATGAAGAAAGAATTCGACAGGGACTAACACGCACAGTTACAGCTATTCTTCCACGTTTGTCAGTTTTCCATCAAGTCTTAATAGATCCTCCTAAAGTGAGTCTTTAAGAATGGTTTTTCTTACTGGAATCAATATTAATAATTAAATTTGGTAGAAAAATTCGATGTTAACAACTGTTGGAACTTTGGACCCACCATTAGGAAGCACACGAATTCATATAGCTCGTCTAGTGACTTCCTTCGTGATTGCCAATATTCACACCGTTAATGTAGAACTGTGCAAATTAGGCATTATTGATATCTTAATAGTAAATATAGTAATGGTATTTTTCAAAATTAAATCGCTAAATATATTTGATTACTTTTTCTCTTAGGATTTATTCTTTCAGTATTCGTGGAATAATTTTCTTCACACTCAGGTGGATCAAGTGATTGGAATTATTCTTACAAATAGTCCAACGGAGGATGAAAATGGAAAAGAAGTTCATCCCCTATTAGATCATGTAAAACTTAAATTCATTGGCAGATTGAAAAGATCGAAAGTTTATAAATATTCTACCATTAAAAATCTGTTAAAAATAAAGAATTTTAGTAGTTATGGATGATAAAGAGAAGTGACCGACGTATTATAGTATTATGCTTTGCGCAGATTTTTAATGTTATGAATGAAATGTTATTAATGTTGTAAAATTATCGTTTAAGATTCATTTTATTCTATATATTTTAGCTATTTATAAAATGCTGTTTATTAGGAAGAATATTAGATGCTTGGGAGGACAATGATAGACAAGAGTAAGTATTGAATGACTATATTTACTTTTAAATTATTAAACTATCATAACTATTGTTATAGAGGCAAACCAAGTGGCCATCGCCACGGATACATGGGACATTTAACTAACATAGCGAATCACATAACGCATAACTTAGAGAAAGGAATTAACAGTAAACTTATAGAATTAAAAATGAAAGGTACCTGTTCCAATTTGATGTAGTTCTTTAAATTAACTATTTGATTTTAGAACTTCCTGAACCATTAATTGAAAGGTGGAAGTTGTTTATTAGTGGACCATTAACTGAAATGAACAAAAAGAACATTATTATACCAGTTACTGAGGTAATAAAATGGCAAAGAAATATATCGGAAACATTTGTTACATTTAAAACATTGTTATAATTTGTAGGGAAGAGCTCCTAATTCTCAATTAAGTTCTGAAGATGATACAGAGACGTCCGCTATTCCCCACGAAACGACTTTACAACAAGTGAGTACCATTTTTTATATTTTATTTGTTAGAATGAAATCAAATGAAAAAAAAAAGAAAGAAATCATTTTTGACGCGATTTGTTGGGCTGCCGTTGTTTGTTTTTTTTGACGAGGGCAGGCCTTTTCTGATTATCAGATGCAACAAATGACAAGTAATTTTATTGATCAGTTTGGATTCAATGACGATGAATTTGGAGAGCAGGAAGACAATGTGAAGTAAGTTTTTAAAGAAAAAAAGTTGGAAAATGTCATCTCCATGTTCAGCATTCTGAATTTTTCTACAGTACTCCACTGGAACAACTGACAACCATTAATTTCAACATTTCAGCCGAAGAAGATGCTGTAGGTTTTACTATTAGTTAATATACTGTAACTTAAGCATTTAATAAATCTCTTTTTTTTAGAAACGAGATCTTTTTGATCAAATTTGCAATGAAAGAATTCAGCCATTAGATGACAGCGATGAAGATATATGGGAAGATAAAGAACAAGAGATTCAACTTGGAGGAAACGGAGGTGGTGGTGGTGAAGGTGGCTCTAATGGAGGGTATAATAATAAATTATTAAAATTGCTTACCATGTGTTAAAATATTCTTTTGCGTTTTCTGTTAGAATTGGTTCCACTATTGGTGCCAGATCAAATCGTGTGGACAGTGATCACAGCAGCGATTCTGACGACGATAGCATACCAGCATCTTCACATATGACAACCAACACATCCGTTTCTGTTTCAACAACATTGGTAGATGACATTAAAATGGATGTTGATCAGAGCGATGGTGGGATACTTTTATTGATATATTTAAAGCTTTGTTTAATTTTTTTACGCTCAATATAGCTGGTTGGACAGCAAATTTCGATGGTGTGCCGATGGACACCGGTAATCCATGGGATAGTTCTTCACAACCTCCTGTTGCGGTTACACATACTGAAGGATGGGCTGATTTTAGGAATTTTGCCGAGTTTTCTTCATGTTCTTCTTTTCCAAGGTATATAAAACCAATACTATATTTTATATTGTAGCTCAATACTGTGTTTAAAAAAACAGTGAAAGTAATTCAACCAGTGCTCCAATAGCCATGGAAACTTCAGAAGAATTTAAAATTGGTAAATTTAAAGTTTAATTTGAAAACAAAAATTAATTCTTTCTGTCGTAGAATCCGCCATATTTACCAGTAATAATGCTGACATATTACCTAAAATTGATAATCAATTAACTACTTCATCTGTTACAACAATTCACTTTGATCAAAGGTAATTACGTTTATAAAGCATACACTTTGAAGCTGTTATTAACCTTAAGACACATCTTTAAGATTACTTTTAAGATAATCTTAATCATTATGTTTTGGTTATATCGTATGTGGTAAAAATTTGATTAATTAAAAATAAACAATTCATAAGTTACTTTTTATTGTAAAGTTCGCCTAGGGGAAGCAAGAATTGTCCATCAAGCGAATCTGGAATTCATACAGCAAATGACGTTCATAAATCAGCATTGATTTCTATTCAAAAAGGAATTTCAAATGATGAAAGGCATGTAAATTCATAATAAAATTGTAATACAACACTTTCACCAAATGTAATATACAAAATACGCTATTTGCTTTATGAAATGCCATTAAAAACAACTAAATGCTTTCATAAATTATAATACTGCAAAATTTTTAGATATTTACCAACAAATGAAGTAGCAATTGTGGACCCATTAGTAAAAGCGTCTACCACCACTGAAAATGGACCTTGTAAGATGAGAGATTCCAATGGTCTTCAGTTAGACGGCAGGTGGCAAGATGGTAAAGTTAGTGACACACGGTATGTACTTGTATAAATTAGGGTTAAACTGCTTTTTATTTATGCCGTTTTAATTTTAGAGTTATATTACCTGAAAGTGTAGAAAAGTTTTCAAATGTAGTTGAAACTTCTCCAAACGGACCGGTTTGATTGGTTAAGTAGGTGGAAAATATGGTTGAGCCAGACGAAAATATACAAGTTTTTTTTAGACTTAGGCAACATCCTTTGAAGTGTGGGATACAGCTTTAAATTAAAAAACATCAAACAATTAAAAAAATGTTTAAATTTATCATTTAAGCTAAGGCTTTATCTCGGTCTCATTATTTGGATGTTAGCCTACAATACTCTTCGCCTATACATAATCAAACTTTCTTTTTCATTTTTTTTGTTGATTACTATTATTTTTTTGGAATTACAAGTTCAACAAAATATTTAAAATGTGTAAATAAATCAGAACTAAGGTTCTTTCCGTTTCATTTTACATCAACAACGCAAGTAATGGCTAAGTTACGTATGACCTGTTTTGACACTATTGCAATTATAACAATTATCTTTAAAATTAATGGTTGATTTTAGTCTTAATAATTGTACGAATGAATGAGGTGTAAAAATGATTCAAGCATAACTGAAAAATTGGTGAATGAAATATGAGAAACATAATTTCGATACCTAATTTACCAAAAAAAAAAAAACATCCATTGTTAAAAATCTGTTCAGAATTTATTTGGTCGTCAAATGAGCATAGAGCCTTACTGCGTTTCGTGTACAGTATCATTTGAAATAATGATTAAAATGATGTATTTTCGTTTTATGAGGGCAGTGCCTTTGAAAATAACGGCATGATCAAAATATCAACTTTTCATTCAAATATCTGCCCTATAGTTGTAAACTGGATTATTTTCATTAAAGCTGACGACCAGAACATTTTTTTTAAAATTCTTTATCATATTCGTACATTCTCACTTATTAGATAAAATTCGAAATACAGTATGTCTATTTACAATTAGATCTCAATTATACGTACTGTCTTGTATAGAAACTTAATTTTGCTAAATAATAGAATTATATCGTAATACAGTACTGTAAATGAGGAATTTACAGCAGTATCGTACTGTATACAGTATAAAAATACTAAAAGATAAAAACTGCACCAAGTTTATTCTGTAATTTGCAATACCGGTACAGTCTGTTTCCAGACCTCTGCTCATTTAAATTTGAAAGTTGTTACTGCAATAATCAACCTACCCAAATTAACAATCTTTAAATGAAAATTTGTTTAAGAAATACTACATGTACATTATCGTAGTTTACTGAAAAAATTCTGAAGTTTAACCGTAGGCATATTAAAACGAATGCAACCGAAAAGTTAAAAGTACATTACAAGCTGCAAGCAATGGACATTATGACTATTGTTTTATTTGTTGTCTTTTGATAAATTATTTTTAATAAATTTATTATAATGGGTTGCATTTTGTCATTCAAATTAAACTTAAATCTGACGCCTATAAGCAAGCTGTCAAGCAATACATGAAAACTTTAACGAGAATCTACTGAACTTGATTAATGAAAACGATTGTTAAACATGTACTTTACATTTTATGCCCCAAGGTCAAAACTTAAGTAATAATAGTTTGTTAAATGTTTCTATTTTATTAGAAACACCCTGTAAGCTCAAGTAGCAGACACCCATTGACTACTTATATAAATTAAAGAGTTTAGACTCCGCGTTTTTAATTTAGAAAAGCTGCTTACGGCAAGAGTTGTTTTTCCTAGAAACGATGACGATGGAAATTTTTGTTTAATATTCTCATTGACCTTGTTCTTGGAAACCTAAAGTATTCTGTTCAAAACATACTGTACTATACAGTATAAAGCAGCTGTTCAGCTATATTTCCTGATATTGTCGGTGCATTACTCCTAATTAGAAATGCAAGTGATGTCAAAGAATTTAATTGCTCTTGGATTAACCGCCGCAGCGGGAACATTAATATTTTTGTGGTGGAGAAAAATAACTGCTTCTGTTTTAGCGAAGCAGTATGAAAATGTTGGCGAAGTATCTTGCATGTACATTTATCCAATTAAATCATGTCGTGGAATTAAACTACATTCTGCTATATGCACCGTTATGGGACTCCAATCAGGTCCCTTGAAGGACAGGTAAAATTGTATTAAATTCAACTTAAGTATTTTAAAAATAACAATTGAAATTTACAGAGTTTTTATGTTGATAAACGAAGAAGGAGTGTTCGTAACTGCGAGACAAGAGCATAAAATGCTGTTAATAACGCCAAGTTTGCAAGGAAATGATACATTATTAATCAATGCACCTGAAATGCCACCTTTGGCCATCAATTTAGAGAAATTTAAGGATAAAAGTCAATACGACATCAAAGATTTGCGCCATTGCACGTAATATGCACAATTTTACTGTCCCTATTTTAATTTTAACTGTACTTATTTTTGAACAAAATCTTTTGCTAGGGTTTGGGGACAACCAGTTGATGGTTGGGACTGTGGCGATGAAATCGCAGAATGGTTTCAAAAATTTCTTGATAAACCAAACTACCGTTTAGTTCATCACAACGAACGCGTTCGCCCTAAATATGCCAAGGAAAGAGAAAAATATCAAGCACTAATGAAATTTGGAGATGCAGTAATTTCTTCATTATAATATTTTATCAAAAGATATTTCTATAAATAATTTTAGGCGGCTTATGCTGATTTAACGCCATATATGCTAATGACCGAGTCGTCAGTTAAAGATGTTAATTTACGAACAGACGTTCAAGTTGGAATGAGAAATTTTCGACCAAATATAGTCCTTCGTAACACGAAACCATATGCCGAGGTTAAAATTCTTTTTTTTCCCCCCCATTAAATAATAATTGGGCTAAAAACTTTTCAAAACAGGATAATTGGGCTAAAATTAAAATTGGAGATTGCGTTAAATTTCGACATGTAAAGCCATGTCAAAGGTAAGTGCATTAAGTGTCTTGTACTTTAGTTTCTATCATTGACATTTTATACGTTTCCAGATGCTTGTTGACAACGTATGATCCCAAAACTGCAGTTAAAGTCAGCGACGATCCTTTAAAGACTTTACGAAAGTAACTGGCAACAATTTTTCATTTTATACGTTTTCTAAAATTACATTATTACATCGTTTTGCATCAATTTCAGATACAGAAAGACTCAAGATCCAATTTTCAAACAATATGTAGGAGAATCTGCTTTGCTAGGAATCGGATTGTGTGTAGATTGTGAAGGAGAAATTCACAGTGGGGACGAAGTTTATGCCACCACTAGAAACTAAAATTTAAATACTAATAACTTTTGCTAAATATCGAATACTAAAAAAAACTAATTTGGTCTTTCCATTATTATTTGATATACTATACGAGAACGCAATTATAAAAATCAAAAATAATTAAGCACCTGGTAGCCTTTTTTTTCCATAATGGTATTGCGTCCATGAAGTACTTGCTTCTATTTATGCACAATTTTCGGTATTGTTTTAATATGATCTGATTGCTGGAGGGACTCCTTTGCATTCAGCTTCATCCAAAGTACCATCAATTACCGGACGGTATTCCAATGTCACCTTAAAAATGAAACAAATCGACTGGTTAAAAAATCCATCATTAGATACACTTTAAATTCATTCGTATAGATTATAGAACGTCTAAAGATGATCAATGATTGTCTAATTAATGAAAAATTCCAACATATAGATTTCATGTTTAAAAGATATTTTTATCTAATGTTAAATTATAAACATCAATAAATTTTTATAAAAGAAAGATTACGTTAAAATAAGTCTTTAGTGTGACGTAATCGCACATTACTCTTAAAAATTGACAGATTTAGATCTCTAACATAAAATGTATCGCGTTATTTTTCTAGAAAAATTAAATTTACCTTTCCATTCTTTAAATCAACAGTTGATAAAGTATGCTTTCTCCAATGTTCACTTAACGGCCTTTTTTGTTGACCTTGAATAGGTTTTGAATAGTCATATTCGTCCACACGATCCTAAATTACAAAATATTATTGGTTTAATCAAATACTGTATTTTGAAATGGTTAAAGCTCGGTTAACCTTAAAATCTTCTCTAGCATGTGCTCCTCTACTTTCTTTTCTAGCTTCGGCAGCATACATGGCTTGAATAGCATTTATCATTAAATTTTGTAATTCAAGTGATTCTACTAGGTCGGAATTCCAAACCAATCCTCTGTCAGACAGCTAAATATCATATATTTAAGTAAGCCAGTTAGCTCAAGTATTGTCGAGTTTTTTACTTTGATATCGTCCAGAAGATCATAGCACTGACTGATTTTTTTACATCCTTCCAAAAGTGACTCACCAGTTCTGAATACAGCAGCATGATCTTGCATTACCTAATTTCATTAAATAATAATTTACAACATATATTTTAAAACCAAATTAAGACTATAAAACCTTTTGCATTTGTAAACGCAACTGTGCTGTTGGTATACTGCCATTAGCAAATCGAACTTTATCCAAATTGGCAATAGATGCCTCGCCAGCATTCTAATATTTCATAAAAAAGTGATGGACAATAATTAAAATGGCTAAAGAACAAATCTACCGATTTCATCGGAGGAAGTGGGTCTCCAGGTTTGCTGGTTTCAGCAATTGTTAAAGCACAAGCTCTACCAAATACAACGATGTCAAGTAACGAGTTAGCTCCTAATCTGTTTGCGCCATGAACGGAAGCACAACCAGCTTCACCAGCTGCATAAAGACCTTTCACTACTACGTCATGTCCATTTACATGCTTTATAACCTACAATTCAAATGAAATAACTTTTTTATCCACAAAAATATGATATTCGTGTCATGATTTAAAATAAACACGAATTGACAAATACTTTTTATATCTCTAAAAAAATTAGTTTACCTGGCCTTTAAAGTTAGTTGGAACTCCTCCCATATTGTAATGCACGGTTGGCAAGACAGGAATTGGTTCTTTAGTAACATCAACACCAGCAAAAATCATTGCCGTTTCAGAAATTCCTGGAAGTCGAGTAGCTAACTGTTCTGGCGGTAAATGATGCAACTGTAAATAAACGTGATCTTTCAACGGTCCTACTCCTCTACAAAGTTTAAATCAAGGTTTATTAAACATAAAACATTTTAAAATTCGAGTTACAGACCTTCCTTCACGAATCTCGATAGTCATAGCTCTCGAGACAACATCTCTTGATGCTAAATCTTTTGCAACAGGCGCATAGCGTTCCATAAAACGTTCACCTTCACTGTTTAATAAGAATCCTCCTTCACCACGACATCCTTCAGTTATAAGACAACCAGCGCCATAAATTCCTTTAAAAAATTTAATTAATATTTTAACATCCACGTTTAGTAATAAAATTGTAAAAGTTGCTGGGTGTAATTAAAATAGAACTTGAATATCATTAAACATTTTTTAAAAACTCTAGAGGACGGTACAAACCAGTTGGATGAAACTGAATAAATTCCAAATCTTGACATGGCAAATTTGCTCTGGTAGCTAAAGCATTTCCATCACCAGTGCAAGTGTGAGCCGATGTACATGAAAAGAAAGTACGCCCATAACCCCTAAATTTTAATAAATTGAATCATCTACATACTCATGGAATATTCAATTAGTTTTTACAATTACCCAGTTGCCAAAACAGTGTTTTTAGCTCTTATTCTATGAATTGAGCCATCTTCAATGTTGAGTGCAATGACACCTCGACACTCTCCATCTTCCATCAACAAATCCAATGCGAAGTATTCAATAAAATAATTGCAATCATATTTAAGAGACTATCAAACAGATTTGAAAGTATTATTAAATTATATTCAAATTTAACTTTTAAATAAATACTAACCTGGCCATACAACGTATGCAACAAGGAATGACCAGTTCGATCAGCTACACAGCAACATCGGTGAGCTTGTCCACCTTTTCCAAAGTTGTAACTTTGACCACCAAAAGCCCGCTGATAAATTTTCCCTTCCTTAGTACGACTAAATGGCATGCCGTAATTTTCCAACTATAATAAAACCAATTTACAAAATAAACTACTAGCTCTGTTTGAATTTAAGATGATCGCATACTTCGATTACAGCTTTTGGAGCTTCTCGAGTCATATAGTGAATAGCATCTTGATCACCAAGCCAATCTGAACCTTTAACTGTATCATACCTTTTAAAAATGATAAAAATCATCTAAGATTTTTGACAGATACGATCATAATCTTTTGTTAACTAACAGCGCTAATAATAATTATGCTTTAATACAGTACTACACAGATTTTAGCGTAAACAAATACATAATAAAAGTCTTACATATGCCATTTCCAGTCATCTGGTTCCATATTCCCTAGAGCAGCATTGATGCCTCCCTATTAATATTAACCAACTTAGGTTAAAATAATATTAATAAAAAAACTCGGTACATTTTATGTTAATATAAAACGGTCAAAATTTAACGATTTTTTAAGCTAGATACAGTATACCAATTACGATTGTTAATCAAATTTACATAAAGTCAGCTGTTTGCCAGTGATTTTATTATCTAAATCATTAGCCAACTTGTTCATAATTTTATTACCGAGATAGAAAAGTAGAAAATACGTTAAGTGTTAGAATATTTAATATGATTTTAACCTGAGCAGCAACAGTGTGAGACCTGGTAGGAAATAGCTTGGTAATGCAAGCAGTTTTAAATCCTTCATTAACCAGACCAAAAGCAGCTCTTAATCCGGCACCACCTGCTCCAACAACCACGGCATCATATGTATGATCGATGACTGGATATTGTTTAGATATCTATTAATAAAAGAAAGTGTTAATAATTCTTTACTTCCGAGCCCTCATTTTATTAATAAAAGTCAAACCTCTGTTGAAACTTTTGCATTTTTGTCTGTTGAAGTACGATGGAAACTCCTACAGCCGGCACATTTCTAAAATAAATATAAATTAAATCATTATCATTTAAAGAGACAAGTGAACGACAGAATTATCGTGATATAAACGATTCGCAACTAATAGAATAATTACACGCATACAGAATTCGTTCAAACGATCAACATAGTCTGTAACCTTGATGATTGAGTGCATCACATAAAAGTAACCGCACTTTATATTCATTCAAGCAATTGAACAGTAATTCATCACACATCATAATGTCATGATGATAAAGAAATTAATGTAAATTACTTACGTAAATGTTTGAAAACTTAGAAAATTTAATTGGCCGACGAGAAATAACCTTCATCAACGACAGCGCCATGTTTAAATACGATACATCACAATCGATAGTTTTCAATCATAGAAGTCATTTGACCCAATTAGATTACAGTATGATTTTAAAATATACCGGTATTAGATTTAAATGATTGAAAACTATGAAAATGATTGATAATTGAGTTAAAAATAATAACGAACGTAAAAAAATAAATGTATATAACTTTAATTAATTTTTTTATTACCAGTTCTTGTAGAACTATGATTACCGGTACATATATTTTCATTAATAAAAAGAGTACGACATGAAAGTTGTAATAAGAGTACTGTATGGTTCATGCTATAAGCAAATACAGTAATTCTAGTATACAAAAACTTTCATCAAAATTTAAATTAATAAAAAAACCAAAGTGATGAAATAACCGATAACTTGATTTGTTCAAACTTATTCATATTGTTCTGTTCAGCTGATTTCTAATTGATGTTTAGAAAACAAATTTGTCTTATTGAAATTTAATTTGCTGGTTCGTTTTGTTTACTAAAAGTTATTATAGAAATTTAGCATTAAAAAGTTTATTTGACAGCAAACTACTTATACTGTTCACAGTTACATTAAATATCGATTAACTTTTATTCAAAACAAAATTATTAATTCTATTCGGCTTAAAATTTCGCTATTCTAATATAGAGCTTTGAACTTGAAGAGTTTGGATACCGGTATCTAACAAAATAATGGTACAGCAAGATATAACACTTTAACATAACTAATAACAGGACATACTGTATTTTTTTATAATTACCAAAAGGCAAAACTACAGCTTAATGCGCAGATTATGCTAATTGATAAGCTATAGCATATTCCAAGTCACAAATTTAAAGTTTCTGTCTGAAAGATGTCCTGATATTTTTATCAGAAAGCAAAAACATTAGCTATGAATAATAGCTATTCGTGCAGCGATTATGAAAATATTTAAATTATCAATCAATGATGTCCAACTCAAAGGGCTGCATATACAAACATGGAACAAAAAAGTTCTTTTAGAGCTTTAGTAAATTGGTAAAATATTCGTACAGTTACATTTAAATGCTAAGCAGATATTTATTTGTAATAATATAAAGAGAAAGGTACCGGAGCTAATTCCCAGCTGAGGTCCAAGTGGCATAGGGCCTGATACGAGAGGTTCGCTCGTTTATTTCGGATTATGATTCCCGAGCCTATACTGGATTCAAGTGCGGTAGCTCATCTTTTAAAGTAATATCAAACACCACTTGAATTCTACATAGTGCAATAGCGTCACTTAACAAATTAATCGTGTCATCAACTTTCTTCTAAATGATTTTGAAAATCACAATTTAATTAAAGAAGTTTTCATATGTGTAATTTAATATTAAAATGTATAAATTGGGAACAGTCAAAACAACAATTACCACTAGTATGTTTTTTAATTAAATTAAAAAATATTTCAATGATTTTAAAATAATTTTGAGAAATTTTAACAGCCACTGCAATTGATGTCTGTGTTTTTCTATTTTAAATCACAAATGTTAGTATAACAAAATGAAATCAATGCAACCGTTATTAAATTACCTTATTACTATTGCAACTGGAAGACTGTACACTATCATCAGTTAGTTCAAGAACAACGTGTAGACCTTCTTCTGGAACTAAATCTTTTTCTGTAATGTCAATCGGTTTTAAAATTGGACTTGAATTTAAATTTTCAAAATTATTAGTTATAAATGAGCTTGGTTCAGCATCTAATGACAGCGCTTTTCGTTTAATAACAATTGGATCATTAACAGCCATCATTTCTTCATCTGAGCTATTAGCATTTTTAACAATTTCTTTTCTTTCAATATTTGTAAATGATTTTCTCAAGCGATTTTCAACAATTTTTTCTAAACGTAAATAATGCTGTTGTTCCGCTTCTAGTAGTTGTTTTTCCTTAGCCAAAATTGCTTGCTCCATGGTCGCTTCTGGTTTTTGTAAGCTTGCGCCACTGCGGCGTCGATGTTGATATTGTGGGCATGATTTTAAATTGCAACCACATTCGCTTAATACCTCATGACGGCAAGGTGACCGTTTAGGTTTTGTAACCATAAACGAGTGACCACGAAACAGCTGTTGTGACTCAATTTCATCGGTAATGCTAGTGTAATCATGAAATAAATTGTTGATTGATGGATCTGCGTTGAACGCTTGTGTAATCAAAGAAGCCGAGGCTTTTGGTTCAATACTTGAGGCAATGCTGCAGCATTCTGAATTTCGTAAACTAATATGGCGCCTCCTTAAACGACTGCCACCGGTTCCATTGTCATCAATTGGAGTCGATAAGGGAATATTTAGAAAATGTGTATTATTTTGACGTCTACGTTGCTTCATTTGCATTTTCTTGTAAAAATCAGCAGCTGATGATAAAAATGATTCGTTAAGAGCGCTGGGCATTGGTTCATTCGGATTTTCATGTTCTCCATATTGACAATATTCATTTGGCGTTTCATTCAATTCATCATCAAAATAATCCGTTTCATAATTTAAAATTTCTTCATCATAATTTTCATCTAAGTGAAGTTCGTTTAACTTATTCTGAACCCCAGATGATGATGGAGGAATTAAATCTTCGTAATCAAATGAGTGTTCAGGAAAATTGCCCTGACTGGACATGTAACGATGAATTACAGCAAGATAACCGGAAACTTTATTTAGCTCATCTGTCATGTCGTGTATTCCAAATTTCAATGCTTGAATGGTTGTGGAATGAGTGGAACTGCGTTGAAATAAATCTTCAACTTTCTGAGTCAAAGATTCAATTCTAAAATTTAATAACCAATTAATAAACATACCGGTATGGCGATTCATAAGATGAACTCGTTAAAAACAATTGATCAATAGTTATTTTCTCAATTAAAGAATGTAATAATTTAAGTCCTGAGAAACGAATGAAATACTCTAAGCTACTTTCACTTTAAACTTCAATTATTTACCCTGTAAAAGTATCAAATGTAAAATGAATCATTTACCTAGAATTGTTTGTTTTAACCAATTCATTTGAACTGGAATCGATCATTGCTTGTCTTTCTCGAATGTAACCATCAACACATTCTTCTTCAAAATTATGCACTGCTTCCAACTCACAGTCAGATAAAAACAACTCTATGATAAATACAGTAGTAAAATTGCGAAATATAGCAAATAATACAAATAAATTACTTAAAACGTGACTACTTCTTTGGGCATCCTTACTACAGCGGCGTCGAATATACTGATAAAGCAAATAAATATGATTTATTATAATAAACGGCGGTGGGAAAACTGGCTTCTGTTCATATTCCATGATGACTGCATAGCGTTTTGATTTCCATACTTGCTGCGCCACTGCATCAACGTTTCGGTAAATATTACTAAAAATATTTATTAGATACTTAAAACAAAGGTATACTTAAAACACAAAAAACTTACTTAAATACAGCTATTAATAAATTAAGAAGTAGAATGTTGGCAATTAGAAGAAATAAACACATTGCAACTACCGTTACCCATCTTCCAGTTCGACATGGAGATAAATCAGGACCATCACCGCAAGGAGCTTAATAACATTTTGAAAATGTCAGCAGACATATTCATTAAGATTCAAAGAAGTAACTTACGACTTATACTATCAGCATAAACTTCTCCGTACAACATAAAATAGGGTTGAAAGAAGATATTTCGAGCAATTGTCCAGTTCGGACTCTCATAAGGATACAGAATAGCTTGCCTACAAACTCCAAAAGCTCCCAAAACAACCAAAAGGAACACCACAAAATACGCCATATTTATTACCTAAATAAATCAAAACAATTTCAATCAAACTGAAAAAAATCAGAATTCTACGAGTAACTTTATATTTGACTTCGTACCATTTTTCCAATCATAGTGACAAATGGTCCAAAATATTTATTGACACTAATTAGATGCAGAATCCTCAAATACCAATATATTATATCAACCGCATACACAACTTTAGCACCATCCATAGCCACTGGAAAAAACCGTGCCGTAAAAGCGGAGAAATAAATTATAATGGCAACTATATCGCACGGATTCCACTTGTTATCTAGCCATATTAAAATTTTTTGACTTAACCGAACCGGTTCTGCAATGGCAATCTGTGAAAAACAGTTACTCAATAAATAAATTTAACAAATTTGCATATAAATTTACTTCTCTTCCTTTCTCAATAGTGAATGTAATGATGAAAGCGATACAGTAAATTTCGGGCCAATCAGGTGTTGGTGACATTATAGTTAAAACATCAAATGATAAAACGCAAAGAAAGAAAAAGTAAGCAAGCTGTAAAAATGCAAATAATTATTTAAAAAATTGTTTCGTAAAAAAATTATTGTCAAGTAATAATTACGCAGTATCCCAAAAATTTGGTTAAGGGGGCAGTGTAGAACTCGTGAATCTTTTTACCCAGTCGTAATGGCCTTTCATGTTTAGATTTTTTTCCTTTAGCTTTATCGTGATTTCTTAAACTTGTTTTTCTTATGTGAGCTTTAATAGAACGTTTTGAAGCTCTCGATTCAGTGGCTTCCATAATGCAGCGCCTTGATCCTCCAGTCTGTTTTACAATTATTCGATGTAATGTTAACGTTATTCAATGTACATAACGTCAATTTAAAATGATTTAATATTTACTTCGACGTCATTTGCATTGGCATCAACTTCACCTTCTTCTGGAATATCTTCGCCATTTTCATCTTCATTTTTCTCCATGTTATTATGCTCTTCCTCTGTTTGCGGCATCAATTTCAATTCCTCTTTCGACTTGAATTCCAATGTCAAAATAAATGGTGGAACTAACAGTCCCAGTAATACCTTACAATTGGAGCAATTTACAATTTTATACCTTTTATGAAATATGATGTATAATAGTCAAGCAATTTACTTTTAAATTTGTACTTTTTCTTGTCCTAATTCCGCCCATCCATAAGTCAGCCAGCAATAGTTGGCAACATGAATGAGCCATAAGTTCAACATGATTGGCAGCAACCGCTAATGTTAAACAAGTTTGATTTCCCCAGTTGTTTAACTCATACGTCAACTATGAGCATTACAATTTAGTTACAATTTTAGCCTAGTTAAGATAATTTAATAGTAGACAAACCATTTGCATTGCAATAAAATCATTTTGCCGGTAACTATAATCCAACAACTCTAAAGCAAGGGTTTCGAATGTTCTATGGAAAGATTGAAACTCAATTATACACGTAAAATCATATGTGACAACGAGAACTGAAGTTAAAACTTACTGGCTGTATGATTTAAAGTTTTCAGAAATTTCTGCTTCTAAGTCATCTTGAGCCGCTTCATGAGCCATACTTTTATAGAGCTTCATGGCCACCAATGCCTTTATTATAAGCCAATGCATTTATATAATAAACCACAGATTACGCGACACTTTTATCAAATAACATACTTTGGCTAAAGCTTCTTCTTCTCGCTGAAACATAAATAGAGCCATCTGTTGTCGCTTCATTAATACAGCCCATAGTAAAAGTTCATTGTAAGGACACGCAAAATCATCTGGCCTTTTAATAATGGAGTCATTTAACTGTGTTTCACTTTGTGTGCTTGCTTCCTACATTGATTTTGATATAGTTTCCATTGCAAGAACATAGAGAATAAAATTACATTATAGCATGATGTTAACCGAAACCAATTATCATCATAATATATATTTTAGATAGATACCGCTCTTTTAATGGTCTCGTAACGTGCACGGAATTCCCTAGAACGATAGCGGGATTGGTAAGCGCCACCCATTAATTTCTCGATAACCAAACCAATGTCCAGTAATGTCACTCGATGTGATGTGAAACGCTATTGTTTTATTTACACGTAAAATAAATATTTAAACATTTGAAACAACTTTCTAAAGCAATACCTTGGTTGCGTCCATTACAAGATACCCAAGAGTGTTAATTGGGCCCCGTTTCTAATAAGAAAATTAAATCACCATTAGCTTAAATACTATAGCGTCGAAAAGATAAATTTACCGTATTGTAGAGGTCCTCCAAACGATTAATAGTTAAAAATCTCCCCATGTTTACTCCATTCTCGAGTAGTAGCTTAACAAAATCAACAGAATCCCATGTAAGCGCATCCATCATTGCTTGTTCCAACATCTCGTTCTGAAAGTCAATTAAAAATTAACAATAATTCCTAGTTTAATAAGTAACTGACTTACGGTCCATTCCTGTCCGTAAACAAACACTTCACACCTAGCAATATCGACCCGATTCCAAGTCAGTGCAAGTGAAAGTTGATCGGGTGCACTAAGTCTTGAACCTGTTTATTAAAAATATTTGTAAGAAAATTTTATAAAGCTGTATTAGTACTGTATTCATAAGTCGCGTACCTTTTAGCAAACATGTTAAAATGGCCTGATCAAGTTCCAAAACAGGCTCTTCTCCCAATCGAAAAACAGTGATCTATACAAAGCCAAATTAATATTTTTGGACTAAAAGCGATTGAGCAGATTTCTTTACCAATTCCTTTCTTTTGACACATAATATTAGCTCTTCCAACAAACTTTTAGCTTGAACTCGATTGCAGTGAAACGTCAACTCAATTTTATTTAGCAAATTTTCTTTCAGATGGGCAGGCAATGTCCTTTAAACATATTTATTTTATACAATGCAATCATTTAACAAAGAAGAATAATAGACATACCCATCGTTGATATATTTATGGGAAAATGCCAACAAGTCAGCTGCTCTTCCACTACCATCACAAACAACAACAGGAACAGGAGGTGTATCAGTCACATATTCTAGTACACATCTGATTGTATCAGCTCCACCTTCAATGATCACTCCAACAATGGGGATTCCATACGGCTTATGTTCAGGTGTTGGCGTTCGAAGACCGGAACTACTTCCATTTAAATATACACTGCTGTAAGTGCGACTTGGTTGAGCTACAATTATCAAAAAAAAAAAAAAAATCAATTCAATAGAAAACTTTTTTTTATCATTAAACACAGATAAATTTATTTACAGGAAGAAATGGTTTGTTTCGAAATGTGTTTTTCTAATCTTTTACGAAATCCAATCTCACAACCAAACTTTCCAACAGTCCCATCATCGACTAATAAAAAATAAGCATGGCGATTATTCAGCATGGCAAACTTGCTCTTTAATGAGCAAATATTTTGATATGGAACTGTCACCTGTTAAAAACAAAACAATAACTTAATTAAAATAGTTATAAATAATAAAAATGTTTCAAAACTTGCATTTTCTCCAATTAGATCTTTTCTGTTTTCTATAATTCCCCATGGAGCAATTCCAATTGTTACAACACGTCCTCGAAGTGTTTTTGAACGCTCATTATTAAATGCTTCACCAACATGTTTAATAACACCTATGTAAGCCAATTTAAACAAGAAGCAACGTTAAAAACCGAAAAAAAAAAAACTTTAAACCAATAAGTAAAAAAAAAATTAAGCAATAAAAACAATTCTGAATTCTACTACTTATTTACTACTTTATAAGAATTTATACAACTAAAAATAATTTTCGTTGGTACAAATCAAATATTAATATCGTGTCAGTGAATTGTCAAAGCAATCTAAACATAAATAAGATTATTAAACCAATTATTGTTTCCAGTTCGTGATAAGTTTGCACAGAATCAATAGTGTAATATTGCTAAACAACATCATAAAATTGACACAATTAACTGTTGAGAGTAGATCATTTAAATGTTTTATCATAATTGCACGTTTTATACTGCATTAAATGTGTTCTTAATAAACTATAATAGTTTTAATGTTTATAACTACCGTTACTAAATTTTTTACCCAATGAATTGCGTGTCAATAAGATCAACAAGATTTTATTACTAGTACTTAGTTTGCAATTAACGCTTCTGTCATTGAACTGAATTTCAAATACAGTATCGTACAAGAACTGTACAGGTATGCTTAAGGGTGCATCTCCTCAATTAAATTTATAAAACTGTATTACTATTGAAAGGATAAATGAATATGATTGCATTTAATAACAAATATCAAATACAGTCAAGGATTATAATTTTGATTGGATAATAAATTCAATGACATACTATTAACAATGTAATAAAAAAAAGTTCACAATACCCGTATTAGTTCCACCGGTGAATATCCAAGCACCAGTTGTTTTAGCCGCCTTTAAAAGTCCATTTTGGATCACTTTTTTCAATTTAGGCTGTAGTTGAAAATTGGCTTTACCTCCATGGATTGACATAACCAATTTTGGCAGTTCTAGTTTCCATTCATGGAGTAATAAATTTAATACTTTTTCTGGTGATGTTTCGTAGGACAATCGGACATACTAAAAATCACAATAAAACAATTTCTAAGTTTTTTATTACAAAAATAAAAGTAATTGTAGTTACTTGTGCTTTGATTGGATTAGAACCACCTTGAAACTCAATTGTTCCAAAAGCATCTGTAGGACTCATCGACGTGTGTTTAGAAGGGTTCCAAACATCGTCCGAAGCTTCAAGGTTGACGCTCGTCCATGTTGATTGCATTCGCTCTGATTGCCCGTAAGAGACTGTTAAGTCGTGTTTGTCTAATAATACTCCACAGCCACATCTGCATAAGCACAAAAACATTTAAAACTTATCACTTATAACTCAGATATCGTTTATAAACGAATCTTCAATACTCGTCAAACAAGGAAAATTTCCCAAAATTGAAAAAGTCAACTAATTCGCAATCGGATTAAACATTACGATTCAATAAATAGTTTATACAGAATATAACAGTTCAATAACGTACTGGTTAACTATCACAATGTTAGGGAACATTCTATCTATATTTTACTATTACAAAATTTGACTGATAATGCACAAACATTTTAATAGACAATGAAGGCTATAAACGGATGTTTAATAACCGAAAACCTGCCAATCGGTCATTTACACGCAATTACATAAAATATTTAATTGTTTCAGTTTTAATTTGCAAAATATACGTTAGAACTTTTTGATAAAGTTAGTAAAGAATTAAACAGTAGTAATACAACATTTAAATAAATTAAAAAATAGAAACAAATTTCTTAATAAAGCTTGTATAGAAATATTTGGAAATAATTAATGTAAAGTCATTTCTGTGGAAAAAAGCTATGAAATATTTTTAACAGAAAACACACCAAACTCAATATAACGCTTTAAAAGCAGTAAATAAGTGGTCCTGTCAACAGAAAAATGACAAAATCAGTGTTTTGTCAAATACTTTAATACAAAACACAACAATTACTTATGAAACTTAGAAGCCTCAACTCAGAAAACAAAAATTTGTAAAACAAGTATACAGCTGAAACTCATAAAAATAAAAGATCTTCTTTGTGCAAAATGATTAAAGTTAATTTTTTAACTTAAATATCAGGTTTTAAAAATAATTATCCTATTAAGCATAATTTCGTAGCACGCAGCTAAAACACGATAAAACCCATTTTCAGTAATAACATTTTTACTCACCAATCGACCTCCTGTATAATGCCATAATACAATATCCAAACGTTAAAATTTAATAAAATTTCTATAAAAATTTATTTTTAAGTCTATATACTAGATAATTTTAAAAATGAAACAATTTCATGGTTATAACTATCTGAATAGTGTATTTGTATTGTTAAAGCAATCCAAATCCTGTCCTTCGTGACGTCATGCTTAGACTTTTATTTGTAATCTTCTACATGACTATATAATCAAACATAATTATAGTATGTAGTTTTTGTTGATATAAACTGCACTATGGACAACACATATCCATGCGAATCTAAGCTGGATAAAAAATACGGCGCGCTTTTATACAAAATAAAAATATTTCAAAGACTTAATTAGCTAATGCTTATTATTACTATTGATTGAGTCGTATAAAATACAAAGAATTGACACTACCAATGTCAAACTATTCCACGGCTAATATCATTTCAAAACTATTGAAACTTAATCGATCCTCATACACACAGCAAATAAAATTCGAGCATAAGAAAAATTAATTGCAAACAAGAACTTAAATAAAGTTCAATTAATATTTTTCTACCTATAGCACGTTAATATATCCCAAAATATCCTTTACCCCAACAAATAAAGTATATTTTAGAGAAAAATGTTTAGGTAACTTGACTTAAAATTACGAACCCAACACATTCAGTTTTTGCAATATTAACTAAGTCAAAGGAATTAGCTTACCTAACTTATACATTACCGATACAATGTTAAACATGAAATGTTTTGAATAATATTAAGTTACATTGTATTGTATTTTAGCAATTCAATAAACTGTATTCAAGCCAAAAAATCTAATGCAAATTAGAAGTTGCATAATACCAATAAACTACGTACAGTTTTTTTTTTTGCATTAATTACAATTTTTTAAAAAAAATAATTTTCCAAGTGTGACAATCAACGGTTTTAAAGCTGAACTGGTATCATTTCTACAAACCTAACTGTATAAATATTTTGACAATGTCTTAATTGCATATTTTAAAATACAAGTTTTCAAACAATTTCAAAAACAAACAATAATGTTCAGTACACTGTTCTGGACTCTATTCAATCGACTAAAATAGTACGGTATCACAATCATGATTATATTACTGTATATTTCGATGTATTGTTTGATATTGTTTTTGAGTTCGTCTAAAATCTTTAGAAATAAACATAATCCTAGATCAATGCCACTGTTGTCAGATACGTTAAAATTTGAAGAATTGCCAAGCTTTCGAACTGTATTACGAATATTCGCGCATGTCTTTCCTATTGGTGAAGGTTGAATCACCGGGTTAATACTGCATAATGTAAATCTACAGTTCATTCACTAAATATTATTAAAAGTAAATAAATAAAATGCCGGTCAATACAAATTTAACCAGAGTATTGAAACTAATGCATGTTCAAGGACAATACTTTAATAAAATTTTAAATATGTAAAATTCAAGTAATAGTAAAAACAAATAAGCAAAGCAATAACCACACCAACTGGAATCACAGTACAGTACTTTCGATTTCCTACTCCAACAATTTTGTTAATTAACCTGATAGTGCAAAAGGTGTCATGGTTTAAAATGTACCTCAAACGTCATAATAAACTTGACCCAAATTACAAAATTTAATAATATGTCAAAGTGTTAGACGATGGACAGCTGTCAACCTGCCGAAGTAATGTTTACACCATTTCCATACCAGTATAAAGTAACTAAGAACTACACACTCAAATTTCACTTTTAACTACTATTAGCTAAAAGAAGTAACACAACATTTGCTGCTGACCTTAACTCATTTAATCTTAAATTCTTGCCTCATATTAAAATTGAAAACAATGCCAATTGCCAAAACCATCACATTTAGTATAGTTATTGACAATCAAATGTTACTCGATATAATACATGATACTTAATTGCCTATGTAACCTTAAAATAAACAACACAATTTAGTAAAATTGTCTCGTTAATAAATAACAAAAAATAATGCAAAAGTAATCAACAACAACTATTTACAATTGACTTATTAGCTACGGTCAAATTGGTAAAAAACATAGATCACGTCAACACATTACCACAAAGTTAATAACGCCAAATGCGTAGATAACGGTCATTTCAATCACATTTTTTTAAGAGTATGTTAGATTAAAAACGGTGCAAATGTAGGTGAGTGAATTACGAAATTAAGTGACGAGTTTATTAAGCTATATTATATTATTTTAAGTGGCTAAACTGTAAAAAACTTTTAACGTATAAATTAATACCATACAAGGACATCACTTTCAAGTGAGTCACAAAATCTGAAATTATCAACATGTGCCGGTAAAAAATCGATTTTCACAATGAATAATTGTGCAATTAATAAATAAAAATGTCTAGACAAATTTATTAGAACTACCTGGCACCGATGGCTTATCTTTAAAGTGTTTGCGTCAATTTTAATCAATGATAATTACACTATATTTGATAACAAATGATCATACCGAGATTTAAGACAGCTAATCCTGAAAGTCAAACCCTTAAGTCAAATTACAGTTTTATTAAAATAAAACACATATATGAAAACTAATTAAAATGTCACACCTACTTCAACTACATTGCGTAAATTTCCACTTAATAAAATACTTCATTTCAAAACTATTTAGTTAGGATATATTATGAGAGTTATCAATAACTGAGATTAAGACAAAGACGTCTATAGTAAGATATTGTAAAGTTTAGATTAAATTTTAATCATACCTTGTTAGATCCGTATCAGATGGCACAATCTGGCGACACTCTCGTTTTGTAAATCTTGACTTAATAAAAGATGTTCTTGACGCCTACAAATAAAACCCGAACAAAGCGTTATTAAACTAAATTATAAAAAAAGCAATGAGCAGTTATCTACCAAAACTAGTGGTGCATTAAAATTAAATATTATAGGCAGTGTCATGTTAAAGTGAGAATATACTGATACAATTTTGTTACCTAAATCAACGAGTGTAGTGTTTATATAGAGTTTGCTGACAATTTATTATGACGATATGCAATTACGCTAAATAACATACATTTCAGGGCAAGAAATAAAATTATTTAACCAAACAACACATTGGTCATCAATCACGCGAGCCAAACTTGATATTGGGTCAATGACTTGACAATAAGAAAATATATTGAATAAAAATTAAATTCAGTATTGATATTAAAAATGTACATTAGAATTTTTAGCAACATAAAAGACATATTCCATGCAAAAATTCCCCATAAATTAGAATTTCTAGATGCAGCAAATTTTCACTAAATCAGTTTCGAATTTTTACATTAAAAAAACTTTGAAAAAGTATCTAATTAAAATATACCTGTAGATGTACTTCTTGTAAAATCACTTTTAAAAAACTTACTCAATAAATGATTTCAGCTGCTAAAAGTTTCTTATATAATCTATATCATAGACCATATCACTTACTGCAAGTATCAAAATGACATATTAAATATAAATCATTTATGAAGTACGTCATTATAATTATTACATAACTATAATTGTTATAATATTCTCTAGCAATCAAATACAATGTATTCTTATATCAGTACTCAATCAACGTAAACTATATAATCGCAGTAAACTAACGCCTATATACTAGTACGAAGTAATGCCATGCCAAAGTCGCAATTATTTATTCCCATCTTACGAATTTACCTGTATATTCAATATCAAGTAATTGAAAATGCACATGTTTTATGTATACCTTCTACAGTACACAATAATAAATTACGTTTGACACGCGCCGGTTGTAATAATGCAAGAGCCAATGTGCGCCAAATGTTGAGAATCATTTATTGAATCAAGGTTGCCGAAAATTATCCAACACTTAAGTTTAAAGCTAATAATATACAAAAATCTATACTTTGTACAATATTTTCTGTCTATAAAAGTCTAATATACAAAAAAAACCCAAAAGCCTATTGTAGCAAGGTTAAAAAAAAATTTATCTTGCGTATTTAAAGTGGGCAATTCTAGATTCTCAATCAAATATTTTACAGCGTAATAGGAAACATATTTAAATGTACATCATGCCTCTCAAATTAAAAATTTAAATATGGGGAACATGTAGGTCAGTTTTACATTTAAGAATATATGCATATAAAATATTCGTCAGTAATTTTTAGATTTGCATCATTTTTGATAAATGATATGTAATAATTTCTTGTTGGATTACATCTCTGACTAAATAATTGTTTAACGTAAATACAGTATAATAAACATTAACCATGGTAAATCTTTATAGAATTTAAGCAATAACTGTTAACGATACCATATTAATTAATATATTACAGTATATTTTCTTAAAAGTCGTAATATTATATTATTCACTTAACACTTTTTAAAGATAATTTTCCAATGTTATTTAACATCACTCTTGCCATTGTAATAAAAGTCAAAGTACTACATTGTAGCAAAGTAACAAACAGTAAATAATTACTCCATAAAACAATAAAAATATTGACATTTACAGTATGTTAACAAACGGTTTTGTTAATAAAAATAAGACTACGTTTACTTACTGTTTGCTAAATAATTAACAAAAAATGGGAATAGTTATTTTAATAATTTTACGAGTAATAAATAAATGACAAATTCAGTACTAACAAATTACCCTAACAATATACTGCGTTTCCTTTAGTTAATAAACTAACATACAAGTTGTAGCTCAATAGTTACCGTATAAAGTAACATTTTTGTTGATTTAAGTTACAATATTTTGTATTGCAGTAAATTAATTTTTTAGTTATTTACTACTAAAAGTTATAACAAGAACTTACAAAGTTTTGCATCGCTTCCTAAATTATGACCAGGACCAAAGTTCATCTAGTAAAACTATTTTGTTTTCTTTTAATTTTATGATACCATAATTATTTTGATGGAAAAAAAATTGAAATGAATTTCAATGCATGTACCAATAGTTGTAATAAATACCGGTATTTAAAAAGGCAATTTCATTGCTTATTAATAACTATAAAAAACAGTTGGCATACCAAAGTTTTGCGACTCATTTTCGTCTCTTGATGAACAGCACTTTGTCGAGCTGTAGTGCCACGTTTGTTTCACTATGGAGAAACCAAGTTCTGGAACTTCCCGCAAAAGTAACAACAGACATACCAGAAGGACGACGACGCTTACACCGCTCCTATAAAGATATAAAAAGAAATAGTAGACAGAAGAGACAATAATATTGCAGAGCACAACTATTAGCAGCAATAAATTACGGGTATTGAAAGATCATTATTTTTCTAATTGTCTCAAACTATCGCCTTCAGTATTTCTCAATACAGGATGAGTCACTTTCAACGTAATTTACTTACAGTATATTATAATGTACTTAAATACAGTATACTCAAAGTTTAAAACTAAAAGATCATTTTTTAAAAGTCTCAAACATTGTTAATATTTTATGATAATGTTTTCACGTACCATTAACAATGCAATTTACAGTATACTCATCGTAGAAAAGACTGGCATAAATTATAACTAAAATAATGATGCCAAATTATTTACTATCGAAACCATACCGTACAGTGGTGCAGTAGAGTTGTCAAAAGACAAAACTGTACTGTTATCGTAACATTAAGAAATTTGGCACTTGTTATAGCATTTAATAGTTTAGCTACTAAAATGTCTGTTACACAAAATAAATGGCAACAAGCTTAGTAAAAACAAAAACACAGTATTAAGTTATAATTTCACAATTAATAATTTTTTGATAAACTTGGCAAATGAAGGAGAATTGCAAATTTGCCAGGGATAAGCTTAAACAATGATAAAAAATCAAATAAACTCAATTGCTTACCTTCAATGCAACACTTTGATCAAATATTATACTGTAGAATAGCCACAATACCGGTAAGGAGTTAGCCTAACCCATACTGACTCGAAATCGTTAACCGAAATACGAAATTATTTTATTGCTGCAAATCAAAGATCAACACAGTATTCATATTAAAATCTTTGCCTACGCTTTTAAATATACAGTAGACTAGACACAGGTGCTAGCGACTGCTGTGACTTCATAAATCACATTAAAAAATACTTTGAAACAAACACACTTATTGTACACAGTATTTCAGCTCGATATCATCACCGATTGGTAGCAATTGGCAATTTTAAGAGTTCATTGATAAAATCATGGACAGTTAATGTTATTACTATCTTATCGACATCATCACATTCAAGGACAATTAAATGTTTTTCACACATTACAATTATTTACATTTTACAGTTTCACACATTATACTGTATACTAAATCCATTTACAAGTGTTTATGGCAATTCCGCCTTCTCAAATTAAAGTTACACTGCATTAATGCATTATGTAACTATTATACAGTAAACAATTTAAACGCAAAGTATTAAAAACTCATTTTAAAACGACCATTTATTTTATTTTTTCTGTTTTACAGTAAATCTGCTACTGTGCTTTCTGAAGTTTCAACTTGTAGTATTTCTTTACAGTTAATAATGCAGCACAAATTACAATGACGTCTACCAACTATAGTACAAGTACAAAATGTCGTGTTGAAACTTTAATTTAAAGGAATAGCGCAAAACATAATGGTGTAAAATATCAAGGTTATAATATTTCAAAATTTATCAACATTTTGCCAACAATCGTAATTTATACGGTAGTTGTTTTTGACAATAAAGTATTATGCCGTTGTTTCTATCTGAAACTTTAACTACCTGTTAATTGATGATAGGGGAAAAGATGATAAATGATTTCGATATAAGACACCAGGACATTCTTTATCATCAAAATACAATATACAGTATTTCAAGTGCACATGCAAATGATTAATAAAGAATTCGATGTATAAAGAGCCATTTTGTGCTGAAATTTACTGATATTAAATTCCACTCTATCAGAAAACTTATTGCGAGATTGCGATAAGAGACAAATACATTATTTACTTAGTTTTATAAATCTGATTGACATTTTTATTCAGTGCAAATACGGAAACAAAATATACAAACGAAAAAAAAACTATTAAAACTAATGCTGTTTAATTTAACTACTAGACCTACTGTGCAATTAAATATTTTATAAGAGTGTGCAGTCACAGATAAAGATGATATGTGACAATATCCTATTAAAACCTAAAACATTTTTTTTTCAATTGCTGAACTTTTATTTTACGACAGCAATCAGATATTGATCGAGATTTACGCAATTCGGAACTGGTTTTTGTTGGTTAAGTTTCAGAATTGGCAAACCGATTACCGGCACTATTTTAAATAACAAAAATATTTATTGAACATAAATGATTTAACGCAATCAACATTCTGGAATGTAAAATTTAATGGTTATGTTGATGTAATTTCAAATCGTATATTTTAGACGGACGGTTCAGAGCTCATGTAAAAGACACAATTGGACATTCGACTACAATATTTCAAATTTCAATAACTTTCAATATCTAAAACGTCTTTTTAAATAATAATGGATTGTACATCGTTAAATGCAGTCATTTGTTGTTCAAAACTAATTTCTAAATTTAAAAAGTATTATTAACAGCGATCATGTTTTAAAATGATTTAAAATTAGTCAATATTAACAGAATGCTTATTAAGCTATTTTAATGACCTTGCAATGTCAATGCTAAATGACATGTGTTATAACAATAATTCTCAAATAACTCGTATAATAAAATATTATTGTGTTATACATGAAGAAACTCTTATTGCAATTAACCTTGATTTTTTAATGTTAAGTAGTTTCAGATTAGTTTTATAACTTAAAACAATCTCCCCAATTTATTAGTATTTCTATGTGCTAATGTAATTAATAAACTTATTCACAAGTAACTAAAAGATTTATTTCATAGAAGAGGTTTTATATCCTGTGTGACAATATAAAAAAAACCTGGTAATTATAATTAGCTATCACTTTTGACTTTTCACTAAACGTGATTAAAGAATAATGAATTGTAAATACAATCCGTTATCTTACTTTTCAAATGTTTAATTTTAATAATAACGAGAGCACCGTATTTCAATAAAAGAAAAGTACGGTTCATGTAATACTGAAACATGTACAGTAAAAATTATGGTTAATAATATCAGCTTTATCTGTTGAAACCTACTGAATACGTCAATGTGATACAAGCAACAGCTTTGACATTTGATTAAGATATTTTTACACCTAATCGATGGTGTAAAACTATTTGAAGCTCTTAGCATCACTTTCAATGTATAGTTTTTTAGTATTATTGCAGTTAATCAGCATTATTTTTCGTATACCTCGTTAGTAACTACTCAGCCAGTACCAGCCGCCAGATATCATTAATAGATCAAGTTCTTCCAGGCTCAGATAAATTTTTTATAGCTACAGTACATTATACAGTAGTTGTTGAAGTTTATAAATAATAATCCAATAGCACTGTTTATTCACCATCAACCCTAATTAAATAAAGAAAACCATAGAAAGATTCTGAACTAATAGCAATCATCATTCCGAAGTGCTCTTCCCTAATAAAATAAAAACACATACTGTACAGGATATAATAATGATCATTGTTTAAGAAAGTTTTCTAAGAGATCACTGACCATTAATAATTATTTACTTAATGTACATATGAAAATGCTGCTAACGCAATAATTTATAGTAAAGATTTGCATTGCACCTGTACTCCAGATACTTCACAAAATCGTTTAAAAATGAACATTCACTGTCAGCTTTAATTGTATGTATTAATTTACAGTTCATAAATATTTTATAAGTTAGTAATTGAGTAATAAATATTCTAAACATGACTGCAAACCGATTATTTGCTTTTAATTTAAAACAAAATCATGTATTTTTTTCTATACCGGTACTTATTAATATTATAAACTACAGAATAACTTGTACGACTACATTTAGCAAATTTGGTTTTTAGTCAAATCGTATTTTTGCTAACAACTTGTAGACTGTATAATATAAGTAATTCTTAACTAGATTGTTAATTCTATTTTGTATACCTAAGCAAATGTCGTGATTTGCTTAATGAAAATATGTTGAGTATATGGTACTACTAATTCGAAAAACCTTATTTTATATTTATTTTTTCTTTTGATAAACATGTTTTAGAAATAATCTATCCACATTCTACGAGCATAGAGATTGATGAGTCTACGCAGTATATTATTGTACTATGCAACACCATCCTTGGTACAAAAATATAAAATCAGTAGCTTATTTAAGTTTGTATATTTGGTTTTCCATACAGGATACCGTTGCAATTGTCTTACATTACCGGAAACCGCTGTTTTTCCTTGTAGAAAAATACGAGGAAAATAACGCTCGACTTTCATTGGCCAATTATTACAAGTTATCTAAATCCGTTTAATTTCCTAGAAATACTGTATTTTAATGACGAAGTTTGACTATCTGAATACTGATATCCCTGACAAGTGGTTTCTTTTTTTTAATACACTGGACAATATTTATATACATTACAACATCTTTTCATGGACAACAGAATGGTTGTTTTTGAAGACCAACAAATTTCACAGGCAGAAGAAACTACCTTAACCGGAGAATCTCTGACCGAAGTTATTAATCAATGGATCAGTAAAGGAAAGGAAATTCACTTAAGGGACGTACCTTATAATATCATATTCGCAATTTACCGTCATTTTAACTTTGAAGAATGGAAAGAATTAGCATGTCCCTTAGGAGTTACCATGAAAATATTAAAGGCAAGATCTTGTTTATTACAATATTGTGTTTTCACCCAAAGTTAAACTTGTAAAGCTTAGACTACCTTACTGATGCACTGTGTCAGGACATGTATTAATGGTTTATACAATATTTTAACTGTCACTGTTTGTGTTTTGGGATGGATTTTAGGAAATCGAAGGAGATGCAGATGCTGCTAAAAAATGGTGTAGTGAAGCGTTATTTGAATACTGTGCCAAGCATTCACAGATGACATTTGGCGATCTTATAAATGTGTTGTACTATCAACTCAAACGAGTATATCTTGTGCAGTCAATTCACAAAAGTGTAGAAGGTTTGTTAGTTTTTGATGAGACTTTTTAAACTTGTAAAAACAATTAAAAACTAGTTACATTATTATGAAACTACACAATTTCATATTTTCGTTGCACTGCTATACAAGTTTACATTTTAAGACATTTAAAAAAAATAATTTCTATATCAATTGAATTACATTTATTTCACAGAATTTTTTAAAATGAGAGAAGATCCACAATGGAAAACTCACTATTTTGGCGATAATTTAAACGCCGCAACTAAATTAGTAGTAGCGATTCCAGGTGAGCATTCCAGTGAAGATGCTTCACTACGTCCACCCAAACGACGAGCTCTGCACAGCCCACAAGATATCAACAAACTACAGAAAAATCATTCAATTGATTTTGAAGCAGTCATGCAACATTTGCAAGACAAGAATTGTATTGAAAAGTTGCTAAAAGTTAAAATTCAGCCTAAACCGAAAAAGATGGTCATTCTGCTGAGTTACTCGGAGGATGCGAATGAATTGGTTCCACATCTGGTAAATGAACTATGGAAGCTAAAACTAGGCGTTGTTTCGGAATACGTACTAAAAGGAAAAGGATTTCTTGAAACTGACTTTATTTCTACGTGGGAAACTTATTTTCAAGAGGTTTTTTGACATTCAACTTTGTAAAAACTAAAATAAATATTGTATTGATAATTTCTTTTTTTTTCTAGAGTCAATTCGTAGTGCCTATAATAACCCAAGGATATCTAAATGACATCCAACAACCAACAGGTGAACTTCAAAGTCGAGGTGTTCGATTTGTTTACGATTTATACACTCGACGTTACGTCCAAGACGGATGTCTTAATCACCATGTCCGCCCTTTAATAATGGATAATGTTCAACAATTTTCACTAAGAAATTTAAATCCAACTCTTCAGATGAGATGGAAGCTGTGGGAGGATTGGCAACAGTTTGTGCAAATGATTCAGACACACCCAATTTATGTCAAATTGAAACTACAAAATATAACAATATAAAAAAATCGGTAACAAGCAATTTACATCTTCACTTCTGCAAGTCAAGTTTTTAACCAGTGCAATAAATGTTTTCATATTTTTATCTTTCATTAGAAAAAGCATCTCTCAAAAGTGTAATATATATGAAAACTGTTAATAACTAACACAATTACAGCATATATTTAAAAGATCAGTCGACTTTTTCTAATTGACTAAGTATTTGTAAATTGGTGCTGGCATTATTGTTCGTCTGAATTATTGTGCATTATATGCAAATAAAGTATTAATAATTACTAACTTGGTATATTCACGAATTTTTTTAATACATAAAAAATGTTGAATTAAATTAATATTGATTTATTCCGGTTTCCTTCGTTACAAAAATGACAACACCAAGAATTGTTTTTTACTTTATAGATGTACGTGATCGATAATTCAAAACACTTATATGCTTATCAATATAATTTAAATAATTTCGAATCAACTTTTAATTACTGTATACCAGAGAACTAAAATGTATTTATTTGACCAATTATTTAAAACCAGTTTACATGTATTGCTAATTTGTACTTTGTACGTGAAAGGTTTAATTTAACAGACATTTTTAATAATTTAATTTTAACAAGACGTGTGTGAAACGTCACCGTAACATTGTGGAGATAAATATCACAGCAATACGAAACGAATACCAACGTATTACAAGCGTTTGTAAACGCCCAAGAATGCTTTGCAGTGATTACAGTAATGTTCAACATTACGACAGGAGTTGCAACAAAATGGTATTAAACAACATCCACCAACACATCTGTAAAAAATACAACGTTGCCAATCGTTGACACTTAGTTATTTAACTGCACAAGTTTACATACCCAATTAATACTAAAAGACCACATATTAGCCATGTCAAAAGGCCATTAGCGGGTTGAGTTTTGGTCATTCCCTCATAACCACACGATGGACACGTCGTGAGTGCAGATTCAGGTCCATAAGATGTCATATTAACTAAAGCTACAGGTACCGTTGTGGCCATTGTAAAAGTTACAAATTATTATAAATTGCTTTTATATAAGAGATTTTAACTGTTGGTTATGACAGTATGCTTCAAAATACAGTCAAGAAAAGTAATGGAATACTTAAATATGTTTCTGTATTGGTATTTTGTTGCATGGCAATGAATTTTGTGATATTAACGTCACAATGTTTTTTTTTCAATCATTTATAACTACTGCTTGGACGATTTTTATTGCAACAGCAAATGCAATACAAAGGTAAGTTGCTATAACGATATTTTCAAGTATAGGTTTTGCGGTTATTAATGTGTTGATAGTTACAAAAAAACCATTGCGTCAATTTATGATCGCCAATAATTAACAGTGTCCTATACGAACTTGTGCATAAGTTATTAGCCGTATACAGTATAAGTATTATAACTTACTAATGTAACAATTATTGAATTAAAAATTAATTTAAAACGATTTCTTCATAATCTGACTAAATTACAACTGCTAAATGTATTTAATGTAAAAAGCGATCATTTTTTACTTTTAAACGGTTGTTAGAATTAAAAAAACCACTATTTACTAAAAGTGACTGTGTAATCGGTAAACATTAAGTGAATTTAAACTTAAAAAAAAAAACTAAGAGCTTTCACATTTTTTTTGCATTACATCGGTCGATTTTTTAAATCGAATTTCATATGCTAAATTGAAAGGGATATTGGTAATTATGCGTAGTGTATAGTAAATTTGATATATTTTTTTTTGCAAGTACAGTACTACATACTGTATATTTTTGCACATTGTCGTAAACATTTAGTGCAAACGAGTTTTATTACAGTTTTAGCAGAATTTAGGAGAAAAATTTAAAAAATCGGATTTAAACTCAAATCGTGACCAGCTTTCTTGACACAAGGAACCATATGTTAAGTTACAAAATTACTATTTATGGATCCGTTTTACAGTGAGACTTTTTAAAAATAATTTTGACAGACAGTAATTATGTTTTCTAAAAAAGTATATCCCCGAGTAACTACCGTGTACGAGTATTGTGCGCAAATTTGTTTTACAGCAAATTCGATAATAGATTACAAGTTAACAACACAATATAACTGAAGAGGTCTAGAAAAATGAGTTAACTTTTATTTAGTGGCGATTGTTCAATAAAACAGTGACCTACTACACCACATTCATGTTGAGCTCATTCAATAATCCAATTGTTTTTTTTCCCCCTTCTCCAATTCCCACTACATTTTCTCCCCCTCTCCCATCTTCACTAAACTTAATAAGTCAATGCACCGTTCTTCAGAAAGAGAGAGAGAGGCGTATCTGCCTTTTAAAAATGTCTACCAATAAAAAGTTGCTTATGAAATTTGATGACGCATGCGTTTAGTTGCCCTGTTGCTGCTAGGAAACCGATTTGTTGTGATAATTTAGTGAAAATGGCTAGATAAACCACCATTTTAATACTTTTTAACAACGTCAATTACTCAAATGGGCTTAACAATTTACAAGAAAATACACTAAAAGTAATGATACAAGTGAAATTAAGCTATGAACCAATATGTCGATGTACCGAAATGCCGTCCTACATGCAAGGGGAGTAAGAGAATACAGCAGGTAAATAGAAAAGTTTTCGATGTCGATCTCTTACTGTTACGTAATACTAATGGAATACTCCAATCTAGAGATGGTTATTTATATTATAAGAAGAAATTTCTAGCAGCTGACTTGGACGTGGATTTAACTGACAAAGTATTTCTTGTAACAGGTGGCAATAGTGGCATAGGAAAATGCATAGCAACAGAAATTGCAAGGCGAGGCAAGTCGAATTCAAATCAGATTACAAAATGTCAAGTATTTACATAATACTAGAATTGTTTATTTTTTTCCTATTTTATTTTAAACAAAATAATCTCGCATGTAAATCAAGTTACAACGTCATGTTATTTCTATTTCAGTTGGAATTGTACATATACTTTGCAGAGACTCTAAAAAAGGTGATGAAACTAGAAAAGAAATTGTAGAATCGACTGGAAATCCAGTAAGCGTTTTCAACGACTTACATACTAGTTATTTTAACAAGATTATTTAAATAATCGATATTAATCATTCTTCATAAATTATAATCATGATAATAATTACTATTGTTGTTTTACGTAGCATGTTCATGTACATATTGTCGACCTAAGCAGTCCCAGATGTATCATAAAATTCACCAAAATGTTTATGGAGAACCATCTAATTGTCGACGTTCTGGTTTGTATTAATTATCACGAGTATTGCATTGTTTTACTGACTATTCCGATTGGTTTATATATAGGTGCACTGTGCCAGCTGTATGCTGCTGGAACGAGCAGAAACAACAGATGGTTTAGATAAAATGTTCAGTACTAATGTCTTAGGTACCATTAAAAGTACTTTTAAACTTGCTTAAAATAAACATACTGATAACACCTTATCAATTATAGGTGTGCATATCTTAACAACTGAATTGCTTCCACTTTTACTAAGAAGTAATGAACCAAGAGTAGTAAGTTGCCTAAAGTAACATTTTTCAGTATAATATGTGGCATTTTTAATTATTACACTGATATACTGCACAGTAAATGATCTGTAGTTCTAAAATGATGTGTTCTATTTACATTTTGGATTAATCTTTAATAGATAATGGGGGTTTCTGGAAGCATGTTGAGTCAAAAGTTAAACGTAGCGGATTTACAATTTGACAAAATGCAACCATTTGACGGTGAAACTGCCTATGCTCAAACAAAGCGACAGTTGGTCACCATGACGGAACAATATTCAGTTTTGTTTCCTAAAGTAAAGTTTTGGAGTTATAACCCAGGATGGGTGGATACTCCGACAATACAAAACACAATGCCAGAATTCTATACGAGAATGAAAGATAAACTTAGAAAATATGAAGAGGGTGCTGACACTGGAGTTTGGTTAGCTGTATCACATACCGTAGTACAATTTCCAAGCAGTTTATTTTTTCAAGGTACACAACAGTAAAATAAATATCTCCAGACAATTTCCTTACAAATCAAATTATGTCTTGAGTTAATTAAATATTTAAAATCATGTTTTCATTTACTTATAGACAGAAGAGTGGTAGCTAAACACCTGCCTTTGGCTTGGACAAAATCAACGAAGGAAGAAGAAAGTGCTTTTATTAAAGAACTCGATAACATTGCTGAACGATTTTATGAAAAGAAAGTATCGGATGATATCGTTTTAAATACAGAATAAGATTTTGATATTTTGCTAACAAAACAACATTCATAATCGTGACAGTTAAATCATTATAGAAACCAATATGTACCACTTGAGAGCTTAAAAATCTAAAATGCGTTTACACAAGGCAATTAAGGCAGCTAATGATCGTAGATAACAAAAGTGCAATAACTTGTAGTTAACTTACTACAGTAAGTTTATTTCATTTGGAGTTGAGTGATAAAATTTACATTATACAGTATTTATATGCCGGTATCGTTATGCTGCAAAAGGAGCAACTAAGTTATTATTACAAATTCATAGTCAATTTTATTTGACTGTCACAATTACTTTCATTCCCTTTTTTAAGAATTTGTATGACAGAATGCAATTGGCGGCTTAAAACAAAATTAGTAATTAAGTTTACTGTAAATGTTTATCTCGTTGTGCCACAATTTAAGTGATCAATAATTATTTAAAGTATAGATATTTACTAAGGTTTAGATTTTATAGACTTTTTTGTTTAAGTTATACGTTTGTTTTTTTCTAAATTAAAAAAATCATAACGTAGTATCAACAAATCAAATTGTTATTGGAAGATTTTTAATGAAATTAAAAAAAGTTACCAATTTTCAGATTTGTATTGTTATTACTAAGTTGCTAAAGCTCTAAATAGAATATACTGTAAGTACTTGTGCATATTTAAAAAAAAACTTGAAATGTTCATGTTTAATATTGAGGTTTTAGTAAGTCATCTGTGCTGAAACCCATTCAATCAAACTTGGGAAAAACTTGTGAGTAATGACGGCGAATTTAGCCGAAAACGGGTAATACATTTCTTTATTTCGTACACTGACACCTTTCATGATGGCTCGAGCTGTTTCTTCAACGGATGCCGCTGTATTTGGATCTATATTTACTTGTCCTTGTTTTATACTATCCAAAGCAGCTTCAGTTGCGATTAAACCCAAAACTACATTAGTGATTGATACATTCGAATGGGACATGGCTAACTCTTGTCGCCAGCTAGAGAAAAAGCCATCGAGAGCAAATTTAGATGCCGAATAGAAAGCAAATCCAGCCATTGGAACTTTTCCAGCCACAGAAGAGATGACACCAACTCGACCATTTGATTTAGTAAGCATATCAATAGCGGCCGTGGCTACTTCAACATTTGCAAAGACATTTATTTCAAATGCCGTACGAAAGGTTGTAATATTTGATGGACCAATCCAATGACCGTGTTTGGCATAAACATGATTTAAAATTAGATGGTCTAACTGGCCGTCAAAATGTTCCCTGGTAGCCGCTAACAAGCGCTCTCTATCAGCAGCCACAGCCATATCTGCTACAACCATAACAACTTGTTGAGCTCCCAACTCTTCACATTTTCGACGAACATTTTCTAATAAACTTTGTCGACGAGCTGTTATCAAAATGCGAGCACCAAGTCGAGAATATTCGTAAGCTAATTGTTCACCTATTCCGGATGATGTGCCGGTTATTAACACACATTGCCCTTTAATACTGGAAGCATCAAATGCCGGGTCTGCATTTAACCAATAATAACAAACTACAGCCAGAACAATAACCATCCACTTCAAAACAGCCATAATTAATAATTACGTGGCAATCTATATATTGTAATTTTTTAAATCCGAAATTCCAGACTAGCAGATTACAAAACGTTGATATTGTACATCTTATCGAAAACTACTAACAGCTGAGTTCATTTGGCTGACCTTCATAAAACTTTGTGCAAGCTAGTGATCGCGAGCCCAATCAGTTCCCATTACAATATTATTTCAATTCATTGAAACTTACGTTTCCCTTGTACTAAAAACACACAAAAAAAGACACTCATCGATTAGCTTTATTTAAATAAATAAATAAAAATCAATCCTATCTTAGTCCCACACTGACATAAATTGATCCAACGACTAAAGTGCAAGTCAAATTTCAGAACTTTGCCAGTGACAATCCCATTTTCACATGTATGGTAAGATGGCTAATTAATTCGGATTTATTCCTAAATCTGAATTGTTAAATGTCAACTGTAACAAGCCCCAATCATCCTTTATATTTTACAATTGAATTTCAGAGGTGACTTCTATAGAAGTTAAAGTGGAAAAACTTTAATTCGAAATTGAAAATCGTTTATTCATCTATTTACTCATACTGTATATACGACATTTTTACTCATTAACATACTTTAGCAAACATCGATTACTAAAATAGTTTTACACAATATAATTTGTAATGAATCAATTGATCAAACATGGTTGGAAAGTTTTTAGGATGTTTTTGTCGCAATTATGTGTACAAAACTTATCGTACCATGTTATTAATTCGTTATTGTGCACTTGAACTCAACATAATAAGCTACCGACTGTATTCATTGTAATTTACAAAAAACCTAGATGCTATAAATTATTTTTTTAAATTTCCAAACATTTTTCCTTTAGACAATATACTAGTTCAGCAATTCAGTGTTAAATTTGAAGAAAAAAAAAATAAAGTACTGTAATTATATTTACAACGCAAAATTACTCCTAAATTATAATTATAAATTACAGTTAAAGATACTGTATTCAAACTTAATACGCATTACTGTAAATTTGCAAGTTATTTTTAATTTATATATTCATTAAGGTCATTAGATTATTTTCAATGTCACTTTCACGGCTATTCCTCACTTGATTTCTTGTTTTAAAAATTAAAAAAGTTACAACTGCGGTTGCTAATTGAAATTGTTGACATTATCTTCACTTTAGTGTTCAGTCTACATGGAAATTGGTTTTGTTACTGAAGAGAAATGCAGTATAGGAGAGGAAATCATAAATACTTATAGCAAAACAGATTAATTAGATATTGTTTACAACATTTTTCAACATTTAAGGTAATAAACAAATCAAACCCGAAAATAATTTGATTCTTAAAATTAGTAAAAAAAAATTTCAAGAATTTAATTTAACAACACAATTAAAACAGTATACTTTATTATAATTTTTTTTTATAAATTAAACATTATACTATTAAACCAAGAAATAATTTAAGGGTCATAAATTTGATATACAGTAACTACCAATTACAGTCGTGCAAACTTGTAATAATTTTGTCAAATAAAAACTTTTTCGGCGTTGCTAATAATTATTATTATAACATAACTCATTAAATGCAACAGTTCTAAACTGCTAACTTCTCAAATATAAATAATAACACGTGTTCCCTGTCAAACTAACATTTAACTAACGATATTTAAGAATCAGCTCTCGTGTATAGTCAAACTTATTTCGTTCCAGATGAATCCAGTTTCATAATCAAAGAAGTAAAATTAATATAAAAAACGACATTTTATGGCTTTACTACCTTTATAATATTGCTTATGTATGCTACTTGGTCTACCTCAAACCCTTGCACTATACTTATCATAATATTAGGCCAAGTTGCCAACCATAACATCAATACTGAAGCAGATTGTAGTACAGTATATAGCTATAAGACGTTTAGCTAGTGACGTCATCGTAACAAAATAAGGCGTGTTAACAGCTATATTAACTGAGTCATTTGAAATCTGTTGCTTATATGGAAAGTGACAACGCCCATCAACTGACGTAAACCAATTAGCAGTGCGGAGAATTGCCGGCACTATTGGCCGAGTTAAATGCTCCATCATCGGCAGCTTCAACAACTTTAACCGCACTTCAACAACTCTCAAAGAAATAGGTTAAAATCACAGCAATCGCCACCAGGTGGCATTAAAAGGTAATTAATATCGATTAATTAATATTTTTTTACGGGTAATGCAATTTGACGATAAAATCACTTTTTGATATATGAGTAGTTTGCATATACTTTTAGACTTTTAAAGAAAATATTTTCACATGCTATAACAAATTTTAATTATATAACACATCTAATTTGCATTTAGACATTATATAATGATTAGGACAGTACGTTTTCCATATTTTGAAACCATTAATAATAGCCCATTTTAAGTAACACGACAAAGTAACATTCATAATTTAAATAAATAACAGTGTAGATGTTGTGAATTTGTATGCAATTCGCCAAATGAATGTATTGATCACAACCGTCACAGTATACCGTGACTTATACTTTGCAAAACTTTAGTTAAATTTAAAAGCAACTAAATTGTGAGGTCTAGTGTTATAGAGTCACTAATATCTTTTCATAACTGCAAAATGATTTCCCATTACTTAGTTGCTAAAGTATTATGGGAAGATGCGTGTTATATTGTTCCTTTAAAGTCATTTTTCCACTACTTAACTCTGTTTGACAGGAAGTTGTCACGTCATTTACAATGTTTAGAAGTTACAACTGCATGTATTGTTAAAATGATCGCAACCTTTACATTATACAAACATTGCAGGCATCACATTAAAATTTAATAAATTTTAAAGAAAGCTCATTTTTGATAAGATCGCCTGAAAGCTATACAGTATAACTTTGAAATTAGGTGTGCCAACTTATCTGTTCTACGATTTGCCATTACAGTCATTAAAACTTGTAAAGCCTGAGAATTATTAAAACTTAAAAAAAAATTATGGTTTCATCATATCGTAAGATAAAGAAAATGTTGCTAACCACAATGATAAGAAATTACATGACTCACCACGGAAAGCCAATGTTTACAGTTAAGGAGACAGCTTGGCAAAATCAAAAAGAAAAAAAATACACAATAGTAATAAAAAAAAACCTACACAGTAAACTTGCCTTTTCCCAACCCTTAAAAACTTTAGACTTTCACATGCCGGTACTATACAAAAAATCACAAACACATTCATCAGAATTACTGCCTTTCTCTAATCATTCAAAACAAGGAAAAAATAAGAATGATTACATAATGCAACATCCGACATTCACTTAACAGTATTTCTTTAATCAGTGATCATATATTGCCAATGATCATTATGATCCCATACTGCACTTATTGTTGGTATTGTTGTTACCAAATCCATAACACAACTTAATTCAGTACAACATTGTAAGTTAAATTATTTACAATTATTACTATTATAATCAAATTTAATTAATTCTGTTAAATTAGATTTGATGTTATCATGACATACTGTTCCTAACCTTGTAATAAATTAGGCATGTAAATTAGATTGTAACTAGCTTCCAAGATAATCCCTGTCTGAATGTGAATAGTCAATCCAAAAAATATTTTAGACCCGGGTAATAACCGTTTCCCCTAAGTCAAGCGCATTCTGCAAGTTCAAATCTACCTGTTTTGTAGATCAATTTAATATAAAGTACACCAGCATTAGATGACGTTTTGGTTCCTAATTAGCCAACCCTAGAGTTTTATTAAACATGCAATGATATTCTGTTTAATTTCACATTTCAATTAATGAGTTATCTAAACGCAATACTGTAGTTTGTTAAACCTTTTTAAAAGCTTAGATGTGATAAAATAAAGAAACAACTGGCATTATAAAAGAGAAAATGTAATATAATACATAATTACAGCTTGTCGTTCCTAATTACATTCTCAGATGAAATATTATAGTTATTCGCATAATGCGATAATTACAGTACAAATAGAGACCTTGAAATGTCAAAACGTAAAACTGTGGCAATAAACAGCATCATTTAAGCTCGCAATATTATATGTTTACTTTTGTAATTAAACAACTATTAAAATCTATTGTAAACATGATTAATGTTCACTGAAATTTCAGTCCAACTAAATTATCAGCCGTTAAAACGAACAAAATTGCTTAAAATACCTTAGAAAAACCAGGGATACTACCGGAACAGTAATCACTAATTCACATAATTTCGTATAAAATCTGTAATTTATAATAATAAAACCGTTTTGTTTCTGATGACTGTACAAATACACGAAAACTTAATGACGGTGATCATTTCAGTGTAGTAAAAAGTAACTAACAGATGCTGTTAAATTCCAAAGTTTGCCTCGACTTTACTTAAAGTTATGACAGGCGATAAATATTACGATGACTTAACCATATTTTAGTCTATGTTTAATACTATAATGCTAACCGCTTGAATTTAAATCGACGTGAGATGAATTAATAAACTCAGCAAAATGTAATTCACAATCAACAATTCGTACTAATCAACAATATACAAGTAATAATTATTGTTGTTGATGATAAAGAATTTAGAAGATTACTTCAAGGGATGACTGTCGAATAATAATTGGTACAATTGATTCACTGTTAACACATTTGACACATTGCAACACCGTATTTGTTATTGTCGATTACTGGTCTACATTTACAATGTAACGTATTAGCATAACAGATACAGTAGTGGAACTAATTCAGAAACCTTTGTTCTGCACCTTGACATACTGTATAACTTTGCCACTTTATAGTTACTAAATTAAACCAAAACACATTACATTTTAGTGAAATTGTAACAAATACTGTACATTTATAAAGAATTAAAAATGTAAGTAGACTTGAAAAAAAATTGAATTTTAAATATGTTTGAAATTTGGAAGCACTGTTTATTGTGATTTACAGTAAGTAAATTACTTGTAATCTGTTTTATACACCAAATTCAAAAATAAGTGTATTACTTTTGCTAGTATGCACATCGTAAATACTATGAATCAATGTCAATGTAAACTATAAATCTAGATTATCTGGGCAACAAACTCAATGATTTAAGTGCCTCTATTTATACTACAAATAAGTTAGATTAACAATAAACTCATCATTACGTATCGTTAATTCTCTGTTAGAATCAAAACCTTAAATTTGTACTGACATATTGATCCTCAACGATTACAATCCAAGTTCATTGTCTCGTAAATTCTTTATACAACAATACGAATGCAACCCAGAATACTGTATACACATGAACAGTAAAGTTTAGTACCGGTAGTAATTAGGTCACAGAATAAAAGAGCATGAGACCAACACTGTAGCCGAGATAACCGATAACAAATCATCAGATCAAATGGAAAGTTACTTTTACGTAAAGCATATATTGATTAAATAAATTTGTATTCTTAACATCATCTCCAGACATACAGTATTAACACAAAATAGCGATAAATAACTGTATTGCATAATGGTGTAATCTAACCATGGCATTAAAGCTAACTACTATAATTATTGTAAACTTCAACTAGTAATTAATAAAACATCAAAAACAGCTGTTGTTATTAAATCGTAAATTAAGTGTAAAAAGTTTCCCATGACATTGGCATTGAAAAATGTGAGTTACATTCTATGAATATTTGATGAAATAAAAGTCAGCTGTTTGTGCGAGGATGACATGTAGGATTGTACATGAGATGTAGGATTGTACCGTACTGTAGGTGGTACACTTGAGTCAAATTTAAAGAAACCATTTTCATTATTTGTAATGCTAATGTCATGCTTATCCTTTATTCATTAGTAATGCTATGATTACGCAGCACTTAAGTACTTTTTACTGTATATCGTATGCCAATATTTACTCTTTAATAATTTATTAGTTAACTATTCAAAAAATAGAAAAATTTTGTGAAAGCTTTAAAACACTGCAAAGTAAATACGACACCATAATTATTTTTTTACTATTGAAAAAACATTTTTTTCCCCTATTCATGGTAAAAATTAATTAAAGCTAAATTTCTCTTTGCTTTATCTTTAATCCTTCTTTTACTTTTATCATAATATTTGCTTTTGTAAGGTCGTTTTTATTTTCTATCATGATTAATACTAGCATTTATTTAATTGCAGAGTATATACAGTACGAGTATTTTCTAAAGCCTTGCGTTAAAAAAGCAGTTCAAAGCATGTTTTTATTAGTTTTTTCATTAGGGGTTATTGATTTCTTTTGTCACATAAAAATATCAAATATAATCGGATGCCACATTATCGAGTTACTATGTAGCCACACTTTCTTAGTAATTAAATTAGCTTTGATTCACTTCCTACGCAGTACAATGAAAAACAAATTATCTAAAATCAACCGAATGAATTTACGAGGAAAATTACCTAAGCGGATGTTAACATTCTTATGCGAGTTCAATTTTTTGTTTTAAACCACTTCCTTCTGTTCAGATAAATACAAAAAAAAATCTATGTATAAGCCATTTGACATTTAGTAATTAAAGCATACATTATTCTTTGACTGTAGACAGTGTGGCAACAGGTAAGGCACACAAACTCATTATTAAATCTCCGCTATTGTATTAAAATGATGGAAGGATCAATCCTTGTTTTCACTTTAAGATTTCGTTAAATACAAGGATTAAAAAATAAATCTTAGCTAGTTCTCAGCAACCAAGTTTTGCATTAAATAATAATCTACAATAAAACCTTTATTTGTCAATAATCAAATTACAGTATAATTTAAGGGCATGTTTTGTTCAACTTGTCCTTGCATGTCTATTTAAATATTATGCAGACATACTAAATTGGTAGGAAACAAAAAAAAATCATTGAGCTCCCCATTATCTTTTCTCCATTGTAAACAAAATTTAAAACCAATTTTATATTTGCGTGAATCATAGTGACAATACATAATAAATTTCCTTAAAAAAAATATGAATTCAATAAAATGATTCTGATTAACCAATTTAAAGCAAAACGTAAGAGCCTACAATATAAATATTAAAATTAAATAAAATTTCGTGAAATTTAACCATATTTTGTTTTAATTTTGTTTCAGCCTTAAATTTTATCCTTGGTTGATGTCTTCAAACAAATCTCAAAATGACAGTTTCATACCAGTTTAATGTGGCAACATCAACGTTTTTCGGGTTTTTTAAATTGCTTGGAAAATGGCGTGGAAGCGTTTACAAATTAGTTTATAAAGAATTTCTACTTTATGTCACAGCCTATGCAATTATTAGCTTCTCATACAGGGAGCTAATGTCGGAAGACCAAAGAAGGTAACTCCACGTTTATTAATTACAAAACAATTTTAATTGCTATTAAATCAAGACTCAAACTAATAATTTGGCATAATAATTATTACTATCAGGACCTTCGAAAAAGTAGCACTGCATTGTGTGAGGTACTTGGACTTAATCCCATTGTCATTTGTTCTGGGATTTTATGTGTCCTATGTAGTTCAGAGGTGGTGGACCCAATTTACAACTATTCCATGGCCTGACAGGTAAAGTATATTTACATTTTAATATCAATAGCCCTTATTCAAAATCTAACTAAGCCATTATTTATTATTAAGGTTAATGAACACAATCATCTTGTATGTTGACGGCTCGGATGAACGAGGTCGTCTCATTCGAAGGACTTTGATGCGTTGGTGGAACCTTAGCTTTGTAATGATAATGAGTTCTATTAGTATCGCCGTTAAAAAGAGATTCCCAACTTTGGATCATCTTGTCGAAGCAGGTACAAATACTTGCAACACTCAGGCACCCAATTAGTTGGCCATATAATATAAAATTTCAACTTTAGGTTTCATGACTGAAGACGAAAGGCTGAGATTCAATGCAATTCAAGCAAAAATAAATAAATATTTTATTCCCATGTGTTGGTTCCTCCGCTTACTCGACCAAGTAAAAAAGGAAGGACGTGTAAAGGATGGAGCCCCTTTAAAACATATTTTAGAAGTAAATTTCCATTGAAGTTAAATCTCGTAAAATTATAACCTCAAATACCTTTTATATTTCAAATATAGGAACTAAACGAAACCAGAACTAGAATGAGTTTGTTGTGGTGCCATGATTGGGTGACCATTCCATTAGTATATACTCAGGTAACATATCTGTAAATCCAATGTAAACTTACTATCAACTAATTCATTCGTTAATTTTGTTTTATTTCAACATTTAGGTAGTCACATGGGTCACTCACTTATTCTTTGTAGCTAGTTTAGTTGGACGCCAGTTTTTAGATACATCTCAAGGATATCGTGACAATGACATCGATCTTTATATTCCAATTTTTACATTTTTACAATTTTTCTTTTACATGGGATGGCTAAAGGTAACTTTTCTTACTGATAAAATAATTACCACATACCGTACTAATATCGATACTACTATACTTAATGCACTATAGGTAGCAGAACAGTTAATTAATCCTTTTGGAGAAGACGACGATGACTTTGAAATGAATTGGTTAATCGACAGGCACCTTACAGTAAGAGTCTTTTCAACATATGTACAGTATACTGTATTTAGGTTTTAATTAAAAATTAAAGGTATCCTATCTTGGTGTCGATGAACTATATTCAAAAACACCAGCACTGGAGAAAGACTTATATTGGGATAATCATGAGGTGGACGTTCCCTATACTTCAACTACTCTCATTCATCGTATACCTACTTACTGTGGATCAACTATGCATTTAAAGTACGTCTACTATATATATTTTAAATATAAAAATTATAATTAAACATGACGCTATAGGATTCCCGAAAAAGAACGTCAGATTGTTCCCCCTGAAGAACTTTACCCTGCAGACTTTCAAGTTCCCCAAAGAAACTTTTTATTCCGAGTTAGAGACTGGTTTACTTGTGGAAGTTTATCAAACCAGCAACGTGCTTTTAACATAAGGTAGCGCAATCGAGTTACAACGGCGGTATTATCAAAAATCGATCTTAACATTAAAACTGTATCAATTTCAGGACAATGTGGCGTGAAACAAGTGTTAGTGAAGCTGGTCAAGGAGACGATGTTGAATCGCCCAAGAAAAATGGCATGCATGTTCGAACTTTAGGACGAAAAGAGTCCCTAATGGCTGGCGAATTTTTGGCTATGTTAAACAGCGGCCGAAAAAGATCTCGTATTGAGCGAGTTCAGTCTCACAACTCATTTTCGCCTGACTACTTACACCCAAGTGCAGCCGCGACTACCAACGATGGGACCAATATAGACTATGCTCCTTTGAATGATAAACCTTTCATGCCAAAGTATACTGCGTCACATTTTAGACAAGACGAATCTCTAAGACTGAAAGATGGTGGAAGTGAAGTGCCTTACTTGAGACACCCATCAATAGATCGGACAGCAAGATTGAGCTTTGCCAGTGAGGGTACAGATGATGACGATCTCAACAAAAATCATCCTCTTGGAAGGTAACAAATAACTACTAAAAACAATATTTAAAAGAAAATTAAACAATTTATATATTTTTAAGGCTATCTGAAGTTGAAAATGAAACGGATGCTGATTACCACCCTTCAAAACCCTTTCAGACACAATCAAAACAATTGCAAACCGTCCACGAAGGATCTCATGAGGAAACTCACTAATAAATAAGCCTCAAGTGTACTTAAGAAATTTAACAGATACCAAGTGCCAGTATAATATTATTACTGTATTGTATTTATTGCTAAGCATAGACTAGCATATCATATATGGTTTTTAGATATACAGTAAATGTAGAGATGTAAAGTTGCAAATCGATGGAAAACTTAATTTTACATTTGTAAATTTAATTAGAATTTAGTCATAGTCATTTTGTTTTTATAGTGCAGTGTATGTATCTTCTGTATTGGATAAGAAACCGATTTTGTGCCTTTATACATCGCATCATATTTTTCATTGAATATAAACTTCAAATGTTTCAACTATTAATGACGTTTTCGGTTCATGGAAACGCATCTTGACACATATCATAATAATGATGCGACGAACATATCAAAATGTCAGTCCACAACAAGTTATCGAAACATCTCAAGTCATAATGTCATTTCTAATACTAGTTGGTTGCAGTATTTATTTGCTACTTTATTAAGTTAACAAGAACGCTTTTTTTTTTACTAATAAACTACATGCAACTCAGCTGTTACGTCAATCAAAAGAGAAAACTTTCAAAATGCTACTTTAATCTGTCTTTGCCTATATAACATTTCCGCAAAAATTAATTAAAAGGCAATGTAGAATTAAAACGACTAAGTTATGGCATTAATGAGCATAATTATTTGAGAAAAACTAACCTATAATACTCCTTCAAAGATCAAACACATTTTTGGTGTGCAATATCATTTTGGTACGGTAATATAATTGATGTTGTACCAAAAATACTATAAAACATTTTTAATCTATAGCGGATGGAGCAATAATGGCAAATGATTTTAAAAGCTTAACTATGTCTCTTTCTGTAAACGACCATGTCTTTGTTTCCAAAAATACCTGAAGTTAATCAATATGGTCACATACAGTACTGTACTTTGATACTATGAAGCTTTCAATATGTACTTCTTATTAAGTTTGTAATCAAGTGAAGCGAGAGAGTGATACAGTACAACGACAAGTTTATAACATTTACTTTTCATATATTAAACAAACCAACGATAATTACGGCACTGTAGTAAATGCTGTTTTAAATAATTAAAAGCACCACAATTTGCTATAGCAAATAATAAAAATGACACCTGACAACTTTTCAAGTTTCAATCAAATAAATGATATTAACCTTAAACGTACATGGTATTTTGTTGTTACTGTACTACTTTAGTTGATATATCGGTACTACTGTAATACACTACCATTCCTATTTAACTGTATGCAGTTATGACACTCAATTTTTTAAAGTTAGTGTTCGAGTTGAACCGCTTACTTTAGCATTTATTGTATATAATTTCACAACTATGACGCTAATTTCTAATCCACAGTGCCATTTACTGCTTAATATATGCATTTTATTAAGAAACTGTAACACAGTCTTAGCTTTATACTTCCCCGGGCAAGGAAGAGTGCCTGGAGTTGTTTTAAAATTCGTGCATTTTAAAAAGTTTATATAAATTAAAGAAAGGTTACTTACTTTGGAGTTTTCCTCGATGTTGATGCTATTTTCAAAATAAATGTTTAGCCATTTCAGGCCATTTTATCATGTAAAGTACATTTTATAGTTAAAATACAATACCGGAAAGCTAATTTCATGAATTTAGGTAAATGTTTTAATTAATTATTTTAATTTAAAACTTCCTATCCAATGCAATGCAATCGAACAGCGTAATCGCTAATAAAATGGTCGTGTTGCAGAAGCGCAACTCTTACGTGGAATTAAATCGGGATAAATTTTACATTTAAAATTAAAATGATATCTGGAATTAATTTAAAAATAACTAACCTAACCTAGAAAAATGACTAAATTAACCTGACGTAATCTAACCTAATTAAAACGAAAGAAATTAAATTCGCATTTTGCTGAAATTCCGATTGGCAACACAGGCGCCATTTTCGTTGTTGATACCGTAATTCATTTAAGCGAAAAGTTTAATTGGTAGTTATTAATTAAAAAGTGTAAATAAACACTTAAAATTAACTTTCCGGGATTGGATTTTATACAAATAATGCACTTATCATGATAATTAAGAACATTTACGTTAAACATTTATTTTGAAAATAGCATCAACATCGAGGAAAAAACCCTTACTTTTAAACGATGTAACGGTTGTAACTGTTTAATATTACATCAGGTCAAACCCATCGAATCCAAGTCAGTTTGGGCAGAACGAGACAATAAGAAATTCCGAAGGGCTGCCACGTACACTAAGGCCTCTCTCACACACTTTATAAGCGCGAACTTAAATAACGATTTTGTAAGCACGAATATTACCATTGTAATAATTTAAACATTTACCGTCACACGAATTTAATCATTATAACATACTGTAGATGTTAAAATAAATAATAATACGGTAATTGCTTTTATGAAAATATTTAGCGACGTGTAAGTTACGTTTTCCCCTTTGCTTCCCTCAACCGATGTCGTCTGCTATTTTATCACATTGATGATTGATTCTTATTCAATAGTAGAGGGGACTCAGGGGAACGGTATCCGGTGTCTATGACGCGAATAACATGACCCAAGTAAAGATGACCCAGAAAAACATGACGCGGGCATAGGTCGCCCTCGTGTATATTTACCTTCTACATTACATCTCTAGAAAAAAAACATCTCGAGGACGTTTTTACATTTAGGTCTTGATGCATTTAAAGACGCTTTAAATTTAGCTTTCTAATCAATCACAACAAAGACATTTATACAATTAATGATGTTAGGTTAGGTTAGATTAGGTAGGTTAGTTTAGATTAGTTTATATTAGGTTAGTTTAGATTAGGTTAGTTTAGATTAGGTTAATTTAGATTAGGTTAGTTAAGATTAGGTAAAAATGTCTTTGTTGTTATTAATTTGAATATAAAGTAAGGCGATGGTTCTAGCTATTTCCATGAAATGTTATTTGTATCTGCAATAGATTTCATAACATTTAGAAAGCTTTAAAACGTTTTGAAATGCACCAAACGTAAAAACGTCCTCGAGATGTTTTATTTGGAGCTGTAATTTAAGAGGTAAACTAACACGAGGACGACCTATGCCCGCGTCATGTTTTTCTGGATCATCTTTACTTGGGTCATGTTGTTCGCGTCATATACCCCTAGAACCCAGGGGAACACTTGTGCCTTTCACGTGTGCACGTGTGCAGTAAGTATATTTTATAACATTAGATTTTTTGCAGTAACATTTTATTTATGTACATAATCAACAATTCGGATCATCTACTTGGATCATGGATGTAACAGTAACTGGTGAAAAACAAAATGTAGACCATTATCTTTTCATAAGTATTTTATAAATTTACATCAAAGAATTCTTTATAATCTTGTCATTTTTTTAGTACCGGTAGTCATCTTTTCGGTGATTAATCGTGAAGAATACATTACTTTTAAAATCAACTACAGGCTGATATTTCGATAACCAACGACAAAATACAGTTGGACTAACAAAGCTCATTCTACAGTTAAGTATTATTGATTGTTTTCTTGACTTAAGATAGATCAAGGTGTGTTGGTACATTACGTTCAAATGTATTGTACAAAGCTTTACAACTTATTTAAAAGATTCTAAACAAGAAAAAATGAGATCAATATTTCAGATGTAAAACATTAAGATTTTTATTATGTTAACATTATGTTATTTAATACAGTAATTTATACGATAAAGCTGCATCACACCAAAGATGATACAGTAGATCTTCTAAATCTAAAGATTTTTTTGTGTTTATTTTTTGACACCGTCTGCACCTAAACCGGTCTAAAGTTTTGCCTTTAGACATTGGCTAAAACACTAAAGTATTAACAGTAATAGTACAATCATAAAACACTGTATACGACAAAATAAGTTCTTGGATAATGTTATTGATTTATGCTACACTCACAATAGTCTCGACTTGATTTTCATATCCCCATTTAGCAGATGCCGGCAGCATGTGTCCACTTCATTAATTTGGACTAAAGTTGAAGCAGTTTCATGAGCAACTGGTGACGAGGTATTTGTTTTTTGAAGTATTTCAACTGCAACACTTGTGTCCGTGTTTGTATGCAAAGTGGTTGTGGTGGTCCCTGCTGAGCTAGTTTGAATCCAGTGCCGTGATTTTTGTCGACCACCTCGAAGGAAATTTGACCACCACGTTTTAGTAGAATTAAATCCAAGAAAAACGTATGGATTAGTACACGAATTTGAAACTGCTAAAGCACCGAATATGCTCCAGACTGCAGAGGGTACATTTTGATTGCCAAACATTCTCCACATATCACAAACAAAGTAAGGAGTACCACATACTAGAAATGAAGTTACTATGACTACAGTCATTCTGAAAGTTTTTATCTTTGCTTTAGGAAGTGCCGACGAAGAAGTTGCTTGAAGTTGAATCTAAATATAAAGTCGAGAAAAATATTGATTTGTTCAAGTAAATTAAATAAGATGTCTTATATTTTTCAACTTTATTACCGGTATATGTTTCCGTTAAAGTAAATATCAAGTTTTGTGCATAAAGTTAAATAATTTATCAAACGAAAGTGTATTTTTTTCAATAAATTACAATTTTTTTAATTTATTCTACATCACTCACCGTTAACATCATAATGAAATTATGTTATTTAAAGGTTTGAAGTAGATTAAGAACTTGTTCGATACTTTGAGAAAACAATTTTTTTTTTTCAGTGGAAAAATATAAGTCGTAAGCTAAAAATAACCTTACCTTGCCAGATTTAATACTAGATTTTTTTCTGTTAGAGATCTTCTGAAAAATTCTGGCGTACGTGAAACAAATAAAAGCTAATGGAATGACAAACACAAATACAGCTATAACGGTTATGTAAGCTTGCATGAAGATTTCTGGCAGATCGTACAACTTGTTTCGACAGTAGACTTCTCCTTTGATCTCTGTCGTTTCAAAGAGGAAAAAGTTGGAGAAGTTCAAGATAATAGCCAATGTCCATGCGCTTCCTGTCAAACAACCAACCTGGGAAATAGATAAACACATACAGAAAACAATTACTGATGATGGATTGTCTCGAATTCAATTATCTGTTTGCGAACACTGCGCTATACATTAACACAATTTAGCCTATTTGTATTATCTGTTTTTATTAGCTGCAAATTTATCTTTTTTACCGATTTATTGTTTACCAAGCTTAAATTTTAATTTGGTATGGCAAACAATTATTTTTTTAACATACTGTTAATTTTTTTAGTTATAATTAACAAAACGCAGTATCTTAAGTTTAAGACTTTAAGTGTGCATTAAATAACAGTATCCATGCGTTTGTAATTTAGTTCAAAAAGATTTAAACCGCTCGATAATTCAAGCAAAACTTTAAAAATATATTGATGAAAATTTAATATGCAGAATCGTACCTTGTGGTGTGCATTTTTAAATAAATAATGTATACATCGTACTTGCTGTCACTTTAAATGTATACTAATTGTATGAGGTTTATTTAAATTCTAAAAAAATGTAGTTACTCCATGGTAACATATTTTTAATTTTGGTCGAATTATCACTGTTTAATAGCCCAAGAAACGATATACAATATGTATGCATAAATGAACAATTAAGTTCGTTTATACTGTACATGTCAAATGTAGTTTTGATAACAGATGATTTATTTCAACGTTAATTAGAATTTAACGCCTGTAGTTTTTAATTATTTAATATTGTTCAAGAAAATCGACAAAGATATCGTGTGATGTTGCTTTGGTTTTGCTATACAATTGTTAAAAAAAATCATACTATGTTTATTTTCCATTTGCCCTACATTTCATATATCACGACAAGAAAGCGTTTTTAAAATTAAAACATATGCGATATAAAATGCAGTAGAGCATATTTCATGACGCTATACAACTCAGTAGCTGGATAGATGTATTTTGAAGAAAAAAATAAAAATTGTAAAAATGTGAATCTGTCATGTTGATGTGCAAGAGAGAGTGAAGGGTAATAAAATGTTTTTGCTTTGGGTGAACCTGGATGTACGAGTATTCATAAGGGATGAATAATGCCAAATAGTGCCGCCTAGTCACTATACAACGAATAAATTTACAATAAATTCAAGAATATGTTAACAAGCAATGCAAAAAAAGGATTTGAAAAATATATAACGAATTGTCATGTAGGTGCCAACAAACTATTGCCCTTGAGTTCACAATAATTTAATATTATAGTACCGGTAAAAAAAACTTTGACATTACTCTGACAACTTGTTTTCTATTTTACATTATAATATGTATAATGTACCCTATGCAATAAGCTTATAATATGCAATCAGCACAAGCTTTTGCAAGAATTCACATCAAGTTGTTAAGGCATTTTGAATTTTATTTTTTTTAATAATGGATTTAAGGTACCAACTCAGAATATATAGCATTAAATATTTACGCTTGAAATGCAATGTTTGGCCCTATATTTCATCAAATACTAAGGTTTAAGACTTTAAGATTTGATGGGTTTTTCATGTTTTCGTGCAATACAAATGACTGAATGTGCACGAATATATGTAAACATGCCATAAATATTCGCTAAAATGGACAAATGCCTCAGGTATTTACAAAGAAAAAAATTGTAAATGCAGAAATTGCCAAAAATATATGAGAAAAAAACGCAAAAATGGTTAATATTTGACTAAAATAAAAATCACGTTAAAATGCAGTAGTATGATTTGTCATATAACTTACTACTGCACGTTTTGTATATTGTGTTATGTAAAGCAAGTGTATAACAATTACTAATAAAGCGGTAATATTGCATTTAACTTTAAATAAATATTTACTTAATAGGGATATTTTATAACGAAATGTACAGTAATACATGCAGTTTTGCTTAGGGCTTTTAAGTAACTGAGTTCCCATGGTACTTAATGCATGTTTCTTAAGTTATATTTTTACAAATCGGTTTACGATTTCGATTTTAGATCAAAATCCCAAATGCACAAATAAAGAAATTTTCTTTTTATAAATAACTTAATGCATTTTTTAAAATTCGGTAATGTAAATGCGAGTTCGACATTCATATAAAACATTTCATCACTGAAACAGTGTACGAGTTTGATGTAACTTAAATATCTACTGTACTATAATCATTTATTATGATAGTATAGTATACGAATAAAAGAAATAGGATAATGCGGGATTTTATAGTGTTTACCGACTTTATGGCTTTTTTATTTAAGTTTTTAGTACTATTAGCAACTATTACGCAAAGTTTATGTTAAATAAATTACTTTTGTTTACATTGCATTTCAATTTTGTTTATGTTGTTCATGTGCAACTTTTACTGTAGCAACTTAGTAAAACAAACTTTTCGTGTACTGTATCGAGACTATATATCCATGACATTCGTTTCTGTATATCTTTAAAAAAACAACTACTAAACTCATGTGCAGAATTGAGCCATTGGCAATTTCTTGTAATCGCAATATTGGCATTGAAATGCACTTACCCTGAATCAATATTTGTCTCATACTGTATGTAACATTTTTTATATCGTATATTTTATCAATTTAACTATCTTTTGGATTACTTGTTTAACTTTAAAGTCTCGAAAAAGCACTTTAAAAAAACTATTTTATTTTTTTTATATATATTTTGAAATCGTAAGTCGTGCTAAACTGTATAAATGTAAGTTACTTGTATTTACGTCATAGTAAATACAGTGCATCACGTATATATTTTTAAAAGCATTTACTGTATGATTCCGATTGCAAAAATTAATAACTTTTTTAAGATACGGTATTAATACTGTCTGTAACAAAATTATAAAATCTCATAAAAGTTATTAAAATACTCAAGTGCCTTTACTACCTGTACTTGTACACATTAAAAAAATCACTATTATTGTTTCAAAAGAATTATTAATAATGCAAGTTATAGTGTAATTAAATGGCATTATTAAAGTTCCGTTACATAATGATACAAGTACATTAAAAATAAATTATCCTTGTTCTTTATAGTACATTGACAAGTCTATACAAAGCACGCATTCGTGATTGTTTTAGTGCATATTGCAAAATAAAATAAACTAAAAATATATTTCTTACTTTCATTTTTTTTAAATAAAAAATTAATTATTGTTGTCATAACAATACTGTTGCTTTCAGCTAAATTTGAATTCAATCATTATTGCTTGTAGTGTTTTAACAACGTTTCATTTCAATAAGATTAATTAAAAAAGCTGCAAAATATTGCAAAAAAATATTGCCAACTAAAATATATTTTGTTACAATTTATATTTGGTTTTTATTGACAATGTTACGAAAACAAAATGACATTTAAATTTAAAACCCTGAATAAAAGTTAAAAAAATAAAAAACAATACCTCGCAGCATACTTATATTTTGAAAATATTGTTCAGTCACTATCGCTTTGATTTGAAGACGTTTTTCTTTATAATAAAACAAAGCAGTTTTAAAACGATAAAGCTTTCGGCTTCCTGTATTCACTCACTCGATGCATTTTTAAAATCAATTATCGTCAAGCGCAAACTTTATGTCAACTTCCTTTTACTTAAATATTTTGCCTATAGAAACAAAAGTTCTGTAGTGAATACAGTAAGTTACTTAAGCGAAACCAAGCTTAGTTATAACAATACAAAAAATCATTATTTTTATCTAAATAATGTTTGTCTATACTGTAGTTTATGTGAAATAACTTATGTGGAAATTGTGAGCGAAGAATGACGATTAATGAATAGTCATTGCACATTTTAAAAATAAAGTAATAAATAAAGTTATAAAAAAATAACGACCTACCGTAAATGCTTTTTTTAGAGGTCTTCTTATAGCACAGTAGCGATCGATGGCCAAAACAACTACCATATAATTTGATACAGAAATGATAGACGTTTGAAGGAATTTAAAAACCCGGCACATGACATCGCCCATTTCCCATTGGCGATGAGCATATTCCCATGCAAGCTGAGGACAGATGGCCATTAAAATGACAAATGTATCTGCCAAAGCTAAATGAAGGATTAACATGTTGATCCGAGAACGCCAGTTCCGATGACCACAAATCCAAACAATTACGAGAAGATTACCTAAAAAGTAACAACAATGAAAAAGCTTAAGATTAAATAGCAAACAAATTTGTACAATGTTTTAAAGTAGTTGCATGCACATTGTCTTGCTATACATTTGATTTAGTCAAATTTATATATCAATAAATTTTAGATGCCATAGAAAAGTAAGTTTTCATCGATTGTAGATTTGCATCTTTTATTGTAATATATTTTTATTGAGTTTTGTTGAAACCTTAAAGCATTTTAACAATTTTGTTTTGAATTACACAGCATTTTAAAATAAATCAGGAATTTGACTTTAAGTTGTAACCTAAATCCAAACAATTTACTATAATAAAAAATTATGGTTTGGGTTTTATATGTTGGTATTATATTATAGACCAAGCATATAAAATACTTTATTGAATTTTTATTTTAACTGCTGTTGAAATTTCTAAACCTCAAGGTAGATTTTGTTTAATCGCAATCGTTATTTCATCAATGTTAAATACAGTACCAAATTAATTATAAAAAGGAAGCTTTCTAAATGTTTTTAGTTTTTCATATCCGGCAATTAATCATTCGATTACAAGTACTGTATATACGCATAAATTCGCATAAATCATAACGCAACGACATTAATTTATCTGCGCAGCCATATTTACATAAAGATATTTTAATATTCGTCGAGCATAAAAGCTGCGACCGTATTTTTAATTGAAATAAAAATATTAATAAAAAAACAATGTTTAAAAGGAATCAACATTTGTGGAGCAGTCATTAATGATAATTAAAAAAATGTTATCAAATATTCTCATTTGTTTAACATGGGTATGCACTAAGTAGGTTTTCATCTGCCTTTACAAACTCAAAAGACGTCGGTTATAAAAGTAAATAAATATGAAATAAAAAGTAAATATTAGTGTGGCTATTGATGACAAACATTTTTAAATGCTTATTTTTTTCTTACCTAGTATTCACTTTCAAAAATGATGTCTTTATCTCATTTTAAATAAGTTCAGTTACTGCAGGAATAAGTTTTCCGTCTTAAGTTTCTATTTTTTTTAATTATTTTTTTTTTGCATTTTAAGAGAAATCAATTCAAAAAGTTTTATTTAATAAAATGTAAGTAGTTAAGTTAAGTTGCCACTTATTGGAAAAAATTCTCACGTGCCAAGCAAGTGACCCAAACCTTTATTTTTATTGCAATACAATTTGCCAATGTGGTTGCTTAATAGCTAAGTTTATTCTATTGATTTATCTAATGTAGAATATCATAAATCACTGTTTGTATTTGGTCTGCTATAAATCAAGATTTGGCAAAACGGAGTCGAGCAGTTCACATAAAAGTAATGTTGAAAACTTTTAACTTACCAATGGATCCCAAAACGACAAACATCCATAGCACAGCTATTCGGAACTGCAGATCAATTGGCTGGTGAAACAGATGATGCAAGGATGGTCTTAGTAAATCCATTTGATCGGAGGCATTGCTACTGAAATCGGATAAATTGTCAAATGCAGCACTGAATGGCGTTGAATTCCAAGTAATATCCAGTGATTCGTTGATCCAAATTAGATTGACTTCAGATGCCATTTTGTGAATGTCTTTTCCAATGTCCTGTGATGCACTTACGTCCGCAGGGTGTCAAAATTCCGTTAGCGTTATACGTTACTAATGTAAAGTGCTAAACCATTATAGAATTTTTTTTATAGCTTTTCATTCATAACGTAATAATAAAAGGACTTTGGCTACGTATTTTTTTATACAACTTCAATACCGTTGACGATTGATCGCTGACTTTATTGGAAATTTACCAGCTCTAGTTATAAAGTCTGCAAAAAAAAAAAACATAAACCGTATTTAATATTTACGATATTTTAATCAAATAGTACTAAGCTACGCAAAAATGTTAAATAAGTATTTTCTCAGCACTTAATTAGGTCGTTTGTTAAAGCATATCTACGCGCTTTTTTAAGTAAATGATAAAGATTTTAAAAGTGAAAATGCTAATGAAACGATGATCTTAAGAGTTTGTACGCTAATTAACATTTAAGTCGATTAAATTTCTGCATCACAAAAGCCAATCGTGATCTTAACGTTAATTTTGGAAGTTGATAATGAAGTGTAGAAGAACCGCACAACTCGACATATGAAAAAGTCGACGATGACTATAGAAATAAATATAACCGTATTGGCATTTTGTACATATCTATTCAATTCCCATTGACTGCAATAAGGCATCCCATCATTATTTTTAATCAAGGAATTATGTGACCTTAACCTAGATTAGCAGGGTCCCGATATTAAAATTACAAAGAAACTCGTACAGTATTTGAAACTTCGAAATCAAATCATGTAATATTAAAAAAAAACTAATAAAATAAATATTAAAAAATTTGAATATTAAATAATTTCAAATAATGCAGTATTTAAATACGAGCAAAATGTAGCTGTATACAAACAATTGTACAAGCAAATCGTTACAACACAGATATTTAAAAATTTTATATCATAATTTAAAAAAAAGTTTTTAATAATTTTTTCCCTTTTTTACTGTATATTGGGGTTTCTTTAAAAATTTAAATTTGTTATTAGATACTGTAAAAAAAACTTAGTTTCTAATCGCGGTTGTTATTGTATTAGATAATTTAATTACGTTAATTGATCAAAACTTTTTACTCTAATAGAATTTCTTATTGTTGTTACTTATTGGCTTAATTATTTTCTGCTGATGCATGTAATACAAAACTCCATAAACTACACTAAAATGTTTTAGGTCTACTATAAATCTAAATTGTCAAAGCGAAGTCAAATGGATCACAGTATAGTACTTCATTTAATTGCATCTTCTACTAAGTCAATAAATGTTTATTTAAGATAATTAAATTTGTGACAAACTTTTATTATTTTGGTAAAACAAATAACTATTTACTTTTAGTTTTGAAATAACTTAAGTGCACTAAATAAAAAATGCATTTTTACTAGCATTGATTAAATTAAGTTGTTGATTTATAAAAATTATTGATTTTGTATTATTCACATTTATTGTCTCTCAATAAATGTAATTAAATGTCAGTCAAGCAATAAGTTTTTAACGTCTGTCGTTAAATAATATTAAACTATTTTACTATATTTTATGCTGTCTACTGCTTCTTAATTATGTTAATTTTTAACTTTTTATTGATTGCCTAAAAAATAAACAAGTTAAATGCCACAGACGTATTTACAAAATCAATTAAAAATTTTTAAAAATTTATCATTTGTAAAGATTCAAAAAGTTTTTTAAAGCTCTGTAAAGCAAGGAAATTTTGAACAATGAGAGCAATTACTAAAAATAGAACTTTCTAAGAATGTATTTATGTGAGCATCGATTGTTATGACTTAGTGTTGTATTTCAGAAAATACAGTATAATATCGCTTTGTTAATTCGCATATACAACCATTTTTTTATACTGTTACATAAACGACAAACGTCTTTCAAAGCACAATAAAAAAATTGAAAGTTAAAAGAAGAAATAAAAAAAAATATATTAGACCGCTATTAAACAAAAAATTATACTATTTTAGCTGCAGTAATTATCTCGGGCATTAAACCATTTTCGTTTTTGTTTCATTTGCATTATTAGACTAAATTATTTTTTAACTATTTGCTCATAGAGTCACCTCTTTTTTTATAAATAAAAGCCCATTACTATTGTCTATTAACTTTTATTTACAAAGTTTGTTTTTGTAGACAATTCTACTTCAATAAAACGATATTATCTTTAACTTAGAATGAAGGTTCGTCTGATAACATCAACTTTAATTAAAATAATTTTGTTTTTCAAACAAAAACTAAACCATTCATTAATAATTTTTGCCTTAAATTAAATAAAAAACAATTTATTATCAAGTTACTGTAGAAGTGTTTATTTTTGTTTTGTAGACACTAAGCTTACTGTATATCTGACCAATCTTAAACCAATTAAATAAATCCAATTAAAAGAATCTTGTTGTTTTATATTAATTGAAAGGGCTAGTACTCTAGAAACCGGTAGACGTTATTAAACTTTCAATAGTTAAGCTTAATAAAAGTGCCAAATTAAATCTGTAGTTTATGCCCTCAAAGACTATTGACAATTTTTGCGCAATTTCACATGCACTTACATGTACGGTACATTGTACAATACTTTGAGTGAAATTTGTTGCTATTATCAACATACAATATACAGTAGCTTTTTCTCCAAAGAACCTTTTTATTCTTTTCTATTTTTGATCTAAAAACCAATTTTATATACAGTAAATGGGATAGGTCGATGTTGATGTATTGATGTCAATAGGCTTTGTTACATACAAATGAAAATAGGAATACCCTTTTGCCATAGGTACACAATACACCCTACAGTGTACACATTGAAAAGACTTACAAATTAATCAAAGAAAGTCTTAATTTACCGACTGATTCGCACTGTCAGCTGATTATTGTGATATTATTTACCAAGGTTATATCAAAGAATGCGCTGGGTTCAACAAATTTGAAATGCAAATGTAATTGCGACATGTCGTGAATACTAAATTATATCTAATATGCCAAAATTTAAATTCAAGAGTGTTGACTTTTGTTGTTTATAGAATGCCTAGTGTTAACATATTACCACAAAGTCTATCAATTTTATGATGATAAAGTATACAACAAAAAGGCTTAAGGACATCATAGTAAAGCACTCAATGAAACTACTGTAATTACCAGCTATATAAAATCATTTTGAAAAGCGAATAACTCAACTTGCAAGAAAAGCCATGCTATTAAATAGCAAGTTACATGTTTGCAATGTCGAATGCTTTATTTGTGGTTTTTTTAATCCCATTGAAATTATAGTCAATCAAATACAAGAAAAATGAGACACAATTGTTTGTTTTAAGTTGTTTGCTAAAAAAAATAACATTTATCCACTCATTTCGTTGCTTAACTTGATTATTGTAAATTAAATTAAATACGATAACAGTCGATTTAATTGACAGGTACTTAAAAAAAATTTCAATGCTTTTGGTATACACGTAATGTACTAAGAGATTAGAAAAATATAACAGTATAAATAATTAAATATGTTCCTATTTAATCCTTTATAGCAAGCTAAAAAATTAATTCTTTATTAATATAAAAGGTTGTTAGATATAAAAAATGAAAGAAAGATTACACAAAAATTGAAGAATAACATATCGACGCCCGGAAATAGAATTATTAAATAATATTTTTAAAGCATGTCATATAATACATAAGCCCATACAGTATTTAAGTAACGGTAAGCTTTTAAAGTGTAAATCTGTTTTCAATGGATAATCGGTAACTTCAAAATACAACTTATATTTCTAAATTAGTGCACTATTTGAAAGATTCCAACAACTGGTTTGTTGATTTTAAGGTATGCGAATAGCAAAATTATTTACAGCATATCCAACGGCATTGAGTAGTAAATACTACAGCAATAAACATTGTTAACAGTCGATGACTATGTCAAATAAATTAAAACCGATTGGCAATATAATTATAAAAAAGTTTCTATCCTTCAAAATGTTTGCATTTACATATCATTAAATTGTGCAAGTCATAAATCATTTGCATTAAAATGCGGTATTATTTAGTTTTGATAAATAAAAAACTCATTAACACTTACTCTTTAAACAACTCTAAACTACTTAACAAAAAAAACTATACAAAATACCATAAAAAACACAATGACAATCAGTTTTTATTGTCAATTTAAACACTTTTTACGTAATTAGTGTGATGAATTAATATTAAAATTGTAAATTTATTATTAAAACTTGTTCATAGTATACCGGTAATAATTCATTTATATTTATCATACGAAAAAATGCATTTTCTAAGCAAAAGCATGCATAATAAGTTAATTATTAAAAAGTTGAAACATTTTAAAGTATTTTTCTATTTTCAATTAGATATTTTGGTACTTTATTAAAACTTGACATACCTTATTTCAGTCTTTCTGAAACAATGAAAAAATTATTGAAATCGTATTTCTCTTTTCATAATCCAGTATTAAAGATCCTGTAATTGCCATCAACTCACAATACAACAATAATGGTGGCTTTTTTTTCTTATTATACTTCTGTGTGCTTCTACAGAACACGAGTCTTCAACTGTGATTATAAATCCAATTCTTGTCTTCAAAAATGCGCTAACATATCGCTATCAAAGCCATTCAGCTGTATGGGTTGGCGCCAATGAAGTTAACAACCCAGAATATTATAATAAAAATAACAGTTACTGTCAACATGTTACTATAACACTGTATTGTAGTCAGTTTATTTTTGCATTTTTATAAATCGTTTATGACTAAACAATTAATTATCAGAAAGATATTTCTGAAAAATAATATAAAGCATTTTTTTTAAAGTTATGCAAAACTCTAAATGGATAGAAGCATAATCAAAGTAAAAATGAAAAAGCTTTCAGCAATACAAACTAAAGCACTGTAATAATAAAACCTATTTAACCATTTAACTGAATGTACTGAAATTTGGCCTATCAAATATACAACAACGGAAAATTTCTTTTATTTAATGCTTATTTTTTGGGCAATCGTTCATGCATTCAATTTTCTACAATGTATTCTTTACAATGTAAATGAGTTTGCAAGATATTGTTTATACTGTTAAAAACGTTTATAGGTCTTCGTCGTCAAACCAGCATTTCATGGTCACAACTATCACAGTTACGCATTTTTAGATTGACTATGACACAAAATTGTAACAATACATATTTTTTGTAGCATTTTCATCCCCTTACAAAGCAAAGTTACCGCAATGACATATGTTACTGCGGTGACACTTGTTACTGAAAAAAAAAATACTAATAAACTTAGTAATAACCGCTCAATTGGAATAAGAAACCCACAATTGGAGCTCGCAAATTGCTAGGAAAAAATCAATCGCATTCACTGTTCAATCTCAGAAGTAGCTCAGCTTAGCCGTAGCAGATAAATGATAATACTCGTACTATATATAAAAAAATCTCATTGACGAAGTTGCGTTTATTTCAGTAATTGAATTTTACGACATAAAGTATACAGTACATTACATTATAACAATGTTCACACTACTCAATTGTGTTGTAATACTTTGTAGCTTATAAACTCGAGTTGAATAGTGGACAACAATTGAAAATTTCTACACCATAGGCCAACAAATCAAATTTTAGCGAAATAGATACAAAGATAGTACCGGTATGGGTTTCAAAAGCAGCTTAGACTTTTTTAGTCTCCTAGGAATCAAAGACCCTGAGTTATTAGAAAGTCCATAGAATGGCAGAAGAAACAAATCATTGACTAAGCGGCTCACGTACTAATAATGAACTTAACGCCAACATTTCCACTCTACATTGACAGTATTAAAAAATTTTCAGACATTACATTACAGTTACTATGACTATGAATTTTAGTAACGGGGGAATTTTTCGCGTCACCAACATTGCACAACAAACTTTTATCCAGCATGCATTCTTCTTTAATACAGTCAAATTCCAATTCCTCCTACATCAAAATGCTTTTACATAAGTCGATATGTCCTATTTACCGATGAGATATTTTATGAGTGTTAATATGAATGCAGGTTGCATAAAGATTTGCACAACAAGCGCTTTTTCTTTGTGTGCAAAAGCATTTTGTTTTCGTACTTTTCCGACTATGTGCTAGTTTATACATAAAACAAGCTATTAAAATTACGATGCTGGTTTCAAAAGTATATGTGCGTGAGTTTGTGTGGCAAATGTTATTAGAATTCTTATGTTGAATTCATAATGCTTTTTTCTGGCATGAAGCATTAAATCTTCACTTTAACATCGTTAATGGTGTTTGCTTTAATTAGTTGACATCAGCTGTTGAAAGAAAGCAACAACAAAAAATTCCTAAGACAGGAATTTACACGAAATTTGACATTTTTTATACGTGCAATGTATAAGGAAACCAGCATGTTAAGGAAAATATTAAGAAATTCAACTACACATAATATGTAAATACCCCGCCAATATCGTTACTTCACTGCAAATCACAACACAAAATAAGCAATGTGAAAACTAAGGTACTTGGGACATCAACAAGCCATATAAAATTCAAATTATTTAAATCAAAAGTTCAAAATTACTGCAAAAATATGATCAATTATAATAATTAATAGTAATTACAATGAATGTTTTACAGCAATCATACGCAATGGCTAATACAAATGACAACTTAACTACCCGGTAATAATTTAACAAAACTTAATAGCAAAATGATAATAAATTAAAACCAGTACTAACATAGTGTTTTATAATGTTTTATAGTATCAAGCCTAAATGCACGTTCATTTTAAGTTATTATTGCAATGAGACAATAAATTTAATAAAATTTAATTGAACTGACATGTAAATAAGAAAATAATTACGCCAACATAAGTTAATTATGCGATGTAATGTAATAACTAATAAATATGTAAGTTAGTGTATTGATTTTTGTGTTTGTCAAATGTGTGGTGACTTGTTTTATTATTACTATTTGATCTTTAGTACATTGTATCTAATCAGCATGGGTAAACAAGCAACTCCATTACATTAACGAAGTGCAACTGTTAATTATTAAGGAAAACAACAGAGCGTTGTCATCTTTACTACCGACGATAAATTAAATAGACCACCAATATGTTTCATTGAAACGAAATTACATAGGTGTGCAATTGTCATCGTGTATACAGTATAATATAAGATTAGGAAAATGTGATCACTTTTTTTCCTTTTTTTATTTGTAAAAATTGCGCGCTGGCGTTTGTCTAGCATCTTTTAATTGGTTGCTCATGGCCATTTGAGATGAAAAAACTACACAGTGTAAAAGTTGAAACTGCGTCGTGTTTTGTCTATTAAATGAAACGAGACGAGGGCAATCAACTCATTCGAGTCATTTTCCATTATGCACTAAGCACTGCCTTTAACCCAGCCATAAAAATCATTCTTTTCAACACCCCATAAACGACAAGTCATTGGCGTTTTTAGTGAAAAAATATACTGTACCATACTTTTAGTGTTGAAAAAACGATAGAAGTTGCTGCATATCTTGAGGAAAGAAAATATTTCTGGTAGGACTGTGTTGTAAAAAAGCGAATGGCATTGAAGCTTGAAATGTAGTTCAGTTGCGTAACAATTTTGAAATAGTTGACTGAAGGGAATTTTAAGTACAATTTGAAATTGTCAACAAATCTCTATAATGAATTAATTACTGTACAAGATTTTTTTGCATAATTTTACTTCCTTTTCTTAAATTAAACATTCCTATAAATAGAAAATAATTAAGTAACATTGTATTGAGTTTGGTTATATCATTGAAAATTATTGTACATTGTTATTGTACACCACGCATAAAAGACAAAAGTTTTTACAAAACCACAATGACATAACTTAATAATATTCCTTAACATATCCAATCATATACTGTATATTGTGCACTTTTGTAAGCCTGAAGATATACCGGTAATAAAAGAATTCAATTGAGTGCATCAATTTTATTTACATGTAATTGGAGTGCAAAAGGAAATGCCTAAAGATAAAACTATGTACAGTCTATCATATATGATAATCAAATATTAGATGTCATCTTATAAATAATTAAAGTTTTGTTCCGTAAATACAACCATTGTGTTATAGTCAAATGATATGTTACACTTTTCAAAAGGTCGAAGAAGTACAGTTGATCAAATTATTAATCAACTCACTTTTTTAATTTTTTTAAAGATTAATAAATATTTCTTATTCAAATAACAAAATTATTTATCAGCTATTATTTTTATATGTTTATCTTTTATATGCAAATAAGCAACTTACTGTGTAATAAAATTGATGCTCATATAAACTTAATTAACATAAAAATAAATTCTCAATTACATAAAAATAAAAAATAAACAACTAAAATCTTTACTAAGCACCATATATAACTTTTTAGCTATTATGATATTCATGTTTATGATGACATACATATTTGTTACTATAAATATTTTGAGATTACAACTAAACTTACCTTAACATGCTTTAATTATTTGTAAACCATCCCAAAGAAATCCTCTAACGGTAAAGTTGTAGAGGTAGTTGATGGCTCTGTAATAGTGGATCCCATAACAGTGGTCATTGGTCTTTTTAAATTAGTTCGTTTTTTCTTAAAAGTGAACATTGAGGCTGCACTTGAAGAAGTGAATTTGCTGGTAATGGCTATTGACGGTATACTGGTAATACTAACGATGGTAGTTGTTATCGGTGTAGACATTACCATTAGCTGAGCCGGAGTGGTCATTGGCTTTGTAGTAGTTAATGATTGTGGAGTTGTAATTATTGGTTGTGTAGTATTTAAGCTTATAACGGGTTGTATAGTCGTAATAATTGGCTGTGTAGGAATAGTAAGTATTGTGCTTGATTGGTTAACTTGTTTTGATAACGAAAGCCATTGACTTTTTTATTACTAAGTCTATGTTTCGAATTTGAGCTTGAACGTGATCGCTGTTGCTAAATTAAATAACAATCAAACCGGTGCTTTTAGTACTAGCGTTAGAAAATAATAATAAAAAATACAGTACCTGGAGGCAATTTTTCTGACGCCGACGAGATTTACGGCTCGTGCGGTGACGACGAATACGTGAATACGAATTTTCATAACTGTATTGCTGCCATAAAAAAATTTTTAAAAATAATATACGCTGTATTGTGCTATCAGCTGCAATTGATCGAGATAAAGCTTACATAATATAGTATGCACTTCACACAAAGTTCACAATAGCAGCTCGATGGCCGGCAGATTTCACCTGTTCCTATCTTTTCTTCCCAATCAATGACATCTGTCAGCATAATATACCGGTTCACTCGACCGATTCTTCGTGGGCGTCCAAATGTAGATTGGAATAATAACTACAGTTGTAAAAATTAAAATATTTAGCTTGAGATTCTTAAAATAAACTTTGACGCTATAATTAGTTATTTACCAAGATCAAACAAATGTACATTGACTTCATTTTGATTTCAATAACTTGTAGCTGATTATCAGTTGAGTATAAACTTTTGTATGTCTCTTTCACTGTAATTCAATAAACGTCATTATATATTTAATACTTTTATTGAGCAGATAATCAAGAGCATTGTATAACACAATAGGTATTGAAATTTTATAAGTTAATAAAACACAACGTAGCAGATTTGAATTTATAACATTAGCATTTTTTTAAATAATGAGTTTACTTGTAAAAGATAGTTTTTAAACTTTTAATTGATTTTTATTACGTCTTGTTGTATTGTTATGTATGTATTGTTTGTACCTTTTCAAATAATAAAATTCAAATGAAAAGTTATCCATTTATATGTTATACCGTAATTTAAATTGCCAGCATGCTAACTCAGTCGTATGATGTCAAGGAAAAAAAATACTTCTTTTATGAACTAGCACAATTATTTTTAAAAATCATATGCACGAATAAATTACAAATAAATATGGAGATCAATACTCACATTATTTATTGTTACAAAATCAAACAATATCACGCGCAATGTTTTAATAAAAACGTACTAAGCTTACATTAAATTTTAAATCTAACGCTCATATAATCATTATTTATTTTAATTGATTTTTTTTCTAATTTTAGTGTATATTATTATTAAACAGAAATTCTACCATTCAATCGTGTAGAAATAATCTGCACAGTTAGATGCGGGACTGGATGATGTGCATGGCTTATTCAATGGTCTCTCACCGAATTTTTTACCACACCATTGATCTGCCACCTACGTAATGTTCAATATTGACTTTTAATAACTGCATATTGTAATAATTAAAAATTTATATACATTACTTTAATAGCTCCTCCAGGAAGGCAAGCTAAAAAGATGGCGGCATGTCCATTATTTCCGTCGTATTTAGTTCCACCGTTTCCAGTAAAGCTAGCAATCGCTGTATATTTTGGAATACTATTGCAATTGCCATTTACCTACCAGTCCAAATATATTTGTTAGTAATGTAAAAATAGTTAATATCTTGCTTAAATATATTTTACTTTTAATCCTTTTTTCCAACTGCCAGTGCTTGGTCCATTGCACAGATTGAAAATGGGTGATACGCATTGAGCAGTAGTTCCGTCCTTACATGGATCAGCCCTTTGATTGTTAATATACGTGTTGTAATATGACGACGGGTTACTACAGCTGCGTAGAGCTAATCCTATTATGATTAATACAAAAATCAAAATTTACTTAAGCTGTGTAATTAAAATTAAATTATAAAGTCGGCATCTTTTTAAAAAAAATAGCAGATAAGCTACTGTATAAAACTAAAGTTACCAGTAGATATACAGCCAATGATCAAAGTTAGCACAATAAGTTTGCACATTTTTCTGCAACGTCAAAATATCTTTTATAGTTAATGTCTGCTTCGATTTCAATTGCAAAGCATGTGAAATACTGAAAATTTTGCTCGCTTTTATATAAAACTGCAATTAAATTCGTTATAAATATTCAGTTGTTTTATAATAAATGCTGTATATACAGTAAATCGCTTAATATTAATGTTACTTAATAAAGAATTCACCAAGTAAGTTAATGATGATGAATAATTAATGATTAGCAAGAAAACAGGTGAATTACCGACGTATTATTCTTAGTACTCATCGTTATTGAAACAATAAGTGTACGCAACTGTAATTTAATCTAGTATTTATTCATATGACGACGAATATTCAATGTCACAAAATGTTTGCAAACATACTGTAACATTATGAATAACTTAACATGTATGACATATTACTGACACCATGAAAAACTATATATTTTTTCGAATCGTAAAGCTCATTAGAAATTCAGTAGACGCATTTTCATGGCCTTGTTTCCAATTACACGGTTTCTCCTATATTTTAATTAAGTCACCCGTGTTAACTTTTGTGACAATTATAACCTTTAGCAAAATAATTTTCATATTCGTTTTTTGTCCGATTTCCCCAATGTTTACTTAATTGTCAATGTAAACAATGTCATGAAAGCCGATTAGTTTACTTATTTTAACATATACAGTATTTCATACGCTTAATCATTCGTTTAATAAGTTATTAACTATATTAGTTAAATTATTAACTAAGTTTAAATTTGTTTTTGATAATACTGTAAATTTGTTACTGCACATTAGAGCATCTAACTTAAGCTTATACTACAGTACCGGTATGTGATATTTTGAAATGATTGAATAGTGATCGTAGTGCAATTAAAGCAGACAATACAGTAAATATCATTTGAAACGTCTGCAATTTTGTTGTTGTTGTTAGAAATTGTTTTCAAAATGCCTCGAGTGCTAAATTATTTTTACCGCAAGTAATCAATCCAGTAAGATATTGACATTTATTGCCTCAATAAAAGATCTCAACAATATCGTCTACAAAAGTTACTATTAATAAGATTTAATAAGTTCTTATAATAAAAAAATAACTATCTATAAATTGGTTTTGCTATCAATATTCTAAAAAACAAGTATAATGAAATAAATAAAAACTTTTTTAATAATAACTAAATAACAATAATAATTTTTTTTTACATTAATGTAGTAATTTAGAATGGCAAACGGTTATCATTAAAATTATTTATTGTCAGTAAGTCTTAAAAAGTAGATTTACATTACTTATAATTATTTATATTTGAATACTACAATCTGAATATTTAAAAAAAAAAACACTGCTTATGACTTACTAGTGTATACGTGCCATTACCATTCAATTGTGTAAAAATTGTCTGCACAGTTAGAATATGGTTTACCAGATGAGCAAGGTTTGGGCAATGTTCTTTCACTGAATTTATGTCCACACCATTGGTCTGCCACCTAAAATAAAAGTCAATACTAAATAATTTAAGAAATAGCTATGTACAGTAGAATATACGGTACTTTAATCGCTCCTCCAGGAAGACATGCTAAGAAAACGGCAGCATGTCCATTATTTCCGTCATATTTAGTTCCACCGCTTCCTGAAAAGCTAGCAATTGCAGTGTTTTTTGGGATCTTGTTGCAGTTGGTGTTCACCTACATAGAATAATTTTATTAGATATAATGTCATTAAATATTTTAAGTAAACTCACTTTTAATCCTTTTTTCCAGTTGCCAGTATAAGGTGCATTGCATAACTGAAACACTGCTGCAACACATTGCGCGGTGCTACCATCTGAACATTTAAAAGCCCTTGAGTGATTAATAAATTTGTTGTAAAATGGCAACGGGTTACTGCAGCTGCGAATCGCTAAACCTAATTTAAATTCACCAATTAATAATATTTAAAAAAATTATTTATTATAAAAATTTTAAAATATTGGCACTTACCTGTGGAAAAACAGCAAACGATTAATAACAGCAGAAATATTTTCCCCATTTTTTTTCTATATGTTTTTCTGATACAAGTTTTGTGATGCCAATGTCAATATTAATTGAAATGGCTTACATTTGGTACGTATGTCGCTTTATATTAGATTGAAATAAGAGGGTTTGGTCGGAGGTTTTATTTACCCAGAGTAAATATTTTTTAAGATCAGAACAAAAAGGATTATCAGTTAATCTAACGCTTCATAACAATTTTATGATAATTAAGTCTATTGTGACATTGGGCAATAATGACATCGTATAACTTTATGGTCTATACCAGAATTGAAATAATTTCCAGAAATAGTTTCAAAATGTTATCCAATATTGACAAGGTCATGGCAGCAGAACAGTTTTCAATACAACTTAAATGTTCGTATAATATTATTTTTTTCCCTTTTTGTTAGTCATCGTTAATGTTAAGGTGCTAACTTATTTCAACATTATCCCATATCCAAATGGGGAAAAAAACTTTTGTTGAAAAATTAGCAAGTTTTAAATTTGTATACATAAAATAAATAAACACTTGCAACATTTCTGTTTAAATAGCTTTCATTCGTAGAATTCTTTGAAACATCAAATGTGTGAAAATTAATTCACTGCTAATTTGTTTGTAACTTAAATGTGAAAAATGTTACAGATTATTAAGTAAACTAATTTAATTTAATAAAATAAAAAGTAAATAAATTGTTCGTTTAGTGGCTTTCGTTTGTGTTGTATTTTTCTTAGGTAATAAAATTGCTCACGTTGATAAAGCCTTATAAATACCGATATCTTATAAGATCATAAAACAGAAAAATGTACATGTTCGCCAATTAAATACTATAATATTAAAATGTGAAACAGTATGCGACAAATCATAATTTTTAAAAAACTGTTTATTTTATTAAATAATGAATAAAAAGTTAAATAAAAAATAATACCAAGTTCAATTAAAAGCTGATCATAATAGATTAAATACTATAAAGTAAATAATTTACTATTATATTAAACTTTAAAATAAAAAAATAACCATAATTTAAAAATGGCAATAATTAATTTGAAGTAAAAGCTATATTGTCGTAAGTGTGTGTTGACGACATATCCAAAGTTAAACTCGGTATCCACAAAAGCCTGGCTGATTGAACTGCATCATGTACAGTTGGAAACATTTGATTTAGTTTAGAGCTGAATTCAGATCTTTCAATAGTTTGGTGAACTTTATCTGTAATTAAAGAATTCATTTGAGATTTAGTAATAATTACGATACTAGTAAATTAAACATTCAGAAAAATGTACTACTGTACTATAAAATGAAACATTACTTCGCTTCGTTAATTTATTTTATTTAGTAGTTTATTAGTGTCAATGAAATTAAGGATTGTTGTTGATTAGAATTTACCTTTAGGAGCAGCTATGAATAGTCTACCATCAACCTTCGTAAGTTCGTCTTTAATCTTTACAAAAACATCAACAAAAACACATTAAAGCAGATGTCCAGTAACATAACTTTCATCTCAAATAGTTATTATTATATACCAAGGACAAAGTTCTAAGTGCTGAGGTGTCCAAGAAAGTTACTGAAGAAAAATCCAGAATAAGCACAACAGCTGGAGGTGGCTCAGTAACTTCAAATGATTTTTTACGGTGTGACAAAATATCACTGGTGACAATACTTAAAGTTGAATTATGAAATGATGCATCACCTCTGGCTTTGGTTTCCTCAATTAATCTAAAATTATCAATGAATTATTAATTAAACGCTATAATTAGACCATTTGGCTATGATATTTTGCAGCTTTACCTAATGACTTTCTTATCAACCTTCTTCTTTAAAGCGTCCTTGGTGCCAAAAAACAGAGGTCCACCAATATTCAAAATTTTAATGCCATTAATTTCGTTGGCCTTTTTATATTTTTTGGTTTCTAAGTAGATGTCAGAGCCTTCAACGTGGCCAAGGGTTGAAATTTTAATTCTGAAATATTATTATTTCGATTAGATGTTTATTTTTTCCATTTTATTTCGTTTACGTTTTACCTTATTGTGTGGAAGAGAACCATAATCATTGAAATTGTTACACCAAGGCCAATACCATACTGCAAATCCAAACAAAACACAGCTACAAAGCTCCCAATAATTAACAACTAAAAATTAAATATGCCATTTGTTAATAACTTCCTCAATATAGAAATAAATTAATAATAAATATTTTTATGACGTACTGAGTCGGTTTTGACTGATTTCCAAGTTGACTTAATAAGCTTTAAATCCAAAAGAATTTCGGCTAAGGCAACAACTAAGATGGCAGCTAATACGCTCTAAATAAAATTTAAGTAAATAAAAAGATTAGATTACATATTACGAGTTTAGTACATTTAACTTACATGTGGTAATGGTGCAAACAGTGGAGCAATAAATAAGAGAACCAATAGCAGCGTCAATGCGCATACAATTGAACATACCTGTAATCAAACAATCAAGTAAATTGCATTAGAAAAACATTACATAAGTTTTAGATCAATTTTTATTTTAAATTACCATTGATTTAGCTTTAAGTTGGATCAACAAGACACATCTAACAAATGCAAACGAGCAAGGCATCGATGAAAAAAATGAGCCGATAATATTCGAAACACCGTTGGCAAACAATTCCTGTAATTTATATTAAAAAATTATAATTTCGGCATAACAAATCACAGTGTTAAAATAATTATATAATAGTAATAGTGCAGTAATTACCTGGGAGATGTCTGGGTGGCAATCATATTTGCTCGACAAAACTTTAGCTTGAGACATAATGATTGTAAAAGTTAAAATTGTCACGACAATTGAATCGCCCAATAGCTCAGGTATCAATGTTATTTGAGGTGGTGCTGGTTGAGGAAATCCAGTTGGTATATGGTTCAAAACTTTTACGCCATAGTTTACATTTAACCCAACAAAATGAGAAACAGCAATTCCTCCCACAATCTGTATTGCATTAATGAATTTAGAATTTTACAAAATTTCAACAAAAAAAAAGTTTTTAATTTACCAAAATAATTTCAGTTGGAATTGGAATTTTTAACTTGTGCTTGTATCTGGCATTAATTCCTTCGTTAACCAGAACTAGGAACAAAATGCATATTATTGAAGTAACAAGCGTCGCAACATTAGTAGATGGAATTAACATGACGATCTCAATTAAATTCTGTGTTTTTAAAAATAATAATTATTAAAATGTAAAAAATAACTTTAGATTAGTATGATTTATTTACATAAATGATAGAGAAAGCTCCTCTGGGTCGATGGGCGGTAATTCCAAGCAAATGAGGTAATTGTCCAATCAGCATTTGGAGAACAGCTGCCATGGTACATGCTCTCATCATTACTTCAGAAAAGAAGATTGACAAGCACCCTAAATTTAAAAGTCCCATCGCAACCTGATTTCAAAATTAAAACAAAATTACTAACTTTAATCAATAGCAATAAATTAAGTTTTAAAGAATTACTTGTAAAACTCCAACGATAAGAGCCATCGTGGTTGCTACTTGCTGTTTAACTAAGTCAACATCTATGTCGGTTAGATTCCCTTGCATGGAATCCCCGATAAATGTTAAATTTCCATCAGCTTCATCGGCAGCATGAAGCCGACCCAGACGATCATTCATAGCCTTTCCAACTACCATTGCAGTTACCCCAGCCATTCCTATAGATTTATCAAATTATATCAATTGATACTAAATAAAATAATTTTAAAATATTGTAATAAAAAAATACCTAAAGACGAGTATTTCGAAGTTCCAAGAAAAAAATACAGTGCTGTTGAAAAAAATGTAGCATAAAGACCATACACTGGAGATGCCGATGATAACATAGTAAAAGCCATGGCTAATTTAGAGAAAAAAAAACAAAATTCGTGTTAATACAAAAATCGAAAGGATATGAATGTTGTCAATCGAAGTATAAGGCGATTTACAACATTTAATCGAATCACACTTACCCTGTGGAATTTGAACAACTGCCAAAGTAATTCCTGCAACAATATCAGACACGATGTCCTGCTTAAAGTTGTAAGTCGGAAGCCAACTGAGAATTGGTAATCGTCTCTTGACCATTTTCGTTAAACGCTGACCAGAGCATTCACATGCTTTGCTAAATCGTTCTTTGATAGCTATAAAATGCGTTAAGTTACAATAATGATTCAGCATCTTAATTATTAAACATGTAAATAAATTGCAGAGTTACTAAGAAACGTAAAATGTTGTTTACTATTTTACGCTATGCTATTAGATTTACGTCACTTTTGTTATGTCTCAAAAAGTAACATACCCGGTAATTGTTTTGATTACATTTTAAATTGCTCATATTTCAACTGTAGAAATACAGTATAACATCAATTTCGTATAATTTACTTATGTCAAAAGAATCTGATGTGAAAGTTATTGGAAATAAAAGAAATAATTTAATTCCAGATCACTTACTTGGCTTTGGAGGAGAACTGTATTCGTAAGTATTAAAGAATTCGCTTTGGTTGAATGGTTTTTTGCATGTAGATTCAGTTGATTGTGCATTTACAGTAGCTGTAGATGACAAATCAACGTCGACATTGTTATTACACTCATCTCTATTTGGTATCGATGGAACAGTACTGGAAATATTTTCTTCAGTTTCAACATGAACGCAATGTAGACACGACTGACAATCGCTTTTCGACATGACGAAAAAAATAATTTAAATTTAAAGTAATTTAACCAATAAATAAAAAATAAATACAAATAAATAACTTAAATTAAAAGCTTAGATGCAACATGTGCAACGCCGGTTTCGATTATGTCCAGAAGGCGGACCAGTTTTAAGTTTATATACTCATGCCCAGAAGGATGTCACAAACGAAAAATATTTTTTTCACGTTTTTGGAGTTTTATAATTTTAAAATTTGTTGACTTGTATAACGTCATAACTACGTAACAAACATCCTATTAAGATGGAGAAGGTGTAAGAGAAACGGGACTGTTGGTCATCAAGGCTACTTTGCACCACCTATCAATTGGTCTGCTCGTCAAAATAATTTGACGTATTTTTCATTCAGTCCACGTTTTCAACCCTGAACCGGTAGTTGGGAGGAAACATGACGTTAGCATGTTTATAGTATTTGAATGCAAACGGATCAGAATGCTCTATAACAAATCAATCAGTGACAGTGGTACGAGGGGCTCCTAATGTATAATAACAAATACTTTTAACACGTTTTATTTGGAAATGTTATCATTATTTTGTAGATTTTCTAGAAAAACCAGATGGGCTTGAGGCGGCATACTAATTTGACTAATTTTAACAATTAGAATGACTTACAGTAGTTTGGCATTTTCATCGTTAACATTTAATGAGTTATTACGTAATAAATTAATTAGTATGCAAACACTAGTTTAAGTCCCCTTGGTTAAACCAAAAGGCAAGCGTCATATGATTCATCATGTGACTTATTTTTAAAAACGGAACAACAATATATAACTATTCATAAAATATAATTAGATTAAACTGAAAATATTTACAGTAACCCCTGATAAAAAAATAAATTAGCTAAACGTACTGATCAATCTCTTTGTATGTTGATTTTAAGAGTTTTTATTTTCTAGAAATTTCTATTATTAGAAAATTAATAACTTCGAAATAACGTCGTCAATAACATCAACGTGTGACGTATTTATCAAAAACTATAGCAGAATTACAAATACGAAAACACATTACAAGTAGAGCTGCCTGATAAAACGTGTATGGAATAACCTGTATGTTAAACGTCTACGCTCAAAGATTCTGTATCTGCAATCATTAAATGATAACAAACAAATCATTTTATTTATAAATCTTAGCAAAAATAACCACCAATTACTATTAAATTATTTGCAAAGATTTTGGCAAGCACCCATGTATCCTTTTATCGTGGTCACTAACTGACCCTCATCCCAGTTGAAACGGCTATTATCCCAGTAAAACCGGTTGTTTTAACAGTTGGGATATTCGACCTTTATGATAACAACCCGTTAAATGAAACAAACACGTTCACAATTTTTTTACATACGAGTTTAAGTCATTCATTTGAATTGTTACAATAACAAACCGTTAAAACCAGTTTTTTTATATAGTAAGTTATATCATGTAATATTTAAATAGTGAGTTTTAAATTATCTGTATTATGAATAAGTTATTTGTTTTATTACTGAATCTCAACAAGTTATGTAAGCTGTCAACAGTAATAAATTGAATTTCAATAAAAAAAAATGAGCAATAACAAATAGTTTTATAAATGTTTGACAAGGGAATGCAGTAAGTTAAATGGAAAGGGAATTCCAAATCGAATTTTTTTATAAGTTTCTTTGACTTGTTCGATTGCCTCATCGGTGGTCAGTATTTTAATATTGGTTACCGGTACGGTTGTTTCAGTATTGTTCGTATTAATTGTTGTTGTTTCAACGGCATCAGGTACTTCATTCTCGTTTGTCCAATTGCTAGATGGGATTAGAATGATAGTTGAAACGTTGCTGAATAATTCTGAATTATGCGCAATTATATCATCTTTAGTATCGTTCGCAGTAGTTAAGACTGCGTTGCTATCATTGGCGATGCTATCTTGATTACCAGAAGCTGTTTTCAAATTATTTCTTAGACCAAATAGCCATTCGATTGGAGATGCAACTTTTGATTCGGGTTTATCAATCGCTGTTTTGTTAACGAAACTTGGCAAACGAGGTGTTTTCGTTGAAATTTCATTATTGACATTGCTTTCTGTACTTGTACTGATCACATCATCGTTATTTGAGATATTTTTTGCTAAGAATTGACTATCATCAACAGTGTCATTGTAATTGTAGTCATACGTTTCAAAATCAGACATTAAGTGACTGGAAGGAGGATTAAGGTAACTTTGATTGTCTTCAACTATTAAAGGCGGTTTCAGCAATGGTCTCCAACCAGTTAATGAAGTCGGGTCAATCTCGTCGCTAAATTTTAGTTCTGGTTCGGTATTGTTATTCTCAATGACGATGTTAGGCAATAGTAAATTTGATGAATTGCTGATGTCCTTCGTATTGCCGTTTTCTAATAAGAGACTTTCACTTTCATAATTTTGAGTTGAACTATTGATATATGCGTCTGGGACAATCGGTTGATTATTTTCAAAATCAGTCCTTAATTTGTCAGAATTCTTGTCGCTTAGAAAGTTGCTAAAAATGTTGGTAAATATGTTTTTAGCGTTTTCACTGATTCTATTTAAAAATGTGGTTGTGTTTTTAACATTATTTGATGGATTATTAGTCGGTTGTGTAATTAATTTTTCAGTTTCGTCATTGTAAGTCGAATTTAAAATGGCTTTCGTGATAAGTGCTGTGGTTCTAGTAATAGTCGAAGGTATTGGTGTAGTGGAAATGACTGAATTTATGAGCTGTGACACAGTGGAAGAACCAATACCATTGTCAATTACTTTAAAAGTCGGAAGATGGGTTGTCGTCTTTTGCAGTAATGGTGCCGAAGATGTTTTGACGGGGTTGGCCTTATTAATCGGTCCGGACAACACTTCCTTTGTTTTCCATTGTTGCTCATGATCGTCGAAGCGATGTAATTTCTGCAACGGCGACCAAAGTAATTGCATTTCTCTTTTATGATAGTTGTATATGGGTTCAGGAAGTACTCGAGTTCCATCTGAGTTATAAGTCACAATACGTCCTTCCGAATCAGCCTAAACATGAGATAACAATTATTATTATTAATAAATTTATTTAATTTCCTAAACTTTATTTAATTTCTTACTCTGTATAATTAAACTTATAATTAAGATGCTTTCAAAGTCAACGAGAGTTTTTTCGTCAAATACAATATATTTTTAAATGATAGAAATTAAATTAGAACTCACTTTTAAAGCTGGTTTTATGATTTCCCATTGGCCATTAAATTCTTGCTGATTGTTGGTAACTGGTTGATGATCAGGTAAATTATATAGCAGTGGTAACATTTTAATGGCTGCGTAGGGTTTATCTTTTGGTGGTGGTTTTTGTTTGTAACTAAATTGTCGTCCACTTTCGATGATTGGTTTTATAAATGGTTGGTATTGATATTCGTCATTTGGTGGTGGACGATGATGATGACTAAATTGATGGTGGTGGCTGTGAGGATATTGTCCGCAGTCTTTTGGTGCTTGTCTGGAGACTATAATATATGGTGCTGAAGCGCTTGATCGTAAACGGTCGCCGCCGTAAGATGCAGGTCCTCGGTAGATGCTGGGAATAAATCCTGGACGACGAGGACGGTCACTCACCAATAATGTTACCGCAAAAGTTGCACTTAATTCGGCAGCTAACCAAGATAATATTGTGGTCCATTTCAACACTGTTAACTTCATTTTCAAATCTGTCTTTCATAGAACGCATTAAAGTGTTTGTTAGACTTGTTGTACCGATAAACTTATGATTATAAACAACGCTCCACAAAACATTTCCGACTTCCTCGTCATACCCGAATTTTTACTTCTTGTCTTTTAATTGGGCAACGGAAATGTGACCTGTACTTAATATTGCTCTTAGACCATGACAACGACTCATCTTTCAGTTGACAATACAAAGTTAAAAATGAAAATAAAATACAATGTACTGTAAATAACAAACTATTTTACTAAAACTTTTAAAATTATCAACCAGGTGTTCATGGAAGTTGTAACTTTTTAAAAAAAAAAAATACGTCAATTTTTGAAAACTAAAAATGTATTAAAAACTTTCTACAGTAGTTTACACGCACAATAAAATTTTAAGAATGTACTTTTCACACAAATGTCAACTTATATCTTAAAATTTTAAATATAATCAATAAAGCTAATTCATAACAATATATCATAATAATTAGAATTTCGTATAGAATGTAGACATACTATTTTCCAAGCACTTTTAATTTATTCTTTTAAAATGTAAATTTTATGATGTAAGTTTTTTAAAACTGCTGACTATCTTTTATTATTAAACCTACTGTATGTTTACAGTCAGTTTATCTAATTAATCACTAGTGATATGATAAGTACGAAATAGAAACTCTAGTACTGTACAGTACCTCAATGCACATTTTTATACAAAAAAGCAATAATTTCCTAATTAATATTTTTATTGAAAACATTCATTTGTGATCCGATTTAATGTTGATATGTTTCTCAACAAAACTTTTTTTTAAATACCATTTAGCTGATTGTTATAACTTAAAAGTTATCAATTTCTGTTGTAACCAATAAAACAAAGTGCATTGAGCAAAAGTAACTAAACTTGGTAATATTAACTTTTAAAAAAAATTAATAAACTACTGCAAGCTTTGCAGGTGAGAAAAAAATAACAAAATAAGACAAACAGTTGCGTCACATGACGTCACTGTCATCCGATTAGATGACGTCAAAGCCATCCCTTCACTATTTACAGTGCATTATTTGGCGAATAATGTTATTGTCGTGGTGCAAAGCGTATAACACTAATACTAATTAAAAACAGCGTTAAGTTCTTTTTAACTTTTTTTAAATACCGGTAACAAATAAAATTATTTAGTCATTGGTTGAACTGCATCACTGCATCTTTTGGCATCAGGTTGCCATTAGAATCTCAAACTTTATGCGATTGCAGCAATACTTGCGGGAGTCTGGAGATCAACAATTTGATTGCTAATTTGCTATCGTGGAATAACGAAATCTGGCAAGGAGGTAAGCAAATGCATCGATTTTATAGCAAATTACAGTTCAAATCCAAATGCATTTACCGATCGACATTTATATAATGATTTAGTATGTTTATTTTGTCTTTGTTGGTATGAAGTTATTGCATATTAAATAAATACCGGTATGAAATAAAATCACCAATTTATTTTATGAATGAAATTTTGAAAGAGGTCACCTAAAGATGGCAGCACTGCTAAAGTAATAGAAAATAAAAAAATTGAAATATGCGTGTAGTATACTGTAGATTGAATTAAAATACAGTATTAATTTAATGCTGTACCTGCATTTTTGACAGTATACATAACTCACTAAAGAGTGAAACCAGGAAATTAAATATCTCTTTCGAAATAAAAATAATGGTTAAATGTATTTAAAATTGTTTTGACTATGCCAAGTACAGAGTTGCGTTTGTTATTTTTTTATTCTTACTGTAAATGAAGTTTTACAATTTTACCATTTTATAATTTAATATGATTGTGATGTAACCTTTGAAATTGTTAATAATTATGTTTCTGGGTCATATAAGTTACATAAAGTGCGGTTTTAAAGTTATTGCTTTAGTCGTTACGGTATCAATTATCACACTGTGATAAAAAGCTTTTATAGCAGCTGCTAAGTTTTATTAGTTAATCTGTAAAATGTTTCCCAAGGTGGGTAAATAACTTGACATAGTTTAAAAAATCTTATAAAACTTAATATATAAGCTAAATACAGTATATAAACTTAATATATATGCTAAATATCTGCTATCTTTTATACGTGGCGACAATTTAAACTTTAAGAAACTACTGTGTATGAAAACAAATTGAATCTTTAACATAAAGTTAACCTTAACAACAATTAGAGTATAAAACTATGAAATAAATTCACTTTTTTTAAAACATTTTCATAAATGAAAATGGTGTTCTTGTAAAAAGGTTTTGTTATTGCTTTATTATTATTGATACTTTTGCTTGGTAACAGCAATTCAAACTTGAGAAACATTATAGTCTTTATATCGCTATTAGCACATTTATGATACATCCCATCCATCGTTTACCAGAGAACTGATAATGATATTTGACCTATAAAGGAAGCTAATTAAATCTTTTAGTCAAGATTTTCTTTACATGCTTCATTTTAATACAGAGATTACTGAGAAAAATCACTTTTGATAAACTCTGACATTGTCTTTAACTTTGTACGTTTTTTACTTAGGAATAAATTACCTCGTAAACCTGGAAAATGACTACTCTTCCAAAAATTAATTTGAATGAACCGAGATACGATCAAAGCACTTACGCCGGAAGAGCAAAACATTTTTTTACTATTACAAATCCACTCAACATTTTGTGCAGCAATGAAGAATTGGAGAAAGCTCGTATACTCGTTCAGAAATATAAGTATGACTCAGTTTATTACAAATGCAATAAAACTTTGCCATTTTAAATCTTTAATCGGTGAGAATGTTATTGGTTTTAACTTAAAATAGATCGAAAAAAAATGGATGTTTTGTGGGAAAAGCAATTAATTTCAAATCCCAAACAAATTTCGATTTAGTATTCCCACAACCAATTTCAAATAGAAGTATATTATTGATAATTTAATAATTTTTTAATATTGTGATTTAGAGCTGGCGAGAATATACCTGGATTAACTGAAGATGCATTATGGCGTGCAAAAAACGTTTATGATTCTGCTTTTCATCCCGACACTGGAGAAAAGATGATGCTAATTGGTCGCATGTCAGCTCAAGTGCCAATGAACATGACAATCACCGGCTGTATGATGACATTTTACAAGTACACAATATACTTATATTTTTAAATCAAATGCTGTAATTTCTAAATGCCCATATTTAACATTTTGTCAATAATTATAGGACAACTCCTGCTGTTGTGTTTTGGCAATGGATTAATCAGTCTTTTAATGCGATAGTTAACTACACCAACCGAAGTGGAGATTCACCAATACCAGTTTCGTAAGTAACTCAATATATATATAATCTAGTTATTATAGTTGTCTATAAAATAAATGACTTTACCTGTTACTTATAGTCAAATTGGTATTTCCTATGTTCTGGCAACGTCGGGAGCATTAGTTACAGCTTTAGGACTCAACAGCCTTGTCAAGGTAAACATAGAAATGACACCTTTAAAAGATGCTAGAAATTAAAAATGTTCAATATCTAAGGAAGTTGATAAAATGCATGCACTTACCAAATAATGAATTACACTAGCATTATACCAATAATCACTTTAGATGCCACTTTTATGTTTAATTAGAAAGCTCCGCCATTGATTGGACGTTTGGTTCCATTTGCTGCTGTAGCTGCAGCTAACTGTGTTAATATACCAATGATGAGATTAAGGTGTTTTACTGTAAATTAACTTGTTGAGACTTGATATTAGAATGTATTTAATAACAGAGAACTTCGTATGGGAATCCCCGTGGTGGACGAAAATGGAAATAAGTTGGGTGACTCCGTAACTGCAGCTCGTATTGGAATAGCTCAAGTTGTGCTTTCTAGAATTGGAATGGCAACACCTGGAATGGGTTAGAGATATTAATTGCATAAATTGTTTTAAGTAAATTGGCTTCTAATTCTTAAAATCATCTAGTCATTCCTCCAATTTTAATGAACTACATGGACAAACGTGGCATTCTTATCAAGGTAATTATCAATTTAATTAAATATTAAAATAATACGAGATTAACTTAACTTTTGCAGAGATTTCCATTTTTAAATGCACCAATACAAGTTTTAATATGCGGAATATGGTATGAATTTTGTTGAACATGCAAATAAAAAAACCCCATCAATATTTAATTCTAATATTTTTACAGTCTTACTTTTGCTACTCCTATGTGCTGTGCTCTGTTTCCGCAGAAAAGGTAACAAAAAATTAATTAAAATCAATAATGCTATAATTAATTACAACAGAACGTAGCAAGATTTACCTTATTCTTACCATAGAATTAATACTAAAGTTGCTTAGTAAACGATAGCTACTTCTTCAAACATTTTTTTTTTATATTTCAGTTCCATCTCCGTAAGCAGCTTGGAACCAGAACTACAAGAACGAATTAAAAGTCTTCCAAATCCACCAACGACTGTTTATTATAATAAAGGATTATAATTTCATTGGTAGCTTCATCTTTAAAAAAAAAAACTTAGGGTCCAAAACGTTAAGATTATGTTACTTAAAATATTTATTGCTCGGACTTAAATTTTATTTAGCTAAATAAATGCTAACTTTGTTAGTGTAATAAGGTTTATCGCTAAATTGAAGTGCAACTTATTACAGAAATTGTAATTTAATTAAACAGTTATTATGTAGAGAATCGTCGAGTTTTTTCGCAAATAAAAAAATACCTTTCATATTGGGAATTATTTCAGTTATGACCAACATTTACACGTACTTGGTTGGTCAGGTGAGACACCTGCCCTTTTAGTACCTTTTCTTGAAGCTTCTATTTATAAAATACAAAAGAAATATTATAATTTTAACCGAATTCCGTTAATAATGGATAACAGCAACTTTTCGAAACATGTTGGACATCAGTCGATTTGTCCTGTACACATTTTCCCTCATTTTTAGCTCTTTCTTTGCTGCAATTTCAGGCAATTCGTTGTATACTCTTCAAAAGTAAAACAACATAATCGAAATGCAGTTCAAATGTTTACTGACAATAAACTTTCAACTTACTTTTCAGTTTGCTCTCTCATTTCGTAATGCGAAATAATCCTTTTTTGTGGCCTGTGATGTTGAGCTATGGTAATTAAATCCCATAAATAGAGTCAAATTATTAACAACTTATCAAAAATTAGTTTTATTCTTACCACTTATTGGCAGTGGAACAGTAACTTTATGAAATATTTTGTTAGCCTGATTATGATCTAATCCGTTATTATAGTTGCCAATACGTTTTCTTAATTCAGTTTCCAGTTTTAACTTGCTTTGTCGAGATTCAACTCGTTTTATTGTATTAGATTTGAGCATTTTAAATGATTCCTATTTACAAATCAACCAAACATCACTTGTTATTAATATCCAATAATTATACGAAAACATTTTCTTACTTGCAATAGAAGTGAAGGAACGCTTTTAGAAGCCCATGCATGTTTTTTTCCTATTGATATTCTTATGTCAGTGGATCCACTTTGTTGACCATCTGCTATTCCTCGTTTTCCATTAAGTAATAGCTTTGGTTGTCCATTTCCAAAAGGCAAGAACCAAGCAACCGGTTTAGGTTTTTCTAAACGGGCTTTTTCTTTGCCTTTCACTTGGACAGACGTTAATTTACCATGCTTGCTAGGACTCAAATTAATTTTATTTAACGGCACACTAACAACAGGTCTGTCTTTCTCAGGAATCATCTGTGGTGAAAAATCTTCGAAACTCGACAATATATTTGGACTGCTTGTTTCATTTCTCGCTGTTTGAATTCCAACCGAACATTTTTGAATTTTGCTAAATGGTTTACTTTGGCAGCTGCTTTCTGAGTCAGTAGGCATAGGTGTAGGAAAACACTGAGCGAAATCTTTCATCGCTTTTGTGGCTGTTAGATGTTTTTTTGGCTTGCTTTTATACCCATCCCGTTTTAAATGGTTTTTAGTAGGTTCGGAATCACGATCGGTAGTTGCTGAATTTACGTTAAGGATGCGTTCAATTCGTTCAAGCCAATCAACTTCACGCTGAAGTCGTCTAATGTAACTATTTCTTTGCTTTTGAATAAGTTGTTTAACAAGTTCCACTCCTTCAGGATGACATGAATCTAAAATCTCCAAGCGACGAATAAACTGCTTCACCGTCTGAAGCGAATTGGCTTCTTCAAAATAATTATCACTCACGGTAGATTCAGATGAAAAAATACTAGGTGGTTTCCTTGTTGATGCCATTTTAAGCAAAAACTCTCGGTTGTTATGAAATAGTTCATCATCCGAACTATTAATTACTTTAGAATGTCGTCTATTATTATGAGAATGGTCCAGTTTTCTAAAAGTAGGTGGATGAAGATTACGATTTTTCTTTAATATTTTAACCCACGCTTTATTGTCTGTTGAAGTGTTGCTATCAGATGTCAAACTTTTGCGCTCATTTATTTCGGATTTGGACGGATCATAATATTCAAAACTTGAAGCTAACTGTTGTTGAATCTCTTTCACAGTATTCACCGATGAATCAGAATCTCGACTACTTACGTCAACACAATTATTTTGTATTTCAACTGGTGAGCTTAAGCCAAAACTACTGGAACTAAAATTCAAATAAATGTTAGGGTTATTTCATTTAAACGTTTATTTTTTTTTTAGGTAATACCTTTCAAGTGTTTGAGAGTTAGCTGATTGGTCCCAATAAATACCATTTGAAACGTGAGGCTCTATTGGATCCTCAAAAGCTGGTGGAGGAGGAATCGGATCCAACAGAGTAAACGATGAAGCTGGCGTTTGCATTTCTTCCAATCCATAACTGAAGTCTTCCATAATTTTATGCACTAGCCAATTTTTGATATTTTCATCAGAATTTACACAACATTGATTCACAAAATGTTTAGTCCGTTCTGCTAAATTGTTCGGCTCTGGTGTCACAACGTCAGATGACTTAATTTCAGTTTCCACTGGTTGTTGAACACACAAAGGTGGAGGTGGTGTCGATAAACTGAACAAATCATCGTCGCCACCAGCTGTTACTATTTTAGGAGGACTTGTTACATGAATATTTTCTGGACTATATGGAATTCCAATAACAGTATTACTGCTGCACGTCGAAACACTACAGGATGATGAGGAAATTATATTTGCTGGTCCAAAAACGGGACAATTGTTAAAAATATCGGTACTAGATGAACTATGCTGCTTTGAAGTTTTAATTCGATTCTTACTATTTGACAAATCACTTAAAGATGCCGACCGAACAGATTTATTTTTGAAAACCAATACGTTTTTAAAAATATCTTTAGTTTCATTAGATGATTTTTCATCGTCTACCGATTCTTCATCCGTCAAGACTGGCTGTTGAGTTGTTGGTAGTTGTGTTAAGGGTCCACTATTTACTAAACAACTTTTTCCTTCTGGTTCCATTCTTTTTTTCAAAGCAGAAAAACCAATGGCCATTCTTTCTAAAGAACTAAGTCCATAAGTCACCTTAGGCCCTCCATAGCCAATATCCGCTCCGGAATCCCATTCAAGTCGTTTACTAGAAGCGACGCTTGAAATTGATACAGATGGCGATAACGACCGATGATTAGCGAAGCTGTCGTTTTTATGCAAATCCAAGTCAGATAAATTATCAGTGGTTTCAGACATATGATCATCCGTATCTAATTTTGAGGTAAGACCATCAACTTCCATTAAAATCAGAGATTCCGGTTGATTGTCATCTATTTCAAGTTCACCCAAAGTTGACTGAATTAAATCATCATTGTTTTCTTCTGACTGACCAACCAAAGGAGGTCTTACATCGCCACCGCCACCATCGCCCTAAGAAATTTAAGATATTAAAAAATAATGATTTTTAAAATAAAATGTAAAAATTTATAAATCCAACCATTATAGCAGTGACTTGCGGCTGCAAATTAACGTTGTTGTCAGATCCTTCAATGTTTCCACGAAGCCAGTAACTTCGATTTACATCCAAATTCAGATCAACACTATCATCGTCACTGAATTTTTCATCATCACTCGTCAAATCATCCATTTCAAAACTTTTTGATTGGAAATTAGCAAACTGGTTGTAGTTAGTTGAAGTGTTTGAAGAAAAAATATCTTCACTTCCCATTGGTTCTCCTCTAGGTCTATCTTTGAAATTTGGTTTAGATTCGGCGTCCATTTCTTCGTCATTATCAGATGGCCAATCCACGATATCATCATCGGTTTCTCCTGATTTTTCAGCATTTCCTTCAAACTCACAATTAGTCATAGGTTGTAAATACATTTCTGGCAATCCTGAGATTTCTTCTTTTGGATCTGTTTTTGGCATTAATGTTAACGATTCCGAGTGGCATGGAGAACTGTTAACTTGTGATGATTTAGATTGTGAACTAATTTCTTGAGTTTCAACTGCTCTTCCAATTAATAAGACGTCTCTAGTAATACTAAATCGACTACTGCTGATGATGGCTTCATCATGTAAACTAAAATATGCAGATGATGATGATGAAGGAGAGTTATAATCAAAACCGCTGGCAGTGGCTTCATCAGTATTTCGAAGATGATCATTATTGTAAGGTACATAAATGGAAATGTCAACTGGCGAACGAGATGTTAACGGTCCTTCAGAAACTCCCGTAAAGTTATTATCGTCGTATCTTGAACTTTCAGCGAAGTCCAGTCCGGAATTTCTTCCAGCATCCTATTAATCATAATATTTTGCTAATAGAATGCACGTTTTTAAAGTAAACACTACGAAACCTGACACTAACCATAAATCCCTATCATATGCATAATGACATTTGTTTGTTAGTCTAACTACTTTGGAATCTACTATATTACAATGTTAAATACAATACACTAACAACACCATAATTATTAATCTTTACGACAATGTTAGATCTTTTAAGCTTTACCTTATTATCTGAGTTGCTTAAATTACTCATCGGATAATGCGATAGCTGAGATTGGTTTTCCATTTCGGTATCTTCTAATCTGTCTGATAACAGAGTTAGCTCTGGTACCAACGAACAGAACGAATCTGGGTCCTACAAAATACAAGAAATTAATTATTTTAAGCAAACATCTAGGTTAATGATAGTCACAGCATCCTACATTCATAGTACAGGATCGCACTATCTAGCCCCCATTTTATAAGATAAACATATTACAACGATGTGTCAACGAATCAAGTCATATTTAAAATTGTTGTACAGTATAAACAGATAAATTTACGAAATTTATAATACAACAACGATATTGGCGAATGTAATCAAAGTAATCACTCATGGCATAATTCAAATTCCAAATAATACTGAAGTTGGTAATAAATTTATTTTCAACAACGATAGTATCGAATAAATCGAATACCGGTACATTATTTGAATATTTTTAACTGCTTTTCTATACTTCAGTAAATAAACTAATGTATTTTAATTACTTACTTCGGTTAAAAATTAAATATTATTTTTATACTTTCAACTTTACCAAACACATAAATGTTTGATTTACAGTTTAGTCATTATACACTACATGCATTCTTCAATCGTCAATCTCGACAAAATAAAAAAAACCAAAAATATCTCTTCTCAGCAATAAAAACTTAAATCAATGATCAATCTATTTTTTTTAAAAAATATATCATTTCTTGATTAATGAAATCAAGCCATGGTGCTTCTTGTATACAGTATTATATATAAAATGTAAGTTACCATTACTGAAGAAACAATTTGAACATCAGCTTAAATGAACATTTTCAATAACATAATACATTAGTCGCTTGGTCTTAGATTCCTGAAGTTAGTTATCAAAGAGAAAACTGTACTTGATCATTTGACATCTAGTGACGCCAAAACTTAAAACTGTTTTAGGAATAGAGGTCCAACGAGATTCTGATGAACTGTACTTACTAAAAAAACAATTGCGTTTCTAGCGTTTCCTCTAAGTTAATTTGATATATCGTTTATTTGCCATAGTTTTGATACAAAACGTTGACACTATCATTCCGTCACTCAAATGTGACTTTCTATTGATCCTCTTAATAAAAGTTATCATTATACAATGACTAATAAAATTAAAACCACAAAGCTAAGTTTTCGATAGTAATAATGAACCAATTTATTTACAAATCTCAAATTAAAAATGTTTAGTATTATTGTTAATAAAATTATAGTGTAATTACTCTTATTTGGAATGTGTTGTAATTTCCATTTTGAATACTTTCTTGAAGTTTGCATTAAATAAAATCATCAACTTTTATACACTCAATAAAACTTCGAAAACAATACTTATCTTATTTTGTAGCAAAATGAAACACTTTCACTATCAATTAGCTGTTCACGCACTTAATTTTACTTATAAAATGGCACTAAAACTGCCTCAATTAAAAGTTAAATTCGTGTTAACTGCTAAATACTGATGATTGATATTTTGTAGTCTAACTTATTGCACATTCCATCGTCATTGGCACCACTGCCCGTCAAAATTAAAATCTTATTTTCTGCCCAAGATTAATTTCCAATATAATAACGTAAAATAGCAATATTCTTTATACCTTTCTTTCTAAACAATTTAGCATGACTTTAAGGCCGTCTTCGGAGTCTTCTAGCATGATTACTCGATAGAAGTTTTACAATTAAATGGTAGATAACTGGCCAAGCAATAAAAAAAGCTACTGCTCTTAATGGCATATTTTTAAAAGGCCACCATGAAGGATAATTCTGTTTGGATGATCCCTAATCACAAAAAAATAGATGTCAATGATAGACGCAATATCACTTTGAGTGTGGTGTACAGTCACAATGTAAAATCACAAAGTTTTACCACAGATCCAGTTCCATGTGTAATTAGATGACCTTGTGCCATGTTATGATGAGCAACAGTAAGAGCTTCAAGTGTATTAAGTCGTGTGAGCACACTCTCCATGTCTTTTTGAAGCTGTGATAATGCAACAGCGATCTGTTCAGTTACATCATAAGCTACTCGGTTACCAGGTGGACCTCTTCGACCACCTCCGGCCGCTTGCTTTCTATCAGGTACTGAGGAGTCTCCAAGAACCCCGCTTACACCTAAATCAAAAAATAATATACTCATTATTCAAATACGTGATCGAGAAGTATTAATATCTAATTCTACATAACAACATAATCTGCCAACAGCATTTATCGACTTTATTAAAATCCTACAATAAATAGATTACTTGCCAGTGTTAGTATGCCCAGATGCAATGCTTCTTTGACCAGTACCACCAACGTAGTGTCTTCCAGAAAAACTAGAAGACGTGGGATCGCCACCACCTCGAAATGTAACACCGCTCACCGGGCCATTTAATCCCACTGGTTTATCTACTTCTAATGACAACTTATCCGTTTGTAAACCTTAATAGAAAAATTAATACTAATTAGGTCCCTTAAACGGATTTGATATTATTTACCGTTTATCGCAACAAAAGACTCGCTAGTTTCAAATGTAGAGAACCCATTTCCCGAGCCGAATTCCTTCATATAATCATTAAACTTGTAATCATGTTAAATTTTCTTTAACAAATTTAAATACATACGTCTGTAATGGCATCACTGTCTAAAGGATCTGAAAATTCATCATCGCTTTCGTTGCTGCTGTAAAATTTGTCGGAAATTCCATCACGTAATTGAGAATGCCCATTCCCCTGAAATCCTGAAGTGTTTTCTGTCCAATCCAGACTTCCATTTACAATTTGATTCACGTTGTTGGAAGCTATTGAAAATTAGATGTTGAATAGTACAATTAATGCAATCAGATTAAGGAAATTTATAAATTAAAGTTAATACAAAAAATGTAACGTTTAATTATTGAATAAGAAAAAAACAAAAACTTAAAATAAAATAGATTACCTCATAAATAATTCAGAAAATACATCTACATTACAACTAGAATGGAAAATCCACAATGCTAAAAAAAACTTAATATCGCTCATCTAATATATGTATTACAATAATTGATTTGCAGTACTGAAAGTATGGTATTGAAAGTTACTTGTGGTCTCGTACACTACAAAATAGTAGGCTATACTGTGATTATTTTAATGAACTGTTTAACCGACTATTAATAATTCCGAATGTTTTTTGTAAAAACAAATATGGCACAAAATTAATCAAAATAAATGATATAAGATTATAAGTTATAAAACATTCAACAAAGTCTTAATGGATTACTTGAAGAGTACACAACTCTCAAAGATGAAGTTTCAAATGCAGTTAACTTTAACAAACTGGTAGCACTGGATGTTTTAAGCTCACGATAAATTTATGAAGGCAAGAAATATGGTTTAATCTGAAACAAATATACTGATAACTAACTCTACATTATAAGTGATAAACAGATAATCCAACCATTAATGAGTTAATGCAATGCCAGTTGTGCAGCTGTAAATAAGTAAGCATTTAAACATATAAGCAAATATAAGTAACAATATTCTGTTTCAATGATCTGCCAAATCGAATTAAATAATAATACACTAACAATTACTATTTACACGTGTTAGTAAATTGTAATGAAAATCTCAATGCCTATATGACCAACTCGGTGTACTCGTAAGTTGTAGTGCAACACCAACTTTAACACAGGACATGTTAAGATCATGTTATTTACAAGTAAATTCATTTTAAACAACAAAACAAAGGATCATAAGGTATCAAGTACAATAAACAAATACTCACTTAAACCATTGATATCATGTGCATCACTTCCAAATCCATTTAGTGCGGTTTTTGTTAATCCTAATTCGCCATTGACATTGTCATGCTCCACCCCACTACCTTAAAACAACAACACTTAACATAAATATCAACTGCAACAAAAAAAGGGACCTTTGTAATAAATAGCATGCAAAGCCAAAATAAAGTTTCGTGCATGTTCAATACGGAAACAAGCAAAAGCATTATACAGTATACCTCATTACTGCCCCAGGTTTAGATTTAATAGCTCAGATGAATACAGTTTAGTAGATTTTATATGTAAATTTTTGAATTTATATGCCAAAAGGTACTTAAAATCTGCTTTACAATATTCTTACCAATGAATTCACTGTCATTTGTGTCGTCCCCATTTTTGGTTTTGGATCGTAAAATAAACTCTAGTTGTTTGTGTTTTCCAACATTCTTTGATATGATGAATACGGCTAACGAGGAAATATGAAATATTAATAATATATTTATGCTAATTAAATATTTCCTGCTTTTAGTTAACTTATGATCATTAACCAGCCAAACGAAGACGACTATAAACAATGAATAGTTCAAATAGCTCACACAAACAAAGACAAAAACATCACGACGAAGTTTTAATATAAGCCCTTCGTAGTAGGTCTTATTATTTATGTTATTTGGCTCTAAAATTATTGTAAAACTGGAACAATAGTGAGACAATTGTGATCAGAACAACAGTGAGTATAAAAAGACAACAGAAATCAAGTGAATTATGAAAAAGAATACTTCTACGTTAATGTTACTGATAAGGAACTGATTTAATAAATAAAGAACGAAGATTTTATCTGCTAACTATCTACAGTATTCAAGTATAATTCTTGTAAAAAGATTTCATAAATTCAGTGATCATTGTGAACTTGCTAAATGGTATTCACGTACCGCTTCATATTAAACAATCTTTTGCATTAAGTTTTGTTCACAACATATAAAGCATGCGTTGAAGGCACAAACACTTTAACCGACTCACAGCCTTAGACATAAGCCACAAAAACCAACAATTTGAGCAAAGCAAGCAGCGAACTTGTATTTTCAGATACTCACTTAAACCACTATCTTTTGAACCATCTTTATCAAAGTCACCACCTTCATCATCGTCGTCGGAATAACTTGCGGCTTTTTTAGGTATAGGCAAATCCACCATTTCATAAAACGGCCCCACCGATTCCATAAAATCAGCAATTTTGTCCGTGAATGACATTGTTTCCACTATCTGTAAAGAAATCTTCACCATTGGTGAATTTAACTATTATCAGACACACCAAAAACAAAAAAGTGCATAAAACTAAAGAAAAGTATGGAAACGCGTAGCAATACGATGAAAACTACAAAGATATCAATCAATAATAATTACACTGTTTTCTACAATTTGTTCCTTCTCAAACTTTTTAAAAATAAACTGCTGCTCATAACAATGTAACACCCTAAAAAGCATGGTTGAAAGAGTGGAAATCTAGTTGGGTCTGTGGATGTATAACTTGAAATTTGATACTCAGGACTGCACACATACTGTACGCTATTTTAATTTTTTAAAAAAAGAAGTTTCTGAGCTTCATATATTTACTTCCCTTTTATTATTTTACCTTGACAATTATGAATGACTTTAGTCAAAGTTTTTATAAGCATTTTGAATTATATTAAAATAATTTTTAACAATAAAACTACCGGTATTTATGATTTTTCCAACTAATAAAACAAAACAAAAAAAGTGTTGACATAATTGTTCAATAAAGCAGTCACACATCTACATTATTCAAGTGTGCACTTTCTTAAATATGTCTAGTGTGTTTCTAAACACATTTTGGTCAAATTATTCATAAAAAAAGTCAAAGTTTTGTGAGAAGCAGTTTAAGTTGCACACGGCTATTAAAGTATAGAAATTTCTTCCTTAAAAACACAACCTTGAGTCATATTCAATCTCTCGGCTATAAAAAAAATTAAAAAATTGAGCTTTTTCAAAAAATAAAAGTTTTCTCAACTACTACTGTATCTGTGGTCAACAATAACAATCAATAAAGCCTGTTTTAGCTGGAACGACCCAGAAAATCTAATATGGTGGTAGCCAACGCATTAAATGTAATACCATCACTATTGACTATTTATGGTGACATGCATAATAAAACTGTTAATCTTATTTTTATAACATGCAAAAACGAGTAAACAATTGGTGTACAATCATGCTATACTTGCTAATTACCTCTTTAAGTCCATCAATGTAAGCCTGCATTGCTTCATCTTTGGTCATATCTCCTAGTTTTCTCCAAGCGTCCCTGTATGTTTAAAAGTTTAAGGTATAATACAGTATTGTACATTTAAGCAACATCGATTAATAAATTAATATGACAATTTCTTTCCAATGTTAATTTAAAGTTATGTCACGTTGAATTAAAGAAAGAAAATTTAATAATAAATCTATTGCTATTGTTCATAATGGTCTTTCATAAATAACAGATAACTTGCTAAATAATAGGCAACTTGCAATTAAGTAACTTAAGTGAAGATTGTTACGTTAGTAACATGTCAATTTTTTTAAAAAACTAATGAAATATGCTGCATTAAAAGTATTTAAACAAAAATGCGGATAATAATTATTTTTAATACAATGCTTTTTCTGTAAAACAAAGCATTATCAATTGGTTGTTATTTTAGATATAAACTTGTGCTTATTACGGTATTAAATATAAATTGAATGCTTGCAATAATCATTTTGCATGTCTTTAAGAAAATTACGAGTATAAAATTGTAAGAAAAAAATTATTGTTAAATCGAAAGCGGCACTTCTTTTCAAAATTCGCTTTCAAACCGGTTATCCTTTCTAATGCGAGCAGTCATACGAGTTATTTTTTTTCCTTTTCAATGTCATTTTATTTCTTACAATTTTTTCAATTTGAAAAAATCAAGAATCAATTTTATCCAATACAGTACCTTAGATACTATACACGATTAGATTGTATGCAAATAATACACAAACGTATATTTTTAATTAAAGATTTAGTTGATTTAATTTAAATACTGAACATTAAGTCATATGAATCCTATAGATAATTAACATAGATTTTACTATAATTACCATTTGACCCTTCCAACAACGTCCCAAAACGCTGGCTTACTTGCTTGGCATGGACCTTCAGTTGCTTGCTTGTACAGTGAGTAAAAACGTAATTTCATATCATTAGACGGCTGGTAAGGTCCTATAAAAATGCCAAATAAAATTAAACATAATTGCATAAAATATCATCTTTTGTTCTTGGTTTTTTCACATAGTCACATCAACTTTTTAACGTAGACATTTATTCACAAACATGTCCTTGGTTGACCGTCGAATGTTTTTAATTAATTATTACAAGCATGCCATGTATAATAATTATGATCTAGCACACTCAATATGACTTTAATAATAATCAATTTACAGCTACAGCAGCTATCAATCCAATGCCAAACATAAGGAATGCAGATTTCATTTTTGAAATAAATATTCATGTCAATCATAAGAATGGTTAATATCATTAACCTGTGGTAAAGCAACCAATTTAAAAAAATGTAATAATTTAGTTTTAAACAGGTTAGTATTAATATCTTACGGTGCCAAGGAGAAGTTATTTATTTAAAATTACATATCAAACGATGCTAAAAATATTTATTTTCAATAAAAATATATTTCGCTTGCGATACAATGATACTTCAGCACCAATTAGAAAAATGAAATGTTTTACTATGACAATAATAACCTTAATTTTAACTGCTTGTAACTCATTTTGCGACTAATGAAACTGTCCAGCTGATTATATAGTATTTATACATTACAGAATGTGTATTTGCACAAAGCTTATCCATTGTATCTGATGTCATTTGCATTATTTTGCCATAATCGTCACACAAAAATAACACCAAAAAACCAATAACGAAGCAAACGTGTTTTATGTTCTGTAAATAAACAAGCCAGAAAGCACACTCAGCGGTTTTTTTTTTTACTAACAACATTAAAACTAATATTGTAAAACAAAATGTGCGACGCGGAAACGGAACATTAAGTCAATAATCTATCGCTTTTAATAGCAGTAACTTGGTGAAATAAAATGGCATTGCATTATCCTTTTATACTGTTGTAATGTAGTTGACATAATGTTCATCTTTATAGAGAGAAAAACGGTCTAAATAACTGTTCATTTATTATTATTTATGACTAAAACAGTAATAATTTTAAGCTCCGCATTTGCATAGTGGTTTTTTGTATGTTAAATTAAGTTACTTTAAATTAAAAGTGTCATGCATGTGAAACTAGCACGACAGTACTTGAATTATCACATTAACGTGATTTTTCTCTGGAAAGATCAAGATGCACATTTATTTATTATTTCAAAGCTATACTAAGTGAAAGAAATCGAATGTTAAACTTAGTAACAAATAAGCATAGAAAATAATCATTGAGATGGACATATTAGTTTTTATACTGTGTATTATTTTTTGATACTTGTTTAACATTTATCTGGCCTAAAAAGTAATACAGTACATAATCTTGCCAATAATAATTTAGGGAAAAAAATTCATTTTAACCCATTTATAAAATTACTATCTCATTATACCTGTAGGCAATTTTAAAATTATTATAATCATAAGATTTTGTATACTGTACAGTGTACAAGGACGTTTAGAATAAAAAACTGTACTTAGCAGATCAACTTTTTATCTCTTAACCATTATACCGTATATATTTTTAATTTGATACTTTTTCATAGCAACTAAATGCAGGCTTAACGTCATCAAGTGTTCAGATTAAATTTCACGGATAATTTATAAAATTAAATTAACAATTGATAAGGATTTATCAGTTTGCTATTAAACTAATTTACGATGAGCTTTCATCCTTAAGCCATTACAAACTGTAAACAGATTTTGAAACAAGTCGAAAAGTTTGACGTATAAAACCTAAAATAAATAGTCCTCACGTTTCTGTTTACTCGTCGATTTTACCAGCATATGGGCATGTAAATAATTGTTGTTGTGTCCTTAAAATGGTTCGGTTAAATATGCCAAACCAATTATACAGTCAATGAGCTCTTATTACGCATTGAGACATAATAATTTAATACTAAGACTTAGGTTTCATTCACTCAGTTGTCCTGATTTTTACTTAACTTGTGAGACAAATAGACCTGAAACCGCTGACATCACTGGATTTCCTAAGTTAAATAATGAAACATTATCGTGAATGTCTTACAATATTTGTGTAACAAAAAATTGATAAACAAAGATTGCCGATTCGACTTGTTAATTGCTGTGGCTTAGGGGATTTGACATAGAAAAAGCGCCATACACAGTTTAATCCTCTTCAATATTACACTTCTATTCGACATAAAACTTATCAATAAGCAGTCAAAACATATTTATCAAAGGATAAGGATTGAAAGCTATACACATAAATGAATAAAATCTATGACTATGAAGTAAGCTAACATACAGTACATACTGTACAGTTAATGAACAAAAATTTGCGAGAATGATAAATACAGTACACTTACCATCTTTAGGTAAATTTTTAATCACATTTACAGCTGCTTCGAATTTTTCTTTTGTTGTTGACATCGTTGACTTTTAATAAATTTACACAATGCAGTCTATTTTACAGTATTGTGATTTATGTTATTTACAAAACATAACCAAACGTAAAAAATTCCACGCACTAAACAACTACATACGTGTCTGCAAATTGCAAGTTTTCGAGAGTGGAGCAAATGGAGACCTTGAAGGGACGTTTACAATGGTCACGCCTAAACACGGAAAAGGAAAGTACAGTATAAGTTAATATCGGTCACTATAACCGTGCTTAATTATTTCAATGTTATTTCTAATAGAAATACAGCAACTTTGAGTATTTGAAACATTGAAATACTGTATGCTTAACAAATTCAAGAGTTGTTTTAGTGTTTTTATGATAATTGTCAAAATTTAAGAAATTTTACGTACTAGCATTGATTATAATCATTACAATCATAATAGAAGCTTTCTAATACATTACAATACTGTACTAAAAACTATTGTTTTATTTTGACTTTCATTAAAAAATATAATAAACTCAATTTAAAGCATTTTATCTTTCAGTGAAACTGCGCAAATAATGTTCATGTCGCCTAATGTTACGTAATTGTAGTCAGCCGACAAGTCATCAGCCTCGATGAAACTAACAAGTAAACGTATCCTAATTACAGTATGCGAAAAGATAAGTAGCTCCATCTTGTCTGCATCCGCAAAAATAAAACAAATGATTTTTAAGCGGGATATTTAAAATGGATAAAATTATCGTAATATAATTTGTATGAGATTATGTGCATAGATCTGGCCCACTTGCCAACAAACTTACAAATACACTATATATCCAATTTACAGAGTAACTTATGATGGTATTCAATTATTTTTATTATATTTACTGCAGGTACGGTGTAATATTTTATGAAAATACTGTTACCGAACCATTTTCATTTCATAGAAGTTTGCCAGGCCAATATATCATTGAACAAATTTACCTATTATACCCATTGGGCAAATGCCGTACTCTAATTACAGAGTACTTGTATAGTATAATTCTGTTTGATAATAATTAAAAATAGTTATTATAAGCAACCATTATGGAGATAATGTATTCCCACTTCCCACGTAAATGGGCTACTGTAAACCGCATTTTCACAAACAATGCCAATTTATCGTCTATTTTCAAATAAAAGTTAACCTTGGGAAAACAAAAAAGTCAAATGATATCAATCTTCAATTGCTTAGCCAATGTCATCGATGTTAGCTTACAATGTACTTAAAAACTTGTCTATAGACATGGTAAGTAATTGTAACAAGGAAATTCTAACAAAAGATTAGCCCTTCTAGTAGTTAATCAGCATACAGTACTGTAAAAATCAATTTTTGATTACATTTACATTACTGTTTATTTTAATTGTTAAATTAAACAAAATTATTATAAAATTTGTTATAACTTTTACACTACAAACAGTACGGTTTACTGTAATATTTTTTAATATGGTGCATAAAAAAATTGTTATTAATAATATTTATAAATTTATTTTAATATACAGTTTAAGCTTATATACATTTTACTTTTTTAACAGTTTTTGTTATCATGTTAAAATATATTACAGAAATGATCGTACCTTAGAAAAACCATTTTATTAAATTAAGCAAACCGAATGTTAACGACTTTATTTTAAAAGTTTATAACTTAGTAATGCAACAACATCGTAAACATCAACTGGGTTTACGTTCAATTGATTTACCGTTTAGATAAGGTTAACTATCTTAACTTTTGACATAAGAAAAAGGTGCAATTGGTGTCCATTCCTTTTAGCCGAAAATCATAAAGTACAACTACGAGAATCAGCTTATAGTAGGTTCTTTTGGCAAATATTCTAAATTAAACTTGCCATTCATATTAATGTTTAAAGTAAGTAAATGAAAGAGAACATTACAACCTTCCTCTTACCAAATTACTGAAACGATTGTTGAATATTAAACACCGCAAATTGTCTTGTGTTAGAAATTATTTTAAGATGTACTGCAATTTTGGTATTTTTTTTTTAGTGCATAAAAAAGTAGGAAGCAAATTTTCTGAAAATATCTTTAGCAATAAAAAAAAAAGATTTAAACAAAACTCACTGTCGTGGAAATTTTGAAAACATAATAAAATTGGTTAGTATTTTTTGTGCAATTGTTATGCTCGAAAAGAATTTTTGTTTGAATGAAACTTTTATCTTAAATATCTCCTTTGTGACCTGCTAGTTATATTTCGGCCATGAGGTCATCAAACAACCTTTATTTTTATTCTTTCTTTTTGATAAAAAAAATATATTCAACGCAGTGTATTATATACAAACTAATTAAATAATACCAAATTAAATGGTGCAAACGAAAATATTTTTGCACTTGATACTATTTAATGAAACTGATTATTATATAACAATGTTTGACATTTGAAATAATTATATGTTACTCGTATAGTAAATATTTTGTTTCTTATAATTTTACAGATATACAGTACATTCGCATAAGCTAAAAAAAACTTTAAATTATACAGTAGAGATACTGAAATGAAATATATAAACTTTTGTTTTTAATTAAACATCTTCTGGTGACTTAGAATTTCGTTATAACATTTTCAAAGAATTCTCAATTCACACATGCTCATCAAGTTTAGCGGAACGTGACATAAAACAAACACATCAAATAATAAATACTTGCCGTTTTTATTTTGCTGTTCAACCAAAAGAAACTTTAACGTAACCCTTGCCTTGATTTTGTTCATTCACATGCAACAGTTAACATTTTATTCATTCATTCATACATTTATGCAGTGCAATTTTAACAGAATGTAACTTACGTTTGCCACTGTCGTTAAATAAACGCTTAAATTTTTTTATTTATTTATAAAAAAAAATATTGAGATGCTTGTTTTATCCTAATAAACCCTAGTTCTTAATCTATAGTTTGACCTGGCCAATAAAAAATTCAAGTTGGAAGGTAGAAGTTCGATAACTTTTAAAAGAAAAATAATTTGAATGTAAATCTACTCACGTATCATACAAGAATATTGTATACTATTACAGCAAATGTACAACAGGAAGCGCAATTCAAAGAGAATTAACCTACTCTTTAAATTTATTTACAGTTAGTTGATAAAGGGCAGACCAGCAAGACAACTGACCTTGTCCCAACAAATGTGCACACTTAGCTAGCCCGGCACAAACAACACAGTCCGGCCGGCATCTTTTTCCCATGTAATTCAGCTTAACAAAGTTAAAAACAATGTCATGTATTATTTTAAATATTTGAACCCGTGGCCCTTTTAAAAGTTTTCTGTTTCCCACCAAACCTTCATAAAATACTTTTTATTAAAACTAAATATAATTTTAAAATTTCAAAAACTCTATTAAAGTTCATTTTTAAATATGGTTTTCTTGAAATAAAAAAAACTTCTTTACACTGCCCCTGGAGCTCTGCTACGCTCTAGGGAACATTACAACAATAATAAATTAATAATGCAAATAAAATTTTAATTATTTTGCAGCTAAATCTTGTATTTTAATCATTAAATGTTTCATTTAAATTATTATAATTTTTGTTTGCCTCAGCGTGGCTCTTCAAGTGATAAAGATTGGCCATCAGGACATTTGAGTGGCCATAGTCAAATTTAAATTGTTCAATTGTTTAAATAAATGGAATGCCGTGATAGGTGTTGTAATTTAAAACGTTATAAAAAACCGATTATACATTAATAATAAGTTAAGCAGGATGTGAGTTATCTTATAATTTTTAACTTGTTACGTTGTTACAATTTTAAATAGTTGTAACAAGTAACAACAATTTTAAATAAAGACAGTTAAATACTAATTAAGAAAGTTTCAAAGAATAATGCTAAAAGTTCAAAATTTTAATATATATATACTAGAACTCGGTTATAACACCATTGTTATTATGTCCAAAATGTTAAATGCATATATCAATTAAGAATTCATAAAATATAACGTAATGTCTTACTTTCATAAATTAAAGTTTGATCATTTTTAGTAATCAGTTGTAAAACTTTTGAAATTTTTTCCTTAATAATTTTCTACGGCAATGATTTAAGTATTTTAGGTACAGTTTAATTAATTTATTCCAAGTTTATAAGTTTTTAAAAAAAAATTAATTAATCGTATTTTTTGTTGTTTTGGGAAGAAACTACTGTATAAACTCCATCACCTAACTGAATTTCTTATGCAGGTGTTTTTAGTTGCATATACTGTAAAAATTAATGATTCCATTTAATTCCATAATAAAATTATTAGACACGTCGTTTTGCCTTTCCAAAATATGAGCAAAAAATTTAAGTATATTAATTATAATGAATTATCTTATTTCTTATAAAATTAATGCCGATGTAACACTTGAATTATCATATCATGGAGTATGAATTTAATGAGGCCATCATTATTAAGCTACTTAAAACATAAAACAAACGGCTCAACTGCTCAAGCAGGTCGGTCGGCTGGTTAGATTGGCTACATGCAATTTTGCATTGCAACTTTCGTAATAAAACAAAACATTGTATGACCAATAGAAATAAAACAATTGTGACGTCAGCTGAGGAACTTTGTATAAAGACAACGGTCATTTACTTGTTATTTTTCATATCATATTAAGAGTTAAGCAGTATAAAATCATTAGTAAAGCTTATTCACTGTAGAAATAATTATAAGCATTGACCAAGTGGATTACTTTAAGTGTGTGTATAGGCAAAACCATGAATAATGTAAGTGTAATTAACGATCTCACATTATTATATTCATTATTTGTATTTAGAATATTTTACTTAAGATGAAATTATTTTAATTAAAAAGAAACTTAAGTTTGATAACTTACTTTTGAAAATTATAAGGTTTTAATATTTAAATGTAAATTTTTTTTAATGAGTTAAACAATTTTAATTAGTAATTTAAAAAATATTTTTTTGCAATGTTTAATTTAAATAAACTTATTTATTTTAAAAAGAAAGTACTGTATTGTATTATCTATTATAATCATTTTTAAAATTGCATATCTATATTAATTAATAATATTAACCATTAAATTTGTTTTTAATTTTAGTTTGTGATTACTGCTTTTATTTTGGTGGTAATGATAAACCGGCCATCACTAGCCAATTATCGTTACAGAAGACCTGTAACCTATGCAGGTCCAATCGTATACAGTGAAGAAAAACCACCAGTTATTCAATATCCATCTCCACCAGCATCCAGCTATTATAAGCAGCCAGTTACCAATAATAATAGTCCTTATAATCAAGGTGTTAGTTACGTTCCATTACCATTTGACGATTTGCCGGTTTTAATTTATCAGACAAAAAATAAACCAACGGCCCATGAATTAAAAAGGCAATCGCAGTATGGAAAGTATATAAACAGGTATAACAATCGATATGGCTCAGCATGGAATGGATTTAACTATCCGAAAAATATAAATACATACAAAAATGTCGCTACGGAAGTCACTAGTGGAAATAATTATTATCATGTTCCTGCCGCACCAAAGCCATTTTACATTGCAAAATCAGCAACACCTTCAACAGTATATTTCCCACAAGTAAGACCAAGTGGCTTCAATCAAAATAATAACAGGTAAAAATAAAATGACTTAAAAATTGACAGCTAAATCTTTTATAGCGCTTTGTAATATTTTAAAATTGTACAAATACTTATAGGTACAATTACAAGAACGGTGAACGTAGTTCTGGTAATTACTACAATGGTGCAACTCAGCAACAACCACCACATATTGTATATTCTGGTCACCCTCCAATTCATGTTTATCAGCAGCCAGTAGCACCCCCAACAATTTCATACGGAAAAGCTTTATCAAACAATAACCATCATAACTTTCAAGCAAAAATGCAAACGAATGTCTATCGCCCTCCAGTGCAACATAAACCACCTATTATCATCTATCAAGGAGCCAGACCACCAGTTCATGTTTATAATGATAAATACACAAACCCATTCAGCAGTGAATACGTAAATAAGTACAGTGAAAAACAAGGATCTCAATGGGAACCAGTGGACAAAACTAAACAAGCCGAACATATTCAAAACAAGGAATTGCAAGTAGGAAGCGTTTTGCGACAAGATAACGAAAACTCGAATTCAAAAATTTCAGATCAAACAACAAATTTTGTAACTGAAGCCGTAGAAGATCAGCAAACTTCTAGTTAGTTACTCGCAATATTTACTTAAATTATTTCATTTAACACTGCCTACTGACTCAGCAGATAATACGTATAATTTAATATTAACTACCTGTACACAACGAAAATCTCACTGTTTAAATTAAGTGTAGTAAATGATATTTAGTTTCTGGTAAACTAAAAATATCATTATTTTTATATTTTTTTTTACTTTTATACGTTACTGTTCATTATTTTATATGACAGTTGCAATGGAATTTGTGCACTTCCACAATTTTTTTTAAAATTGTTTCCTTTTTTTGTAAAAATGAAAGCAAATTTTTTTATTATGAAAATAAGATTACATACAAGGGTAGTCCTTATCTACCTCAATTGTACAATAAATAAAGCACTGATTATAAATGCATAACTAACTGTCTTTATCGCTTTTATAACTACAGTAGCAAATTATGAGTACGGTAATAATTTTTAATAAAATTCTGAATTTATTTGATAATTTAAAAAAAGGCACTGCTTTGATGATTTGTTTTTAAATTTTTGTTGCCTAAAAATTTTTGTTTGCTATTCAAAGTGCAACGTTGTTTTTTTTTGTTTTTTTTTTTTTTTTAAGTTTTATCCTTTTTGGTTATTTTTAATTTTGTAAACAAAAATGTTCCATTTTTTTCAGACGATGATATTTTTGCTGCAACTCGTTTCTTTAAAAATTGGGTAGAACTTTATTGTTTAAATGACTGTACTTTTGACTTTTTTGGTTCATTTAGCCACTTAATTATTTTAATGGTTTTTATTTAATAAATTTCTAGTAACATGATCACTTTTTTTCTTAAACAAACAACTTCTATAGGATATAATAAACGACTTTTGAAAATCCCACTCCCACGCATATTTTCTATATTTTTTGTACATAATAATAGGAGAGCTGTTTTCAAAGAGTGTCGTAGCTGGTATGGGACGGCATTGGGAAACCCACATAAAGTCCTACAAAAATTAAAACAATATATTTATAATTACTATCAATATCTTAAAGTAAATTAAAATTAAAGTAAACTAATAATATCCATTACACTTTTGTTAATGTAATAAACTAAAAGAACTAAAAATTGACGGGACTAAGTTTACGGATGGGAAGTTTTATGCAAAAGCAAGAACGTACTCTAAACATGTTACACACTTATCTTGGCAGATTATACAACTTTTCGAAAGTTCTAATTGGTATTTTGGTGCTACAGTCGACTCGTTAATGAATATCAACAACGCCCAATTTCTTCACGTTTGGTATAGAAACGATGAAGCAACATGCTGTATTTCTTATTATAAATAAACGAACCAATGAAAACGGTGATTTTTTGGTATCACCTAATTGCTAATTTAATTCGACTATACTGTATACATGTGTAAAGAGTTTAAGTCAAGGAAAATACAAAATGAACGAGGCGTCCGAAGCATCTACCAGCAGCCAGTCTCAACCTCAGGCACCAAGCAGAGGCTCAGGGAAAATGGATGTGGTTTGTGTTATTGATCTTGTTGTAGCTGATCGCCTTTGCCAGAGAAAAAAAGCCTTAGAAGAAGTGCAGAAAGCATGTCAACAATTACACATTAATTTTCACCATATTCAGGTAAAAATCGATATAAAATAAAGTATGTTTTGGTAAGTAATTTGAAGTCACTTGAGTGCCTTGAGTTCCATTACATTCACTAACAATTAAATGTTTTGATCTAGAAATTATTAAATAAATAAATAATTAAAAAAATTGTTTAAATTACTAAATGTAAAAGTTGTATACATTATCTCGCGATTGTCTACAACGATTGTTGATATTTCAGTTACAGTATGTGATAACCAGCTGTTCATATCCTCGTGATACAAATTTTAAGAAAAGTACTGTAAACTCAAATGCCATTATTTTAATGATAGTATGGGATATTGAAGATTTTGAAAGAAAATATTGTTTGTTAATTTTAAAAACTGTTGAAAGATCAGATGTTATTTAAGAGTGTTTGAAATTAAAAACTACATTAATATTTAAAAAGATGAATGTTTTATTTATTTGGCAATAGTGACGGATAATTAATTAGCTTTACTGTATTATAATTTTGAATACTAAGTTTTATATTTAATTTATAAACATTTTCTTTGACAGTTTGAGAAACTTGATTTTGGTGAAACGAATGTGTTAGACATGTTTTACAATGCTGATGTAGCTGTGGTCGACTTATCAATTCAGACTCAACAAAGTGCATTATTTTATCATTTGGGTGTGAGAGAAAGTTTTGGTATGAAGGAAAATGTGCTGCTTTATAACGATAATTCTTCTGCGGAGTTAAGCGTTTCTTTAAAAGTAACTTAAACATTTATAGTTGCTGTTTTTGCTTCCAGTAATTAATTTTGACTTTTCCATCAGTTGTCATGTGGTAATTATCCAATTATATCGTATGGTGTAATTGGTGAAAATGGACAGTGTGTAGTGACGGATTTGGGGATGATTAATTTAAGTGATGATGCGGTTTCTAAGGTAGTCCTTTCTACAAAGGTTAAACAGATGTTTCAAGATGTGGAAATACAATCGAAGTAACTATTTGATTTTGCATATAATAATGAACATTTTTATAAGCGATTTGTTCCAAGGGCTCATATGAAAGAGAAATTTTTGTCTGATTTGCGAAAAGCCAGAGAAAACTATACCGGAGATGAGCTAGCTGATCAACTGCAGAAAATGAAGCGTCGACTTGACGATCCAAATATACTGTCAGCTGATGTTGTATATAATATTCTGATATCATTTAGAGATATCCAGGTAAAATTACAATATTTTTAGTTAATAAAATATAAGTGATTTACATTTCTTAACTTTAGGATTACGATTCAATGGTCAATTTGGTCGATGAATTGAGAACGTTGCCAAATCATAACAAATTCACAGGAACGTCTGCCATTAGATTTTTATATGCTTTTGCTCTGAACAGGTTAAAAATAATACTATATGATTAACTTTATAAGTTTATACAAATACTGTACTTTAATGGAATAATATACTTTTTAGCTTTTTTACGCTAAATTGATATATAATAAACGATTTACTTATGTTATACAGTACGAGCACAATAATCGTGCTCTTTCAATTAGTCGTGGCTGAATAATAGTGGATGACTATATGTACCGTATTTAATAATATAAATGTTGTTAATAGGCGTAACAATGAGGGTGACCGGGAAAAAGCTCTTTCAGTAATTACAAAAGCATTAGAAAAAAAAGAAAATCATGTGCCTGATATATTGTGCCTTTGTGGACGAATTTACAAGGACAAATTTGTGGAATCAGATCATTCAGACTCTGAGAGTTTACATAATGCTATCAAATGGTATATTTTAAAGACTGGTATTCGATTATCTTTCTTGATGAAGTCATTTGAATATAAATTAGGTATCGAAAGGGATTTGAAGTAGATCCAAATGAGTATGCTGGAATTAATTTAGCTACGTTGTTAGTCATTGCTGGAAATGAATTTTCTAAATCAACTGAATTACAGCATATTGGTAAGTATGAAACTACTTATAGTAAATCAATTTTGTTTTGATTTTTTTTTAAAATCTTCCAGGTATGGTATTAAACAATTTAATTGGTAAAAAGGGTGGTTTGAGCACACTTGAAGATTATTGGCATGTGGCAACTTATTTTGAAATAAGTGTGCTGGCTGAAGATTATGCTAAAGCCATGCAGGCAGCTGAATGCATGTTCAGGTTAAAGCCCCCAAAATGGTAAAATAAAGATATGAACGGTATTAAACAAAAATAAAATAAAACTTTCATGACGTTAGGTACTTAAAATCTACTATTGGAAATATTATGCTTATAAATAACTTTAGAAGACGAAGTGATGACACCGAAATGTCTCCAGAAAGAGAAGTATTGCACATTAAAAATAAACTCTTAAACAATACTAAATATTTTACTATTTGACAGATATTTTTGTTTTGGCTGGATTTCTTCTCTGAAGCAACTAAAGATGATTTTTCGGAAGCTATTTATTTTCCTGTAAGTTGTTTCCATAATAATTTCAAGTTCGATTTCTATAATCATTTTTTTCTGTCAATGCAGATATTGATACTTGAACCTCATAACCTTCCAACAGTTTACAAGCAAGAGCCAGCTTGTAAACAACTTCTTCCTAGTCATGTTACTATGAATATGGGGGATGAAGAAAAGTCATTGTCCATTAGTAATCATTGCATGCACAAATTAAAAGGTGTTTGTAAACAAGAACACGAATGGTTGTTTCGAGCGTCTTCAATCAGAAGTGTTAGGTAATTTTAAATTTGGATGATAAATGCATCTTAATAACTAAAATTTGTTCATTTAGTTTATATAAAAGAGATGAGCGGTGCCTATTTTTATATGTAAATCAAAATTCTGATGATTTTCAAATGTATTTTCCATCTGAAGGCCATCGACAGAGGTTAAAATAAAATTTTTTAAAGATCTTTACATGTATACTATACTTTTAAAATTGTTATTTAGGTTTCATGAAATGGTATTGGAAATTACAGCAGATCAAGAAGGAATGATAACTGATTTAGATACTGATGTTACTACAGGACCTATACAGGTTGAAATTTTAATACCGTTGTTTATATTCAGTGTTGTAATTTATTATTAGTTTCTTTAGTATGAATATGAGCTTGATGATCAGGGTCGCAGAATGATGTTAGGAAAAGGAACATATGGACAGGTATATGCTGCAAGAGATCTCAATACACAAGTTAGAATTGCAGTAAAAGAAGTACCTGAGAAAAATTTAGGGTAACAGATATTCATTTTAATTATAACGTTGGCATTAATTTCGATTTTCTGTCATAGGGATGTACAACCTTTACACGAAGAAATTAGACTTCATTCGCAATTACGACATCGAAATATAGTACAATACTTAGGTTCAGCTAGTGAAGATGGCTATTTTAAGATCTTTATGGAGCAAGTGCCAGGTGGTAGTTTATCAGCTCTTTTAAGATCTAAATGGGGACCTCTGAAAGATAATGAATCTACGATTGCATACTATACGAAACAAATACTGCAGGGCCTAAAATATTTGGTATGCTTTTTTTTTACCAAATTATCATACAAAAATAAATAACATTTTTTTTTTCTTCTCTTTAGCATGATCAAAATATTGTACATCGAGACATAAAAGGCGATAATGTACTTGTAAATACATATAGTGGAGTTGTAAAAATATCTGATTTTGGAACATCTAAACGACTGGCTGGTCTTTGCCCTGCAGCGGAAACATTCGCGGGTATTTCAATTAGTTTACCTGAACGTGTTTTAAAAAGATATGGTATCATTTGTCACTAATTTATTTTGTTACACAGGAACTCTTCAATATATGGCACCTGAGGTTATTGACAAAGGTCAACGTGGATATGGAGCCCCTGTAACTATAATGTTTATTACGATATAAATTTTAAAATTAAACGATTCTTTTAGGCGGATATTTGGTCACTGGGTTGTACAATAGTTGAAATGGCTACTGGTAAACCGCCTTTTATTGAGGTATGTTATAATACTATACTATAAATATGTCTTTCCAATCCTAATTCTATTCTGTTTTACAGTTGGGTTCACCTCAAGCAGCTATGTTTAAAGTTGGATTCTATAAAATGCATCCGGAAATACCGGATACCATGTCAGACAAAGCGAAACAATTTATTCTAAGGTTGGAAAAATCGATTTCAGTGATTGTAAATCTGGCTTATAATTTTCTTATACAGGTGTTTTGAACCTGATCCTATTAAACGTGCTGCTGCATCTGAACTTCTTGAACATGCATTTCTTCTTGAGTATAGCAAAATAAGATTTTTACATAATTTCATTCTAATAGACAATTGGTTTATATTTACAGTAATCTGGGGCGAAAAAAGATTATCCCACGTTTATCAACTGCCTCTCAGGAATTGGTTCGAAGCATTTCAGTACCAGCAGACAGAGTAAGGTATGAAGAAACAATGAAACACGGGGGCTCTATGCCAGAAGAAAGGTATGATTATTTTAGTTGTTTTTTAGCTTTTGCTTATTTTGCTAAATGAGTTGAATTTCTGTGGGATTTTAAAGCCCACCAGTGGTCTATTGCAGTAAAACTAATCCGCTCAGCTCAGTACCTGCTTCTCCTGTCACCTATAGCAGGTATTGTTTTTTGCTTTCAGAATCTTCAATATTCTTTAATGTAGTTGCGAAAATGCTCATACATGTTTTGCTATATGTAGTAGTTGTAATGTCATTTATAGCATTTGTTTCATTGTATTATTCGCATGACGTGCATAGTTTTCGAAAATAATGCTAAATGCTAATCAACATTAAACTTTTTTAGTTCTGCCTCCTCAATAACTATGGACGGACTGCCAACTCGATCTTTGATGCATTACGGCAGCGGTGGGCTAAATGTCGGTGCTCTTAGCCCATCTTTAGATGTTTCACCGCTGGAACAAGAAGAAGATGGCTTTTATATGCTGAAGAAAGACTCTCAAAGGCGTACAACACTATTTAGGGTTCTTAATCAAGATCAGAGCAAGGTACTAAATCTATTAATATTTGTACTTTTCAGTTTTATTTTAAGTTTGTATTTTTTTTAAATGTTATTTCCCATAGCCATCTGTTTTTAAGTCTAACGTAATATATTTAATTATTTCTTAGATTTGTGAAATATGGATAAATGTTATACAACGGGATATCATTCAGCCTCTCCTAACACTTGAGCATTTAACCGTACTAATTAAAGGGCTTCGAGAATTTATTCCAGATCAAAATAAAGAACCAATACAACTTGCTATTAATATACTAAAAGAAGAATTTGAGTTTGATGGGCAAGCAACTCATCAGATTCAACTTGCTTTGTATTTGTTTCAAGAAGCGGTGAATGTTGTTTTGCGAATGCACAGCATTAAACCTCATTGGATGTTTGCACTTGATAATTTACTAAGAAGTGCCGTACAAGCAGCTATCACTATACTTTCTCCAGGTTAAGAATATATTTTAAAATTAGGTATTTTTATTTAACGAAGTTGAATGTTAATTTCTAGAGCTGGGGGCAACACTAGCTGAGCAAAGAGATAAAGGAATGGCAGAAGAAGAAAACTCCACGTCTGCGGTGTCAACTATTTACTCAGTAAAATCTCAAAATCATTTGGCAGAAGTATTTGCTGCGTCATCCAAAATGAATCAAGGGTTGATGGAAACATTATCCAAATTAACCCAAGAAAATGTTGGGTAACTATAAGATACAACTAATTGAAACCGGAATAAAATAATTAACCTAAGAACATTTTCAGTCTCATGAAAGAACTAGTGGAGTCTCAAAAATCTTATCAAGAATGGTTGAAACAGTTAGTGGCAGAGAAAAAGTTACAAATTCAACATATATCTAATAGGTTAGTCGAATTGAGCATAGAAATAAAACAGAAGTTTGAGTAGTCTAAAAGTTGCCCTTTCAAACGTTCAATTCTGGTTTTATGAATAGCGTGAAAAATGTGAGATTGAAAGCAGTTGTTAATGTTGTTAATGCAGAAGATCATGGCATAGTAAATGGACCGCAAGCAACCCCAGGGTTTTCAGGTTTGTCTTTATCGGAATTATCATACGTTCTATTTCGAATTTAATCAGTATTAGTTGTTTTATTAATAATTGTATTGGTTTTCCATCAGATATAAAATATCCTGGTCAAGAAGAGCTCCATAATTGGCTAAACAGTTTAACTGTTGATTCGCAAAGTATAAAGGAGGTAATAACAATCAATTGAACAACAAATGTCAATGCATTTAACTGTTTGAAACTTTAGATTGTCAAGCAAGAATATACTAAGGAAGACCTTTTGAGATTTGTAAGTAGGGATGATCTACGGAGATTAAATTTAAAGTAAGGATTTTTTAAAACAATTATATTGCGATAAATCATATTTAAATTTGATTTTTGTATTTTAAGAGGTGGAGTTGAGTTAAAAATTTGGCGAGCGATTCTACATTTTCGATCTCAACTTGTACAACAAAAACAAACAACACATAATCATTCACATGCATCACCATTGTCATTGTCGTCATCACCATCACCGGATTCGTCATGTCAATAAGAAGTTTCCAACCAGATAATGAAAAAATGATTATTTATGCAAGTGCCAAGTCTGTTACATAGGCATTACTAAATTTGTATGCAATCATACTAATGATTATATTCCATTACATGCTTGTTTCCTTGCTGCGCAGCTATTATTAAGTCTTTTCGACTACCAAATTTATCGATCGTATTATTGGTTTGAATCATAAACTTTAAGCACATTTAATATTAATTAGAATCATCTTTAAACAATGCAAATCACAAGTTCCTTTATAAAAAATATACCATTTCTTTAAAACTGTTGTTGAATTGGTAAGTAAATTTTAGTGCCAAATTTAAAAATATTGATTTTTATACTTGGTAGATATACCTTAATGATTTCATTCAAGATTTAAAAGCATCCAATTATCATCATGGTCAAAATAAAACGTTTAACATACAGTAGTTAGCAACCATTTACATAAATTAAATTTTGAAATGTGTGCAATAATTATTGCGAAACTAAAAGTTCTATTTATTGTTGCTGACAAACAAGTTGTTGATAGAATATTAAATTTTGGAATTTTTAAAATTATACCGTACTCCTTTAAACTGTTAATATTAAATCACTTATGGTGCATTTATCACAAGTATTAACTAAATTGACAATGGTTATTTTATGTTTCTCCGACGAGCATTTCAAAATAAAATAGTTAAATAATTATGCTGGATTTAATCATTTAACATTATCATATTAAATTCAAAATAGAGTTTGTTGTCGATAGTGACCGATAAAAGATTTATAGAAATCATTAATTTCAACATTTTAAATAATTGTTCAGCCCTGGGGTTATCTCTCTAAATGCAGGTTAATGACCCCTAAAGATGGGATGAGAACAGTAATGAATAACCGGACAATGGGAAGAGAGATTTTTAGATAGGAGATGAGGTAAACTAAACACACAGCTGACATGGGAATGGATAAGTCCCACCATCTGTATTCTCTTTTTAAAGATCAGAAAACTGACAGTAATAATTGTGTTAATGATGGAGAAACAACAAACAGAACGGGAACAGAAATTTGTTCATTATTATCGTCATCGACCGGTTGATTTGATATTAGCAGTTCGGGCGAAAAATACAGCAGAAATATCACGACTGGTAAATGAATGTAAAGTGGATATAAATCAGCCTGTTCGTGGAACTACAGCCCTATCAGCTGCGATCTACGAACAAAATATTGCCATTGCAAAACAACTAATTGAGCTTGGTGCTAATGTTAATCTAATGAGTAAAGACCACAATGAACGTCTTGAGCCACCACTATGTAGTGCATGTCGTCTTGGTTCTGAACCACTAGTTAAAATATTGCTATCAGCAGTGGCTGATCCTAACAAGACTGACTTCTATAATCATTCCCCTCTATTGTTGGCCACACGATCGTGTAGAATTGATTTAGTGACTATTTTGCTGAATTATGGAGCAAAAGTTAACATAGCAAACTGTTGGAGTGAATGCCCGTTATTCTTATCATGTAAATATTTAGGATATAAAGGAAGACACGAAATTCTTCGATTACTAGTCAACAGTGGAATCGACTTGAATTTATCTGATGACTATGGAAAAACACCCCTTTTCTGGGCATTGAAAAATTTAGATAAAAATGTCAGCAGAGCTTTAATTTTGTGTGGTGCATCAATACGTCCACTGACATGGTGTGAATTAGATAAAGAACTTGGGATCGAATTTAAAAAAGACGGCGAATATTACAAGTGGCTTAAACATGAACTTGAACAACCGTATCCTTTGCAGAGGCAATGTCTACGATTTATACGCAGTTACTTGTGCTCTGATTCAGCTGAGAATTTCGCAGCCAAAGTGAAACACCTGCCTCTGCCCAGCACACTCGTTAATTACTTATCGCTAAACTTCTTAGTCGAAAATGACTTTCGAAAACAAGATTAAAATCAAATCTGTTACTCCATAACTACCATAAAATATTTGTAATTCGTAGAATACTGTATTTGTATATAGGCATTTCATTCTTTTCGCCATATTGTATACCATGATGTTAAATCATTAATTTTCAAAAAGGAACACTGTTCTTTGAGAAACGTGAGGCATACAGTGCTTACTGCATGTCGAGAAAATTTGCTTTCTTCAAAGCTTTGTCACACAGAATATTGAGAAAATTCTCATAAACTAATTAATTTTGCCTTTTACCCTGAGCTGCTAGCTACTGCATTCAATAAATACATATAAAAAACCTCTGGCAAAATCGATCTCTAGTCAATTTTATAATAATATTCTGATCAGTTTATTTAACCAGATGAAATATAATTTATGCTCTATATTAATCTTTGCATGTATAAAATGATCGTTAAAAATAGAATTTGAATAAAACTGATTATCATACTTAACCAGCGGTTGATGTCGTTTCCAGGTTCACGGGTGCTTTTCTTCTTTTGTACCAAGGTGAATGTTGTGCAAATTGATTCTCTTTATCGAACCATTGGAATTCCATTTTAAAATCATACTCTGAATAGTATCTCGCAAAAACCGGCTCCGTCTTACAGCACTGCATCGCGTAGTACATGTGAGGAATTAATTTCGGAAATCGTGATGTAAAATACTCTATGAATTTGGATGGAGTGTCTCCAAGCTCTTCTCTTAACTCATCTTTTAACTCTCGATAATGATTTTTCTACAAAGAAATAAAAGCTAAATTTATAGATGCGTAATGGAGAGTTCATTTTATCATTTTAGTTACTCGCCTTATTTCTAATGGCTCTCACTAAATCTTTAACTGATTTTCCGTTATAACTTCTAAAATTACGAAGATCTGCTTGTAATGCAACCCCAATATGATTTCTCCAGTCACCACGAACAATAACATTTCCATTTTTTTCTAATCGTCTAAGAATTTCACTATCTGATACCTCTTTTTCGATTCTATCACTTACATCCTAAACATAAACAAAACATTTATTATACAGATTATTCAAATAATGAAAACAGCAATTAAATTAAAGTTCACTTGACTCATTAAAACTCACTTGAAGAAAATCCATTTGTTGCTTAGTAGTCCAGAAAATAGGATGCTTAAGAATTGCTGAAGAAGGGGGGCGTTCTTCTGGAGTTGCACTTAGCATTTTTTCAACCAAATATAATGCGACTACATTACCTATTAAGGATACAATTACGTTATTGCTTATTTTGTAAATCATAAAGTATATCAAATACTTGCCGTTGTTGGTAAGAAGAGCTATATCGTAACTACCGTTGCAAATGTTCGCTTGCCGTTGTATGCCATCTCCAAATGGATGGTGACCCTTTGATAACACGTAATAATATACACAACCCAAGGAAAAAATATCCACTTTAAATGTCTGTAACAAACAAATAGCCAATATGTTAATAAAATGGAACACATTTGAATCGTTAACCCAAAATCGTTACATCTGTACTAATAACAAAGCCAACTTTCATTCACAAATCTAAACTTCCAAAAGCTGATAAGCCATTCTAACAGTTACATACCGTTCTTGAATTGTCGTCCATCATTTCCGGAGCTATCCACCCATTTGTCCCTGCCGTTCCTGATTTTCTTGAAAATGACATCCGACCAGAAGACAGTTTTTTACATAACCCAAAATCAGAAATCATAACCCTGGGTTTACCGTCGGCACTGTTAGGAAGTGATACAAGAACATTTTGCGGCTTTATGTCTCGATGAACAATATTCAACGAATGTAAATGATTAACACCACATGTTGCTTGCTCAAGAACCATGAAAGGGTCCAAACCATACTCTTCACATAAATTGTTATCTATGTAATAAGAAATAGTTTCCGAGCAAAGTTCTAAGGCCAAGTAGCGAAACTGTGAATCTTGCTCCTAAAATCATAAAAGGATTTTACTTAACGTAATTAGTACAAAAGAAAAACTACATTACCATTATAAAATAACGGATGACATTAGGATGATCATCTGCTTCACGTAACAAAGACACTTCTCGGTCCACAAAATCCATACAATCAGGCAAAATTCTTTTAATCGCTACATCTCGCCCATCAAACTTTCCTCTACATATAAATCAACGATTAATTGATTCCATTTATGTTTCAGCAAAAATGTTTTCACCTAAATACACATGTTCCATCACACCCATGACCTAAAATGTCATTACGATCGAAGGTAATTTTACCAACTTGCGTTAAACTATTTGCTGTACTAGCAGATATATCGTTCTCTTTATTAGGAAGGAATTTTGACAGCCAATTTAACTGCAATAAATAGTTATACACTCGGTAATTCAAAAATAAATTCCAATTTCTTACCCATTTTGGACGGGCAACGTAAGCGATTGAGATTAAGCCAATAACTCCTAGCAAACAAACAGTGGCTAGAACTGCTGAATCATTCCATAAATAGTGACCATCTTTGCTTCTATACGGTTTTTCAGACTCTTTGTAAATTTCTGTACGTTGATTAAGTGGTTTATTTTCCATTCCAATTTGTAAAGCTGGTTCCATTTTCAATGTAGAAAATGGCGGAATCTCATAATAACCTATTGAAAACTGTATCTAGTTAACGTCTTAACGATTGAAATGCGAAGTATTTACCAACAGCAACATAGAACTTGTCTTTATTAGACGAAGATTGTTGAGAAGGAATTTGTAACGGATCACTAAAATTATTATGACCTATTGACGGAATTTCGTTTAAGGTGTTTTTAGTTTTATTTATGGAACTGACAGTCACGTTGGTCGCATTAACAGTCGGACCAGGTAAAAGTTTAGTTTTTAAAACCTGCAAGTAATAAATTAAATTAGCAAGATTTACATCGACCACTTAAATATTATTTACATTAATAGCATTATCGTCTGCTAATGATGGTAAGGCGTAAAATCCGTGCTCCGATTGTCCAATAAAAAGTTTAGGTCTGACAATTATTACAAATATTTTTATGTCTTATCCAGAAGTTATCCCAAATATTTTTAAGATTCAAGAAATCATGAACTTACTGCAAAGTTGCGTTTTCCGGTAATAGAATATATTTATTTGAGAAAGTCATTTGGGTAGTTAAAAAATTCAGAGTTTCAGAAGCAACACTTGTAAAAGGAACGGCATGCAATCCATCATGATCCAAGTAATACATCGCAACTATAGGCGATTTAAAATCCTCCAACCACAACACTGAACCTGTTTATAAAAATCAAATGATTTATCAATAGATAAAAACTACATCTCAATCCATTATGACATTTTCCTCAAAAAAAAAATCAAAATACAATCCATTCTTAAATAATAAGCTGTATTATACTATAACAGTACCTGTTTCTGGATCAACAGTAACAATTAACCCGGACGAAGTCGCAGTAAAATGCAGCTGATCTAAAGAAAATTTAAGAAATTAAAAATGTTTACCCATTTAATTTTAATCAATTAAACTATGGAGCAGTGCGTACCATACTGCTGTACGATATCATGTGGAATGACCGACGAATAAGTTACATTCCATCTTCTCGTTCCTGTTTTGCTATCAAACATAGCCATCGTATACTCTACATGCAATCATTTTTACATCATTAATTCATATCTGATAAGAATTACAAAACTTTATTTACCAGATTTTCCCATATAAAATGCATATGGACTCAATTGTGGACATATCTTATCTTCTGATTGTTTAACAGCAGAAAGAACTTCTTGCTTTACTCCAGTTAACATATCAATTGAATACCAAATGTCAACTTTTCTTCCTGTGTATAGAATGCCATCGCTACTACGACATGGCGAAGCCGCAACTAATTCAGGAATTGTGAAAGGCAACTTCCTCAACGATCCGTCATCGTTAACTGCGTATAAACTTCCATCCTTTGGATCAGGAAGAAATGCAGTTCTATTTTTCATACACGTTATTTGTTAAAAATTATAACAGCGGTTGTAAAATAAAGTACATCTTACTTGTCTGTAACTGGATAAGGAATTGTCACAGTTGGCTCTAAAAAAATCAAGAGTATTAAATCGCTTTGGAATATCTTATATAATATACTGTATCAATTATAATAGATATCTTGTACATTGAGTTTACTTATAATGTAAAACGAATAATTAAAGTCTTATTTATTCATAGTAGCCGAAATACCATGTGACTGGGGTGTCATCAGCCATACACTAAATCGACTAGCAAGTTAAGCTATCGAAATATTTTCCTACCGTCTTTTATCGTCCATCTGAGTTGTCCGGTACCTTTATTAATCGCATAATAATTTCCATCTAACGTTACAATCAATAATGATGTGCTTGGAATGGATAAATCCTAAAGTTATAAAAATTGCATTTATTACTAAACTAACGTTTTTAACAGATGTCATTTTCCGTCATGTTACCTGGCCTTGTATAAACAGTAATGCAATGACATTTACTGCAAATACTGTAAGGATGAAATTACAGAAATGCATGTCAGTTTCAACTTTTCATGACAACGAGGTACACGCTTTTAAACAATTGCATAAAACAATTACAGGGAAAGGTATCCAATTTGATAAACAAACGCGTCATACTCTCGATTTACTTCCCCGTTACTGGATTTTGGATGATGCAATGGGAAACTTCCCATGGGATTCAACAAATACCGGTACTGTATTATGTAAAGTTTAAATTGAGATTATTTTAATGGGAATTAAATTTTTTATGTGCAGAAAAAAAAACAGAAAATTAACAACATAAGTTTACGCAACTAACATTATACTCATATTTTTACATTAGTGATTTTTCATTGTATCAACCGTTTTTAACTTAAATTATAAAATATTATGTAATTACCGTATTTATAACGTTAACGCTGTGGCCATATCTAAGTGGTCGGTTTACTGCTACCCAAATGACAGAGTTTGTTACCGGAGTTTTCGAACGATTTCTTGGAAACAGGGCCGGCGTGACCTTTTTGAGCATCCGAGTTCAACGTAATTTTCGTAGACCGAAGAGCCGGGTTCTGCGAACGCACTAATCCCGCGTTTAGCCGGCCCTGCTTTGGAGCTACTGTATAATATACGGACGTCAAATCTTAGGACAAGTTTTTATAGCTTTACTCGCCAATTTTATAAGACGATAAGTCCCAATAAAATTGGTACCTGCGTCAATAAACAATTGATTCTCAAAACATACAAAATATTGTTTATAACCATTAGTATACTGTAAATACAGTCTTGAATCTGAGCATATAAGTTAGATCAATAATAAATCCGAGTATCTGAGAAAATGTCAAGTTTTCAACGAATCAAAAAGCCATGAAAGAGTAGAGATTAGGGGATCAAGGGAAAAACCCTAGGATTTGCTATGGGAAACATCTGATTTGAAGTACGAAAATGAATTATTCTCTGCTATAATAATTATCATATCTATTTACCCGGCCGTTTCCACAATGACAGCCAAGAAATTCACCATTAATGATTACATAATTTAAATGGTTGCAATAAAATATATAATAACACTTACTAAAGTTAAATGGAAAAACAATCCAACGAATTCTGTTGAAATTCTTTAATTTCGGTCGTTTCGGCCGCTGCTGCTTGCAAAAGTCAAGGCATCTTACACGCATTTCATTGTGTTCCTCTCGCTGTCAAATATTTAGTTGACCAACCGCCCAGGTATACTAACCAGCCTTATTTTGGCGCTAATTTTACCGCCAAATAGTTTCAGCCAATCAGCGAAAAGAAGGAAAAATTGAGAAAAACAAAATACGTCATTTAGATGATGATCTCCGTAACGTTTATTACGTCATTTTTTAAATGACGTAATAAACGTTACGGAGATCAATATAAAAGTTTAGTTTTTATTTAATAAAAAATTTATTTATTTATTTTAAGAGGTGTAAATAGCCAATTGATTGTTTTTATTATGTTATTGATCGATTGTATATCATTTGGAAACTTCAATAAAAATTTTTTAATACTTTTATGTATTTCAAGTCAAAAGTATCTCAATGGATATAGGCACTTGATACTGGTTAATTTTAAAACCCACACTTTTGTTGACAAAATTCTTAAAACAAATTAAAACATTAAAATATTGCTTGCAAAACAGAATACAACTATTAATAGCATTAAAATAAACTTATTTATGCAATTTGTATGAACATGAATCAATTTTAAAATATTTTATTAAAGTTTTAAACTTGACGTAAAATCGCTGCCGTCGAAGTGCGGCCCATGTTCGGCGACTAATACTACAAACTCCGTACTTTACGCCTGTAAGAGATTATTTTAGCACTAATTGGAAATATAAAGATATGTGTATTCCATCTGTGGCACCATCTAGTGCCAAGTTCAGTTACAACCGATCGAGTAAACCAGTCTTTAAAAGTGTTTTCGACGTAACTTTGGTCTTTCCCATTTAATTTTTTTCTAAGAAACGTTTACTCTGGTGTTAATATTCAACTTGTTACTAGATGGTGCAGCATGTGGTGAACACATATCTTTTGATTTCTGGGAGCGCTATCCGTAAGCATAATAAAGCGAAAAAATTTGGAGGGAAATTAATTATTGGCGCTAAATTGTTTTTTATTGGTTTTTGTGCCTACGGCTTGAGAAGAGTTGTTAATGTAAGTTCTGATAATTTTGCTTGGCAGAACTTTATAAGACTTATAAAATCAATTGATATGAGTTTGTTGAACTATTAATAATTATAATTGTTTAATAATTAAAAAAAATTGTGATGTACGCGGTCGCTAATTGAAGTGTTAAAGTATTCGGTGGTAAAATCTATGATATAACGCCGAGCGTCAATAACATAGCTCATCATTTCATAATAATTACGCTAAAGTTTCTAAGGTAACATTTGTTTTTAAACATTTATTGATAGAATAAGTAAACTTTTCGTTTTAATTAACCAACCGATATCGTAATTAATTTGATGGACTCTAAAGAGTAATAGATAGTAAATAACTGATTAATTTGATTCGAATTATTAACAGCTTATTGGCGGTAATAGACCGTTGAATCCCATCAACGGCTCCCCCCTTTTCGAACAATAGCGTCCGACAAAAAGGGTATCCGGAGTATATGACGCCAACAATATGACCTCAGGAAGATGAAGCCAGTAACATGTCCTAAAAACCATGACGCAAATATAGGTCACCTTCGTTTTCACAATTAATGATAGTTAGATTAGGTTAGTTTAAATTGGGAGATAAACTTACACAAAGGTGATCTATATCCGCGTCATGGTTTTGTGGGGCATGTTCCGTGCGACATCTTCCTGAGGTCATATGCCTGGCGTCATATACCCCTAGAACCGACAAAAAGAAGTAAACGAGGCAGCACAATAACAATTAATTAAACACACTAATTAACACATTTCTCAATCAAATTGTTATTATGCTAACATAATACATTTCTAATAATTCATTGGTCAACATAATAATGATAAAATATTTACAATAATAAATGATTTGTGATCAAACAAAACGACTGTATATTACATAAATCGTGTACGCTCTCCCCCTTAGGCATTTTGCATAATTCTAACGAAAAAACTTAACTTGCAAATCAAAATGTCGGATACCACCAAAGTTGTTAACTTATAAGAAACACTTTAAGGGATCACGGTTTATAACTTTATACTATCTATTTATATTTACTAACTTATAATTGATAAATAATAATCTTTTATAATTACGAGTATAACATTTCGAATTAATTAAATAAAAAAAAATTAACTATTGTAGGTGGCTGAATCATTAATTTTTGAAGATTTTTTGTGTGTATGCGCGTGTGTGTTTATGTGAAATCGTCCTGTTTCTTCGTCAAATTATTTTGAATGGAGCTTTGATATTGTTACCGGTACGTAATTTTTTAAAAATAATAATATATAACTCAGAAATCTGCAAATATGAAACGTTAAACAATTTTGAATTAGACGAAGAACCCAAATCAAAGTTTTATTTGTTGTGAATTGTGGGCGGTGGTCGTTAATTCAATGTTGTGGTCATTATATAAATGTTCTTAGTGTCATAAATCAGACAATTCACGAGTTAATAGCTTTGATAGATTTTGTTTTGTAATAAAATGCGGTTATTTGTATAAGTTAATATGTATGCGGTTATCCATAGAAGAAATTCAATGCAAAAATTGATATTAAGTCTTGACCACTTCATTTTTTAGTACAGTAGCTTGTTTGGCGATTTAACTTATGCTGAATTTAATATCGCAATTGGAGGCCTTTTACTGTACTCTTATACCATTTTTTAACTTAAGAAAAAATGTTCAATAAGAAAGTTTACTTAACTTTAATAAGATTTTAAAAGTTGGAAAAAAATCAAATTATTATTACTTGTGTGTCTAAAAATACAAGTTGTGTACTTGGGTACCATTTAATGTTAAACAAAGAATTGTTTATTACTGTAATTGTTTATCAATGTTTATTCCTATACCGGTACCGGTAATCAATTTTACGAGAAAAGGTCAATTTCAATTGAACGAGTTGTTAAAAGCGAATTGTGAGATGCGAATAGTTTATATCTTTTGGGACATATAACCTGTGTGGGAATACTGTACCGTTCATTCCCAAACGATTTTTCCCAAACCTTCCCCACGAACTTTAAGAAAACATCTCTAATAAATAAGCAAGTGAATCCAGTATATTAATTCCATGTGTCAAAAATGACCATTAGTAATTAATAGTGTAAGTCGTGTAGGGTTAAACATAGATAATGTTAGAGGTAATACGCTACTACAAAAACCGATGGAACTCGTAAACACTTAGCCAATACAGTAATCTTTTACCATCAGCTGATTAGTTTTAACGATCATGATCAGATGGTTGATCCATACGTCAACCGTCAAAGATCTAGTCACAATCTATGTAAGATGGATAATATAAAAGTACCAAATAATGAACGCGAAGGAAGAAAAAAACGTAAAATGGATATAGAATGGCAACCAGAAAAGCGTATTATGAGTAATAATGAACTTAATGTCAGTGTTACTGAAGAAATGCCTGTAATGGTTGTAATGGAAAATACGTCAATTCCATTACTACAATCACCATTTAAGTTAAGTTCAGGAGAAATTGAATCTAGCTCAGGAGGGCTTGTAATCAAGGAATATTTTGTGGAAAGACACTTAAAAATATTTCAAGGGTATTTTACTTATATTGGTCATAATCCAAACACTGACAAATTTCAAGCGACATGTAATGTTTGCATGATGGAGAAGACAGCCAGTCGGCCACATAATTTTGATCACAGAAATTTTAAAGGAAATGCTAGGCGACACTATCAGGTAATGCATGGAATATTTATAATGTGTAATAACATGATACATAATGAAATTATCGTTTTTAATATTACATTATGATAGCTTTGTCACAGTAATATCAAATGGGAAGTAGAAGGTGATAGTCAGGCTGAAAACCATGCTTTGGATTATGCAGTTATAATGAAAAATGCAATGAAGAAAACTGGAAAAAAATCCAAGGAAAGGATATCAAACCTAACCGAACTTGATGATTTGGTTTTAGATTTGATTGCACTTGATGGATTGCCACTCTCAATTCAAGAAGCAGCAGCGTTTAAAAAATTCGTTAGGGTAGTTAGTCCGAATGCAAAACTTTTAAACCGGTCTAGAATTCTTAAGCTGTTAAAGAAGCAAGTTAATGAGATAGTACGTGAATTTGTTTTAGAAATCGAGTTTTTTCTTAACTAATTTGTGCATTTGTAGGTTTTACCTAGCATAACTGCTGATTTAATAAATTTAAATCCTGGTGAGTTGCACATATCTACTGACATATGGGTGACAACAAATGGTAGTGGAATATTGGCGTTAAGAGGACATTACTGCTCATCTTTAGAAGTTCTCACAAAAACCTTATCCATTCAAAAATTCAGTAAACATCATACTTCAGAAAATGTTAGACACTCAGTAGAATCTGTTCTTAAGAATTTTGGTATTTCATATGAAAAGGTTTGTTATTCATATTCTTCTTTGCCATCTTCCCAAAGGTGATATTTAATTTAATTAAGGTCGGATTTATAACGACAGACGGTGCATGTAACATGCTAGCATCTATTAAAGAATCTTCATACGATACTTCATTCGAAAATCAGATGACTGAGACGGAGGTTGCAATAGAATCTAACATAAGTACAGATGACGATGAGACAGAAAGCGAAAGTGATGAGGATGAAAGTGAAATGCAGCAAACCGATTTGGATAAAAGTTACGGTGCTAAGCTTCCTATTAAAACTCATCAAATTCATCCTTTTGAAAGCCAAAAAATAACATGTTTTGCTCACGCTTTGCAACTTGTTATTCAAGATGCTTTTAATGCAGATAGAGAGGCTAAAGAAGTAATAAACTATGTACAGAGAGTTGTACAGCTATTTATAAAATCATCATACTGGAAAAAGAGACTTTTTGCCATGACTAAAAAAAAATTTATTTTACCAGTAATTACCAGATGGAATTCTTATCACCACGTTATTCAACAATTTAGTGAGGTACTATACTTAACTACATTTGCATAAATAACGTAAGAAATGTTGTGTTAAAATGTATCATTATTGAAATTTTATATAGGAAACTATGTATAAAAGCGTTACATTTTTAATAAATGAAGCGAGAAGAGTTAATAGAAGATTATTATCAATTCCTGATTTATCGCCAGATACCACTAAATGTCAGCTAGACGAACTACTCAGTATTTTATCGGTGCTGTGTACAGCAAGTGATCAACTTGAAGCTGAATCACTAACGGCACCCATGATTGTTTTCCAAGTAACATCATGTTTCAATAGTAAGACACATTAATTATTAGTTTATATTCTATAACATATTTGTTTTTTTTTTAATTTTATAATTGATCTTAGCTTTAGAATAGGTTAAATATGTTGCAATCATTTTAACGCTAAACAGTTACTGGATGAATCTTTTTAGCAACTTTATATTTAGTATACTGTAGTAAAAAAAACTAATTTCAATAAGCACTTAGCTAAACGTTAAGTTTTTTTTTTGTTTTAAATTTTATAGGAATTGCTAGACTGCAGGTCAACTTTTTTCCCATACTTCAGCTAGAGATTCTCCAAGGAATAAAATCCAGATTTGAAAACAAGTTGAAGGAAAAGTACGTGATATTACCAGCGATTCTCGATCCAAGACAAAAATTGACAGTTTTTCAAAGTATAACTTTATAAATTTAATGTGCTAGTTTATTTTGTATGTTACATAATTATAAAATGGTTACATTTTAGGGCCAATGGCTGATCATTACAGTGGTGTTTCTCTTCAAATATCATCACCAGATGAAGCAAAATCAATGTTAAAAAGAGAAATTCAAAGATATTTGCCAATTCCTACAGTGAATGTCGAGACAAAACCGAATTTCAATAACTTGGATATGTTTGACGAACTAGATGAATTAGATAGTTCTAATCATACTAACGAATTGGGTGAAGCAGAACGTTATTTACTATTGCCAAGAGAGAAAAGAGAAACTGATCCGTTGTTATTTTGGCATGATAACTTAGAAGTGTTTCCAATTTTAAGTTATATTGCTAAAATGTATCTATCCATACCCGCTTCAACAGGTACAGTTAGTAGAGTCTTTTCGATTTCCAAGTCTATCGAACAATCTTGCAGATCTAAGATTTATACAAAAGCTTTAGAAAGATTAATATTGTATAGAGAATTTAGGTTAAATACTGTTTGACATTAAACAATTAAGGGTTGATGCTCTAGTTTGAAGTATTGTAAAAATGCTTTCTTTACACAGAACAATCGCATTTGTGTGATCGAAGTGTCATTATTATGGTGCCAGGATGTTCTAATAACAAACTTTCTAATGATTGGTCTGTAGACTATAATTTGATCTAATCGTTTACGTATACAATTGCTTATGTTATTTAATCAACCTTGTACATCTTTATGGAGTATTAAGTTACTCCGTACTATCTAAATTAAAGCATCGAACGTTATCAAGTCCACGCGAGTTTCTCAAATCTGAGTTTAAATTTACGACAAAGTCGACTCTAATTTTATTGCTAGAATGGACGCCACAGAAGGAAAAGTAAAATATTGCAAATTTTAAGACTGTAAACGTTATTTATTAATTTATTTATGTTAAGGTAATTACTTGTAAAGCAGCTGTAGCCTATGAATTTAACTCGCCATTTAAGATCGAACAAATTAATGTATTGCCACCAACGCCAGGACATGTTCGCATTAAGGTAAACCGCTTATTGTTGGTACTATAAATAATGATAAAAATAACAAATAATCTATTTTATATAAACTCGTAGAAATATAGAGCATACCTATTAAATTATTTGATATTTTACAATGTTTAAAGGGTTTATTTAATTCATTTAGTTGGTGGCTAGTGCTCTGTGCCATTCCGATTTAGCCGTGTTATCAGGTTACAAAAATGACGTAAAACGACCGTATATTCCTGGTCATGAAGGTGGAGGAATCGTTGAAAGTGTTGGTGAAGGAGTCGTTTCAGTTAAGAAAGGTATAAACAATTTCTACTTTTTTAAAAAAATAATGTTAAAAGCATTTTAATTAGGAGACAAAGTTTTGACATTATTTTTTCCACACTGTGGCGAATGCCATTATTGTTTATCAAAGAAAACGAACATGTGCTTGGACATTAAGTAGGCTCAACATATTAGATTTTAATCAATATATTTGATTAATATCAATGGCTTTTGCTGGTTTTTATTTTATTTAACAACTTAGACGAAAAATCCCAGTAACATCACCATTTATGCGAAATGAAGGTTTGGATGGATTAGTAAGCTATTATACAATAGCTGGTGAGAAAATCTACCACTGCTACAGTGCTTCGTCATTTTCGGAATATGCGGTTATTCCTGAAAACTCTTGTGTTAAGGTAACTATAATTGGTTTGAATTAAAACTTAGTGAAATAAAATTTCAAGTTCGAGCTATACATTAGAAGAAAAAAAACATTTATTTATGGTTGTATTATGTTGTATCTCAGATTCATCCTGATACTAATCTATATAGTGGTTGTATTTTGGCTTGTGGGTTTTTAACTGGGTATGGTGCCTCTACTAATAGTGTTAATATCACAAACCACGATAAAGTGGCAATTTGGGGCTTAGGCGGAGTTGGATTGGCTTGTCTTGTTGGTTGTAAACATAAAGGGGCAGCGAAAATAATCGGAATAGACATAAACGATGAAAAAGAAGCGTCTGGTAAACAATAATTTAAGTTTATAAATGCCGTTGAAACCTGTATACTTGTAACTTTTTATATTATTTAGCTAAACAATTTGGTTGCACTGACTTTATTGCATTAAACAAACTGGGTGATGGTCAAACGATTAAAGATAAAATCATGAAACTGACTCATTATGGGCTTGATTATGCTTTTGTTTGTGTTGGAAAAAGTCAAATTTTGGTAAATACATCAGAACAAAATTAATAATAAATATTAAACAACTATACATTTTATATAAAAATATTACTGACGTTTCTAAATAGGAAGACGCTTTTCAATGTATTTCACCTGGTGGAAAGGTAGTGATGATTGGAGTTACAAAGGAGTCAGAAAAAGCATCAATTCCAACCAACATGCTATTGGCAAGCAAAGCAATTATAGGAACAATTTATGGGGGTAAATTTTGCAAACATCATGTTGTTAACCAATTAATAATAATGTTTCTGTGCTAATAATTTAATTGCCAGTGATCATTAATTAAAATTACTCGGCTTTATACGAATAGTTTATTTAACTAGAAATTATGAATGCATGCAACAAGTACTGCCATTTAATTACGTATTAGCATACTATAACTTTATCCTCCATGCTGCATTTTTTGAACGTAAGCTAACTATTCGTATAAATTTAAAGAAATTAATAAAAACGTTGTACGCATATGATAAGGATATCATTTAACAAAAACAATACTAATAGTGTTTGAAATTACCATTAATTATTTTGTAGATTACTCAATTTTTGAAGATGTTCCTAAACTGGCAGAAAAATATGTAAACGGTGGACTTCCTTTGGATAACTTCATCACAAATAGTTTTACTTTAGATGAAATTAATGATGCGGTTAATTTGATGAAGCAAGGAAAAGGGTATGTATGACTTAATGTCTTGATATTCAGTATTTAAAATTTATCAACATTATTTTGCAGAATTCGATCAGTGGTTAATTTTTAATTGTAATAGACGCCACATGAGCTGTAGTATTGTTGGTTTTAATGACTACTTTTAATGTACAGTAGCATACTGTACAGTCGTTAATTCTTATATAACGAGATAAAATGCGCAAAATATGAAACTATACAATATAATATAAAACTTTCTGAAACTTATTTTTATCTGAGTTTAGTTTTGGACGAATTTCAAAACAAGGACGCAGATAAATAAAATATGACATGTTGTTCGTACAGTAATACGAGTAAAAAATACACTTAAGTTATATTTTAGTTAATTAAAACCAAGGTCGATATAAAATAGTCAGTGATAGACTTAAATGCTATGAGCACGGTATTGAATTCTTGTAATAAAAGATAAAAATTGTACGGTAGAACAATTTTGGCTCGGTGATAAAAAAAAAAGTCATAAAAAGTTTTTATTTACAGTATGTTGCTTCATTAACCATGTGTTTGTTAACTATGATAACTAGGCAATTCAATACGAATAAAGCCAAATACAGTAATAACTTACAGTATACAGGTATTAAATAGTTACTATTTGTCACGCTGATTATGAACGCTATCATTCGGTACTTTATCTAAAAGGAAAAAGATTATTCATTAAAATATTGCCATTTATACTGAAGATTATACAGGTATAAATCATCGTATTAGATGTTATCCTGAGATAGAATATAATTTTGTTATCATATCTAATCTATGCTAAAGAAGATGTAAAAAAATGCGTAATGATAAAAGAATAAGGTGGGCGGGGGATTCAAAAAGAGCAAAACCAAAATACTGTACCACAACAGCTACAGTAAGCTTATACAGTACTGTAATTGCATGTTTGGATTATGCAGAGCCTTCCCATTATTTTGTGTAATTGTTTTTATAAAACTGGTTGTTACAACTTGTTTCACTCATTGTTGTACCGGATTTAGTTGTAATTTGACCTTGTTCAAACGATAGTCGGATTTTTTGTAACCTTGCAACTGTCAACTTGTGAAGTGTCAATATTACGCTATATAAATAATTACAACTAATCTTCACTGTTTCTTTTTGATAAGGCAGTATTCGCATGATTGGCAAGCAAAAATTTTGATCAACTACCAAATAATGCCACCCTATTAGATTGCTCTGACCAATGATTTTAATAACGTTATCCAATAGTACTTCAATTTTTAATTTTAAGTATTTATTCACCAGATAACCTTTGTAGCCTGGGCAAGTTGGGAGGTGCTAATAACTTACAAACTTACGGTTTCTTCATTTCCGTATTCTTACAAGTCCGGTTCTTTAACTGCATTTAATAAGAAGTGATCTTATTTTCGTTAAGAAATCAAACCAACAAATATGGCGACTGAAGGACAGGTAACAAACTAAAACAAATCAAATTATAATCTATATTATATATTTATGTTTACCAATTTAGGTAATTACATGTAAAGCAGCTGTCTTTCATGAGGATTCTCCTGCATACCATTACAGCGTAGATACTATTAAAGTTTTGCCACCAACTCCAGGACATGTCCGAATTAAGGTAAAATGATAATGTTTAAATACAGTGATTACTTTTGTTAAAACACTATAGATAATTTCTTCAAAACTAATTTTCTGGTAGTTAGTTGGAAATTTAAAATTACGGTACAGTAGTTTAAAAAACGTTTTGGCTGTTTGGTATCGAAGTACAGTAATTATCCTATAATTACTATTGTATGCATCAAACAATAAATTAAATAAAAAAAAGCTTTTACATATTATGTAATACTTGCAGTGTAATTTAAACTACAGTCTTTATAATTATGCTTACTTTAAATAATCGTTAAGAGATTTGACAACAAAATCTATTTGAATTCTAATATTACATTAAATAATAATCCATCATTGTTGCACGATTTGCAGCAAATGCTCAATACAGAAACATGATTTATTAATTATAAGAAAAAGATTACTTTATATTTTCTGTTATAAATTTATTAACAGAAAATTATTAATACAGTAGTAATCACAACCTAACAATGAAACAAATCATTCAATGATACCATACGCATAAAATTCTAGATGGTTGCCACCGCTTTATGCCATTCGGATTTGGGATTATTTGAAGGGTATTTTGCTAATCAAAAAATGCCATATATTCCTGGTCACGAAGGAGGTGGAATTGTTGAAAGTGTTGGTGAAGGTGTAACATCGTTTAAAAAAGGTAATTTTTTTATAACTAAGTTTACGTTACAAATTTTTTTTTTAACTATAAATTATCATAGGGGACAAAGTATTTACACTTTTTTTCCCTCAATGTGGTGAATGTCCGCTTTGCAAATCTAAGAGAAGTAACGTCTGCATTGATATCAAGTACAATAATTTTTGATTAATTTATTGTGTTATGTTAAATTGCTAAATTAATTATCTAATCAATATTTAGGCGTAAGGTTCCACTTTGTGGACCATTCTTACGAGCTGAAGGTTTGGATGGACTTACAAGTTTTCGAACTCTTGATAATAAAGAGATTTATCATTCATTTGGTTGCAGTTCATTTTCAGAATATACTGTCATACCCGAAAACTCTTGTGTTAAAGTAATTATTATAGAAACATACTTTTAATAGTTATTTAATTTTTTGTATGACTTATTAATGGTAGTTATTGTAGGTGAATCCAAAAGTGAATTTAAATTCTGCATGCATTATGTCTTGCGGGTTTATAACTGGATATGGATCATCGGCAAATGCTGTAAATGTTGGTCCAGGTGACACAGTGGCTATATGGGGATTGGGAGCAGTTGGATTAGCTTGTGTTCTTGGATGCAAGGACAAAGGAGTTTCGAGAATTATTGGCATCGATATTAACGACGATAAAGAAGCTTATGGTAAAAACGAGAACACTTATCTTATAAATTGAAACACATCGATAGATTAATTTAATAATTAAAATAAGTTGCAAGTGGACTTTTAAATTTTGGATTACATGATGCTTATAAAAAAAAATGTTATATTACAGCAAGAAAATTTGGCTGCACTGATTTTGTTTCATTATCTAAGTTGGAAAAAGAAACAACTGTGATAACTAAAATCAGGCAATTGACCACTTTTGGTCTTAACTTCGCTTTCGTTTGTGTTGGATTTTCATCAGTTCTTGTAATTACAGATATTTAGCTTTAATTATGAATCGTTTTTTGTGTGCAAGTACAACTTAACCATTTCTTTAACGCAGGAAGATGCATATAATTGTTTGACACCGGGTGGTACTGCTGTTATGATAGGAGTTTCAAAGATTGATGAAACTACAAAATTTCCCACAAATTCTATTTTAGCTGGAAAAAAAATAATGGGCGCTTTTTATGGAAGTACGTAAAGTTTTTAAATTTTTATTCAGTAAATATTTTAATAAATTGGTTGGTTTGTATAGACTATCAAATGTCAGATGTATCCAAGATTGTTGATCGCTATGTAGAAGGACATCTGCCAGTTGACGATTTTATAACAGGCACTTTTACCTTGGATCAAATCAATGATGCAGTTGCTATGATGAAAAAGGGACAAGGGTAAAACTTTATTGATTAATATCTTTAACGAGCAAACAAAATCAATTCAAATATTTAATTGTTTTACTGTAGCATTCGATCAGTAATTCGTTTCTGAGAGGTCTTGGTCACATCGCATTTATTGCAAAGTGCTGTTAACAACAGCATATTAATTTTTTACTATATAGTACTTACAATTACTAAATATTTTTTCTTATTGAAATATACCAATATAACTTAGCTAATATTATTGACTAAAAAGTAGTTTACTATACGCTAATTTACATTCTAAGGAAAAACGCGAAATCGTGACATTAGTACAAGTACATTGTGGATAGCTGAACCGTAAAAAGTCAACACCCGTTTTGTAGAACAAAAAATGATACTTCAATAAATTCTTCTTTAAGATGAAACTAATAAATCTAGTTATTTACAAAATTAACAGGTTATTAAGTACAGTTTTAAAATTTAAATGTTAGAAGTTACTGTACAATAATGTTAGCTGTTAAACATTTTTCACTGTCTGGGAATAATTTTTTTTTGCTGTAATCAATACTATCGTGCTAACGTGTATGCTGTACTTTGTACATAATGAAACATTAACAAGCGTTCCATATTTGACTTTTTTAACTTGTGTTCTGTCATCTACAGTATATCTTGTTTATCTCATGCAAGGTATAAGATAAAAATATAGCTACAAATGGATTTAAATGTTTGTTATGATAATGTTACAGGCAGATTTAACTTACAAGTTACAGTATAATAGCGACTGGGGGAAAATTAATATTCTTACTAGATTAAAAATAGCAGAGTATCTACATAACACTCAGTCTGATCAAAGAATAAAGTATAGAACTTTTTTAAGATTTATGCTAAATAATATGCAAGAACCGTAATATACACCATCACTTCTTACTCAAGAATAAAACGTTTCTACTGTTATTCGCAATGTTATTACTGTTTTCCGCAATTTAAAGTAATTATATTTTCCGGATAAATATCCGGCTTTTCTACTGTTCAGCGAAATTAGCGTGATTCTAAAGTAAAGGTTGAAATTTCTTGCGCATTAATTATGATTAGTTTTGTACAGTATGTCTAAGGAAAACGAGAATCTGGTTTTTACTTCAAGGATGTTGCTGTAATACGGCAGATACGAGTAAACACTTGACATTGTCTGTCCTTGTACTTTATACTTATCATCACACTATGACGAAAGTTTAAAATCAACGATATATAAATTAAGCATGAAGTTACGTTTTACTAGTTGGTTACATGTTACGTGGTGATAGTTAAATGGCTACTGAGGGAAAAGTAAGAACTTTTTATTAAAATTTATAATCAAACTTCTTATCAATAACTTATCTGCATTACTGATTTAATTATTACAGGTAATTACCTGCAAAGCTGCAGTTCTTTATGATGCAACTTCTCCCTATAAAGTTGAAACTATCAAAGTTTTACCTCCAACTCCTGGACATGTGAGAATTAAGGTACCACAACATTTCCTATAATATAATGAAATTGGCACTTTAAATTTGGTTTTGATAAGCTCACTATGCCAAAGTTATTTTTATTATTATATTTTTGTCTAAAAATTAATTTCTTGTATCAATTTTTATTTAATTTAATTTTCTTTGCTGTAGTTGGTAGCTACCGGTTTGTGTCATTCCGATTTGGGATATGCGGAAGGTTGCTTCCAGGGGCAAAAATTTCCTGTTGTTGCAGGCCATGAAGGCGGCGGTATTGTTGAAAGTGTTGGTGAAGGTGTCAGATCAGTCAAGAAAGGTATACATTACTTTGTATAAGAAGCCACAATTTAATATTCAACTATAAAATAGTAAATTACATTGACAGGTGACAAAGTATTGACATTGTTTTTTCCACATTGCGGCGAATGCCCATTTTGCACATCTAAAAAAGCAAACATATGTATTGATATTAAGTACGGTACAAACTAATTTACCAATATTCATTTCCTATACATTAAAAATTTTATAAATTTATAGAAGAAAAGTTAAACCTCAAGGCTCATTCTTACGAGCTGAAGGTTTGGATGGGCTGACAAGTTTTCGGTCATTGGAAGACAAAGAAATTTATCATTCATTTGGTTGCAGCTCTTTCTCAGAATATACTGTCGTGCCCGAAAATTCGTGTGTAAAGGTATTGAAATTATATTTAATATTTTTTTTCAAAGTTAAAGCATTTAAATGGTATTTTAAATCTAAGGTTAATTCGGCCACAAATCTGTCAAGTGGTTGTATATTGGCCTGTGGATTTTTATCAGGATATGGATCATCGGCTAATGCGGTCAATATAAAGCCAGGTAGCACCGTCGCGGTTTGGGGGTTAGGAACCGTGGGGTTGGCTTGCATAATTGGATGCAAGGAAAAAGGAGCTTCAAAAATTATAGGAATTAATGTTAAGGGAGATCGAGAAGCAAATGGTACAGTATAAATATGCGATTCAAAGTGGATTAATGATGAATATATTTTTTAACAATAGTTTAAAACCTTTTAACTGTAGCTAAAAAGTTTGGATGCACAGATTACATTTCACTGTCAAAGTTAGATAAAGACACAAGTATAGTACAGAAAATCTTTCAATTGACAACATTTGGTGTCGATTATGCTTTTGTTTGTGCTGGAGCAGTCGAAGCTGTTGTAAATAAACTATACCAATATCTAAATAATACTGTACGTTTAATAATTAGCTTATTATGTTTAATATATTAGGAAGATGCTATTCGCAGTATAACTGCAGGAGGTACCGTTGTTATGGTTGGATTATCTAAAATTGACGCAACTGTGAAATTTATTGCAAATCCCATGTTGGCTGGACGAAAAATTATTGGAACTTTGTATGGAAGTAGGCATAAACATACTTAAAGCTTGAATATTGTGCAATGTTGTATAGCTGTTTTTTTTTTAGATTATTTTATGTTTGAGGATGTTCCTGGTATATCTGATCGTTATGTTAAAGGATTACTGCCAATAGATGATTTTATTACAAACCGGTTTAAGCTTGAAAACATTAATGATGCTGTTGAATTGATGAAAAAGGGACAAGGGTAATAAACATGCTGTAATATAGAAGTACTGAAATATGACTGAATTTAACCAAATGTTATTTTCTACAGAATTCGATCGGTCATAGAATTTTAATAATCTTCTGACTGATGAACGAGAACATGAGACATGGTGTTAATCATTTGAAACTTATTACTTTTAAGTTTCATTCATTAATTTGATTGTATTATTCGAAATAGTACATAAAAAAAATATATGAATTGTGTTGGCTAGATCAACCTAAATTTTAACAATTTTCAAGAGGTCAATAAGGACCAATATATCGCCAAAAACGACTAAAAATAAAATTTAAGATACAAATCCTGGATGTTAGTATGAAATAAATTACTTTAAAAATCAGTTATAAGCTCGTGGACACGTTGAACTGCATATGAGCTACAGTATGTTATAGAAACACGTCTACACTCAAAGTTATAATTTATTGTTAAATTGCGTACTAAATCGAATTATGATGTCATTAATGATAATGTAATAAATTTGTTTGGCGCCACGATAACGATTTAATTAAGTTGCAACCTCAAAGTTCATTTTCGTTTTTACAGTTGACGAGTATGCTGGCAACTCAGAAATGTCAACATCTAAATTTTATGAAATTTATTATAAGTTAACTTAAATTGTAAGAAAGTTATAATTTTGAATGTAAACCCCCAAATGATGTTAGACATTTTATAAAGCTGTAAAAATATTAATTGGCCACCCTGTATGTTGGGTATGTTTTGTTTATTAACTAATTAAGGCCAGTATAAATGAGATCAAGCTCTATTTAAAACTGCAATTTGATCGGATAAATTTTTACTGTTTTGCAAAGTGTTTACGTTATTGCAATTACACTCACAAGTTACATAGTAATACGTTCAGTGTGTTTAGGGAATGGAAATATTTTCCAACAAAATATGAATCTTTTAATTGTATGTATTTTTGGCATTTTTATACGTGCTGTTGTATGCGAATTTGCTGACGAGGAAATAAAACCTGTCAAATGGGGATCATTGTCCTCAACAAAATTGAAAGTTGAAAGTCTTGGAATGGTTTTAAGGGAACGTGTTTTGAAATTAAAAAATGCCCCGGAAGAACAGTTGGATTTGGTGTTTCTAGTTGATGCATCGGACAGTGTTGGAGATGAAAATTTTAACAGCGAAATAAAATTCGTTTATAAATTACTTGCTGGTTACACAGTGTCTTATAACAAAACCAGGGTTGCTTTGGTTACATTTTCATCAGCAAACCATGTGATAGCCCATATTGATCACTTAACTAATGCATCATACGCAAATAATAAATGCAAAATGCTAACTAAGGACATGACAAATATTACTTATACTGGTGGTGGAACATTCACTTTAGGAGCTCTAATTGAAGCAAAGGTGAGCATTAAAATTTCATAAAAAAAGTTAACACAACTTTAACAAGAATTCTAATTATTTATTTTACTAATTTTTACAACAGCGAATTATGAATCATGGAAGAGTAAATGCATCTAAAGCTGTATTTCTTATCACTGATGGCTATTCCAACGGTGGAGATCCTAGACCAGTCGCTGAACTTTTAAAAAATGATGGCGTTCGAATATTTACATTCGGTATACATAATGGCAATGTTGATGAATTAATGGACATGTCATCGGAGCCCAAATCAGAACACAGTTATATACTAAACAGTTTTGAAGAATTTGAGGCGCTGGCAAGAAGGGCATTACACCAAGGTTGATTCGATGCACTAATCCTAAAGTAATTTATTTATTAATTAAGACAATGCTTAAAGATCTTCAAGTTGGCGATCATGAAGTTGAAGAGAAAGGCCTGTGTGACAGTCTTTGTAAAAATCCATCGAATGACAGTGGATGCTGTGATCCAATGGCTGATTGTACATGTGGAACTTATATTGGACATTATGTATGTCGATGTCCAGCTGGCCATTATGGAAGTGGATTAGTTGGTGACTGTTTGCGTAAGTTTATGAAATTACAATTAATATTAACATGTATCTAAGAAGTTCATAAATATTTTTAGCTTGTCCTGCTGGAACGTATTCTGATGTGGAAGGTTTAACTGATGCTTTAGGCTGTCGATCATGTCCTGAACATAGAAATATATCAGAACTTGGAAGCAGTTCCATTGATGATTGCAAATGCCGCAACGGCTATCAAGCCCTCGATTACAAATGCATTGGTATGAATAAAATTGATATTAAATGAAATTATTTAGAACAACAAATTTGCAAAGATAATGTAGTCAGTGTAGTTAAAAAATTTAATTTTTGTTGAACAGTATAAATTGAGTTGCATATTAAGTAATTATTGCCGAATTTGTTTTCTCAAATTTAGCTATCATGTGTCCATCATTGACGCCACCAGAAAATGGATACTTTGTTAAAAGTAACTGCAGCAATGTTTACAATTCCGCTTGTGGGATTCGATGCAAACCTGGTTATAAAGCAGCTGGAAGTAGCATAAGAGTATGTGGTGAAAACGGTGAATGGAGCGGAAAACCAACCACCTGTCAAAGTAAATATGTTGAAACCAATCAATTTGACTGTAAAATAATAAAATGCTTTCATTTTTATATTTTTCGATTTTTAAGTTAAACACTGCCCCGCACTAAAAGCTCCTAAAAATGGAGTTATGTCGTGTGATTCTCATAATTTTGCATTTCAAACAAGATGTAACTTCAGCTGCGATACCGGATTTAATTTAATCGGATCTAAAACAAGATCATGCTTAGCAATTGCTTCATGGGATGGTATATCAGTTCACTGCAAATGTAAATACAACAGTCTACATTTCATTTACTTAAGCAAAATATTAATAATATTATATTTACAGCTATTTCATGTCCACTCTTATTACCACCCCAAAATGGAAATATTAGCCCGTCAAAATGTTCCAAATTTAAATCTCAACATGGTGAAACTTGTATTTATTCATGCGATGAAGGATTCAATCTTGTGGGTGCACGGAAAAAAGAGTGCAATGAAAGAGGCAAATGGTCACCTTCCAGTAAAAAGTCACAATGTGTAGGCAAGTTAACTATAAAATACTAAAAAGCTATAATTTATTAAAATGATTTCTTGCATTTGTTTTACTAGACATTATTCCACCAACTATTACCTGCCCGTCGAATGTGGTTATTGAAACCGATCAAGGAGAATCGTTTGCAACCGTTGTTTGGAAAGCACCGATTGTCAATGACAATTCTGGAATTGAACCAGTAGTACTGTCGATCCCAGTTACTTCAGACAATGTGCACCAATTTCCAATAGGAACGGCAGAAATTTATTTCGTAGCAGAAGATAAAGCTAATAATAAAGCCAACTGCAGTTTCATCGTTGAAGTAATCGGTATAACAATAATTTGAGAAAAACCTTTACAATTTGATAAAATACTGTATTAAATTTTGTAAAATTTAGATACTGAACCTCCAATAATTGATCAATGTGTCTCACCACCAATATTTCTTACCCCAAATTTGTCTTTGCCAATCACATGGGAGGAACCCTTATTTTCAGATAATTCTGGTCAAAATGTTAATATTTCTTCTACTCATCTTCAAAATTCGACTTTTCCATTAGGAGAAACTTTAATAACTTACTTGGCAGTTGATGTTTATGGAAACAACAGTACTTGCACTATAACTATTATAGTAGAAAGTAACCGAATCATTTATTTTAATAGAAAACAGCATTTTAAAAATTTTATTTATAGAAGACACATGCTCATTTCCATTTGATCCAATCAATGGTCATGCCAACTGCTCGGACTTAACTGGCGAAACTATTTGCTCTTTGACGTGTAATGAAGGTTATGCATTTGCATACGAGGTTCCAGATTCGTTTATTTGTTCTAACGACGATTCTTGGACTCCGAAAGCCGAATTAGACATTCAAGATTGCTCTGGTATTTTTATATTTTTGTTTTAAAAAACTAATCAATTTACAAAGTTAAGTACAAATGTTTTAAAAAAATTTTAGTAACTTCACTTCCAAAGGAAGCAACTGAAAATATTGTATTTACATTGGAATCTGAAAATGTACCGTGTGACGATGCATTCTTTATACATCAAGTTGAGAATAAATTTCAGCAGAAACTGGACCTTAAAGTATAAGTTTAAGTTGATTAAAATTATGATAGAATTTATAAATGATTTGTTTTACTTGGGTAAATATTTAGCTGGAGTTTTACTGTCTTGAGGATTCCGATTGTGATGCTACTTTCATGAGTGCCACTTGCGAAGAGTTTATAGCAGGTAACCAAATCATCTTTGTTTATTTAAACTTATAAACAATTGTCACGATGGAAACCTAACACTTTAAGAGGAAGAAGCTGAGACTAGTTATGTATTACGAAGACGTAGAAGAAGTTGGTCAAGACACAGGAAAACACCTCAATTGGTAGCCATTCGATTTCAACTTAACGGTAAAATGTCAAAATTCAATTATTGTTGTATTCTGTTTTGTTTTCTAATACGTTATATACGTACAGTGAACTCTTCATCAACTGACAACGCGAAGAAGTTGAATGATCCTTCCAAATTATTCGAGACAATTTCTTCAGTTGTAAATCGAATGAAAAAAGATGCTGAGAAAGGTGAGCTGGATTTGCGAATGGGAAGTGTTTACTTAAGATACAAGAAAATAAGACCAACTGGTGAAGGACCGAAATATTTATGTCCGGCTGGAAGCGTCCTTCGAAAGAAACTCTGTGGTACGTTTTTTGGGCGTCTGCATTAAACGTTTAAATTCATTGACTGTGTGTTACTTAAAACAGTAAAATGTCCGGTTGGAACATTTTACAACGTGGTCGCCGAAAAATGTCAAGGGTGTAAGAGAGGAACATATCAATTTCTAGAAGGACAAGTCTCCTGCTTAGTTTGTCCAAAAAATACCTCAACATCTCATGGTCATTTAGCTAAAAGTCCTGACGACTGCAAAGGTATTTATTTAAAAAAAGTTTATTTCAGTATTTACGAGTGTATTCAAAAAAATTAGCTCAGTGTTTACCTGGTACCATATCTCAAAACGGTCTCGAGCCCTGCCAAACTTGCAAGCGTGGCTATTACAATCCTGGATATGCCAAAAACGAATGCTTAAAGTGTCCTAGAGAAATGACTACACGAAAACGTGGAACTCGAAGCATAACACAATGCAAAGGTTAGTATCATTGTCATAGCTTAATAAAAATCTGTTTAAAAATTATATTAATAATTTTATAAAGAAAAATGTGGCGTGAATTTCGTATCACAGACCGGCTTACAACCATGTTATCCATGCCCAGCTGGATACTACCAACCATTAAGTGGATCGTCGTTGTGTTACAAATGCCATGATTCAAAAACAAATTGTACAGGTAATAATTCAGATATGGCAATTCAATTTTACAATACATTAATTACCGATACATTCATTATTTTAATACAGAAGACGCAATAAATAAAAGTGTTGAATTGCCAATTAACGACTGTTTTTCGGTGCCTTGTCTTCATGGTGGTTCATGCCGATTAATCTCTTTTGGTTATGTTTGTGATTGTAATGTTGGTTACAAAGGTATCTTAACGTTTAAACAGTTATAAAAAGCATTTAAATAAATATTTGAAAGTAATATACCTGTATTAGGAATGAATTGCGAAACCAACATCAATGAATGTGAAGACGAACCCTGCAAAAATGACGGAGAATGCATTGACGGAATTGGCAACTACACATGCATTTGCAAACCAGGGTATCAAGGTGTGACTATGGACTTTTCATTAACATTTTACTATATTTTGTATTATACGGTATGCCACAGAAATAATTGATTGTGTGTAGGTATCAATTGTGACGAAGATTTGGATGACTGTTTATCTAACCCTTGTTTAAACGGAGGTAAATGTGTTGATGGTATTAATGACTTCAGCTGTGAATGTCCTGATGGATATAAAGGTAAGAGAAATAATTATTTCTTAAATGTTTCAGTGTTTTAAAAGCATAATACATATTGAAATTAATTAGGAAACATATGTGAAAAAAACTCTGACGAGTGTTTGGAATCACCGTGTCTTAATGACGGAATTTGTGTACAGGACGTTGGCGTGAGAAGATGTATTTGCCCTGATGGTTACGTTGGAAGTGACTGTCAACTTAAACTTAATACTTGTGACGACAAGCCTTGCTTAAATGGTGGAACTTGCTTTGATGATGGATTAGGACAATTTACTTGTCAATGCCAAAACGGGTTTATTGGGCTAGAGTGCCAAATAAATGTCGATGAATGTGAATCGCAGCCGTGTTTTAATGGAGGAACATGTGAAGACAAAACTAATTCTTTTTGGTGCCACTGTTCTGCTGGATATGTTGGACATCAATGTCAAATAAGTATAAGTTTAAAACTAACATAGTAATAAGCACATTTGATAATCACGAGCTATTTTAAATAGAAATATCGAACAACTTTGTGATGTTTTTCCAGTCAAGCAGTATATCCAATTATGCTCAAGTTGAAGGTTTTCAATTACCTTTATCTGAAATATCGTTTTGCTTATGGCTTAAAACTGAAGATAAACTAAATTATGGAACTGCCATATCTTATGCTACTAAAGAATGCGACAACTGCTTGACTTTAACAGACACGAATGGGTAAATTATTTGATAACTCCCCTGAAATATGCGAATTTTACAAATCATAAAATGTAGCTTTGTTTTATATATCAATGGCGAAAAAGTAATTACTGATGTGACCGCCAGTGATGGTCATTGGCATCTAATTTGTGTCACATGGTCAGCAAAAAATGGTTCATGGGTTGTGTATAAGGACGGAGCTGTAAGTGATACCGGAGAAGGTCTTTCCACTGGGAAACAAATTCCAGGTATTACCGATATTGAAGGAATAAAAGTAACTAAATTTCATTGTGAAGTAATTAGATGGTGGTGCACTGGTACTTGGTCAAGAACAAGATCAATTAAAAGGTGGATTTAGTCAAGTTGAAGCGTTTGTTGGGAATTTGGGATTTGTCAATTTTTGGGATCATGTGCTAAGTAACAATGATATAATAAATCTTTTGACAACATGTGAAGAGTATGTTGGAAATTTAAAGAGTTGGCCAGAATTTTTGGTAGGATTAAAAGGAAAAATAAAACTAGAAAAGTCTAATTTTTGTCAAGGTAAATACCGCACCTATTATGTTTACTGGTATAGTATACTGTAAATCCAGCGTTCATTTTTATGTTCTTAAATGTTATAGGATGTAACGCGCTTGACAGCATGGCCAATGGTTACGTAACTGTTAATGGTTCACAAGCTTTGTACAGTTGCAATCCTGGGTACACTTTGTTTGGAGAATCATTAAGACTTTGCATGATACATGGAAATTGGACAGGAAAAAAGCCAGAATGTAAAAGTAGGAGATGTTATGATTTTATATAACTTGTACACTTAAAATTTGTTTTATATGTCAGAAATCAGCTGTGAATTTCCTGGGTATATTGAAAATGGAAATACCGAATATAGTGGACTTTATTTTAATAGTATCATACATTATAAATGTAACAATGGATTTCAACTTAATGGAAATGGTTCAAGAATTTGCCAAATTAATGGTCAGTGGTCAGGTAGCAATCCAGAATGCAAAGGTATGGCGTTAATACTCTTATAACGATAACAAAATTATATATTATTATCCTATTCTTTTAATTTGTAAATATAGAGATTTATTGTCCGTTTTTTACTGAACCTGAAAATGGATTTGTAAGTTATTCAGCAGAGAATATTACAGTAGCAACAATGGCAGAGTTTTCATGCAAAGATGGTTATCATTTATATGGGAGTCCTGTTATTTACTGTTTGTATGATGGCTTATGGGATGAAGAACCTCCATTATGTCAACCTGTATTTTGTAAAAATCCACCAACAATACCTAATGGCTTTATCACCAACACCTCGATGACTGAAATTCTAATTGATCAATATATAACGTTTGATTGTGATGTCGGATATGAAATTGAACCATCTCATGTTTCAAAGTTAACTTGCTCTTCTAACCAGGAATGGACAGGTGAAATTCCTCAATGTGTTCTTGTTGATTGTGGTGTACCTCCTTCATTTCCTAATGCAATCTCAACGATAACTGACACGACGTACAATAACAGTGCTTCCTATATTTGCAAAAATGGTTATAAATCAGCTACGTGGACGTTACAATGTGCTTCAGATAGTCAGTGGACTGGTCAAAATTTAACATGTGAACCAGTTGAATGTCCGATGCTTCAGACAATCAAAAACGGCGATGTTGTTATTAATAGTCTTAAAATTAACGGCACAGTTACATACTCTTGTATGTCTGGTTATGTCTTAACTGGCAGTGCGATTAGAACTTGTGAACCGAACTCTAGTTGGTCTGGTTTACCTCCTACGTGTACACCAATTACTTGCCAATTACCTCCTTTAATTGCAAACGGGGGATATGATCATCGAAACGGACCACTAACACCTGGAGTTGTTATTTCATATTCATGCAACACTGGCTATCAACGCTATGGTCCACCTCAGATTACATGCTTGCATACTGGAAATTGGTCTCAAGAAAATCCAACCTGTGAAATTATGGAATGCTCTATTCCAGAAATAGTTGCAAATGCTGTGTACGTTGGAGTCGATTACAAGTATAATTCAAATATTACATACTTATGTGATGAAGGTTATTTCTCCACTGATGAAGTTAATCGAACATGCACTAAAAATCGAACATGGTCTGGAAAACCCCCAGTTTGTCAAAAAGTATCATGTGGTCCAGTCGAAAACATCAAGAATGGGCATGTCTATTTTGAATCATTTGACTATAAATCTGAAGTTAGTTATTCGTGTGACGATGGGTTTCAACTGCAAGGATCTGCACTAAGAACTTGTTTAGCTAATGGCTCTTGGTCAAATGTAGAAGCGAAATGCATCCTAAATAAATGTCCAATACTTGATGTTATTGAAAATGGTAACGTTAGTGCAACGGAATCATTAGTTCAATATTCATGTGATGATGGGTATATTTTAAATGGAGATTTTCAGAGATTCTGTGAAATATCGAATGGTGTCTCACATTGGACAGGAAAATCTCCAACTTGTGTAAAAGTTACTTGCACATTGCCAGAAATACCTCTGAGTGTAGTTGCTAATATTATTAGTCTCAGTTATGGAACGGTTGTCCAGTTGCAATGCATACCGGGTTATAAGTCTCAAAATATCAAAAACAAAACAGTAAATATTACATGTCAGAATGACGGTTCTTGGAGTGGAAGTGAGATAAATTGCATTCCCAAAACATGTCCTTCTCTAAATTATGTATTGAACGGAAAAAGTATAGGAAAAAGTAATAGCGTGAATGCGGTTGTACAATTTGAATGTAATTCAGGTTATAAACTCGTTGGTGAGACGAACATTACTTGTACTAACAATGAGACGTGGTCTGGAAATATTCCCAAATGTATTGCTCAAGCATGCCCATGGCCGTTAGAAAAATTAGAAAATGGATTTATCTTTATCACAGGTTACTATGCCAACGATGAGGCCAGATATGAGTGCAACATTGGATATCAGCTAATAGGTTTAAATAGCAGAGTTTGTCTTTATGATGGTCAGTGGACAGGACATGATCCAAAATGTAAACCAGTCGACTGTGGACAACCTGATTTTGCTCCTGGCACCGTCGTTTCAGTTTCTAATACAACTTATGGAGCAGTCGCCTTATACAATTGTTCAGCAGATTTGAATTTAATTGGTGATAAACAACGTACATGCATGGATAATGGAAGTTGGAGTGGTTCAGCTCCTCATTGCCAACCTGACATTTGTGACAGTGAATCATGCAATCAACGGTTATGTGGTCAACCCTCTGGATTGGAAAATGGCCATATTATCTATTTTAATACATCGGTCGTTGGAGGATACGTAACATATGCTTGTAATGATAATTATGTTTTAGAAGGAAGTCCTACAAAAACGTGTGATGTCAGAAAACAATGGACATCTAACGGCGAGCATCCTAAATGTGTCCCGATTGAGTGTTCACCACTTCCAGCTCTTCAGAATGGGTTTTATTTGTACAATACAATTGATCTTTATGTTGGTTCTACCGTAATCGCTGAATGTGAGGCTGACTACCAAATCGTTGGTGACCAAGCGCACACTTGTCTAGGAAATGGCACGTGGAGTGGACAAGAAACGTTTTGTATAATAACTGAATGCCCAATTCCTCAAATGTCTCCAAATTATACGATTGAAATTGATGGAACTTACGTCGGAGCAACATTAAAATATCATTGCAATTCTGGTTATATAACTGTTGATGCGACTGTTCGGACATGTTTACAAAGTGGTTATTGGAATGGTAAAGATCCAATATGTTTGGCAATCGAATGTCCAGTACCAGAAACAATTACAAATGGCTCAATTTTTGATTTTGGACGTCATGTGGGTAGCATAATATATTTTAACTGTGACTCTGGATACCGACTTTTAAATGGAAGTGATACAAGAACATGCCAAGAAAATGGTAGCTGGAGTGGAAATAATCCTATTTGCGAACGAATCGTATGCAGCTTGCCATTTGCACCATCCAAGGGTTATGTCACTATTTTAGATACATATCCAAATCAAATAGCAAATTATTCTTGTGATGATGGATACACACTTCTTGGAAGCAGTCAGCAAGTTTGTCAAAATAATGGACATTGGGATGAAATGCCACCACAGTGCATCCTTGTGCAATGCGAACCAATTCTTACATTTGAAAATGGTTTGTTAATAATTTCTGAAGTTAAAGATTTTCAGCCATTTTCTTATGGAACGGTCGTTTCTTTCACGTGTAATCCAAATTTTAAACTTAATCTAAACTCTAGTGAACAAGTAAAATGTCTGTCTAATGGCAAATGGGACAAAGAAATACCAAATTGTATAAGATCTAAATGTGAAATATGGCCAATCGTAGCAGATAGTTTGGTTGTTGGTGATATTTCTACGAGCATAGGATCAGTTATTACATACAAATGTCGCCTTGGCTTCCAGATGATTGGTCAAAATGAACTTCAATGTTTGGATACTGGTGAATGGAATGGAACAATTCCGAAATGTGTTCCAGTGCTATGCAGCCAGCCGCCAGAAATTGAAAATGCATCTATGCGACTGTTTATACCTGAAATGCAGCCAAGGTTTTCATTTGGTGCAACAGTTACGTATTCTTGTAAAGATGGTTTCGATATAAACGGCAGCGCTGTTCTTGTATGCAGTGAATATGGTAAATGGACCCCTGAAGTACCCTCATGCGAAGAATTGTCATGTCCTCCTCCGCCTATCACAGAACATGCCACTGTGCAAGTGGAAAATTATGAAACACTTAGTAGAGCAATCTACTTTTGTAAAAATGGGTATGTGTTAAATTCAACTGCTGGAAATCCAGTTTTGCAGTGTTCTCAATCGGGTCAATGGAATTGGGAGAATAATAGGTTACTTGGGTGGTGTTGTTTTCTTTAATAAAAATTATTAGTAATAGATTTTGTCTTTTGTAGAATAGTATGCCAACCATTGGAATGCAAAACTCTGCCACCTGTGTTTAATGGTAACTACGACACAAATCATACATCGTTTGTATACGGATCAGCTGTGACAATTAAATGTTCAAGAGGATATCAGCTAAGCAACCGAAAACTAATTGTGAGATGCTCTAGTACTGGAGAATGGTTAGGAAAAACTCCCAGGTGTCATCCGGTGGCGTGTCCTACTCCAGAAGTTCCAGCCAACAGTATCATTAATAAAATTGTTGCAAACGTCTTTGGAGCTATCGTTACCTATTCATGCCCCGTTGGCTTCAAACTTGAAGGAAATGCAGAACGAATTTGTATAGAAAATGGAAAGTGGAGTGGACAAGTTCCACAATGTCTTAGTATGAAGAACCAACATTATATGTAAAATATAAGCGAATTAATCAATGAAACGTTTTTAGAAATTTTTTGTAAGGAGTTAGAACCGCCAACAAATGGATTTATAATGGTTTCTGGAAGTGGAAAAGAATTCGGAAATGTGGCAAATTTTATGTGCTCGGATGGTTATGTTTTGAGGGGATCGAATGAAACGATTTGTGATTTAAATGGCCAGTGGTCATTTCCGCCACCAATATGTCGAGGTAAATTTGCATTACTTTTAAAAATTATAGGTTAATAATCAATCTAATCGTATTTAGGAAGTTGGATTATTAGTTGCAAGCCACCAATTTCATTACCGAATGCAATTGAAGCATCAAATTTAACTAAACTGGAATATGATCCCGACGATACGGTCACTTATATTTGTAACAAAGGATTTGTCAATGTTGATACACCTCATGGATATGCTGTTTGCCAAGCTAATGGAAGCTGGTTGTATTCATCTTTCAGTTGTCAAAGTAATCTTTCATTACTTATGTTTGACTATAAACTAATTAAGTTATAAATATTGCACTTTAATTAGAAATTAACTGTGGTCCACCTACGGTAGTAGACAAAAACGTACAATTAATAGAACCGCTTTCATATAACTATGGAGACACGATTTCATTTAAATGTGCTTCTGGGTTGTATCCAAAGGATTCAAAATCAACATTATTGTGCCAGGAAGATGGAAAATGGAATGCAGCACCTGCATGTGAAGGTTTACAGTATAATTTTATTTTAATAACTCCAAAACACATACAAGTATATCATTTTAAAAATAACCTTATTGTGCACTCTCATGTCAGGTTTGTGTCCTAATCCTTGCTTAAACGGAGGCACCTGCATTGGACCTAAAAAATGCAGATGTAAAACTGGATTTATTGGTGATGTATGCCAAAGAGGTACAGTTTTGTTATATAATATAATTGTTGTTATTGTACACAAATTCAATAATGTATTTGTTGTTTTCATAGCATTTTGTTCAAAACAGTGTAAAAACGGAGGAACATGTATTGCCTATAACGTTTGTAGGTGCCCCCCAAACTTTGCTGGAAAACAGTGTGAAAAGGTAACGAGCGGAAAGTGACAAAAATTAACTAAAGTAATCATTGTTAATTAAACTGTGTAATTACTATTACGTTTTTATTTTTATAAAAAGTTAAATGTTAGGCTATACTTTTAAAAAATGGCTAGTAGTTTTAATAGTGTTGATCTATCAATTTTTTTTCATTCAATCATTAAATATTTTATTGTCGTATACAAATGAGATTACTCATAGTTATCAAAAGTAAAACAGTGCAATAATTGTTACAATATTTATGGTATTGGTGCATTACATTTCTTTTGTCTTAGTCGATTTTTTAGTCATTTTAACGAGCATTCTTTAGGTTAATTATTTCACTACTATATATAATTTGAAAGTTCTGTCACAAATTCCATTTCTTCATCACATGTCATCGCTAAACGTCATTGCAAAGCTATGATGCCTTATGATTTAAAATTATATAATTGATAATAATATTATATAATTTGAGAGTTGGCTGCCCAGCAGTACACATCCAGGGGCCACTTGCCCCTTAGAGTTGGCTAACCTGCAGTACACATCCAGGGGCCACTTGTTCCTTAGAGTTGGCTGACCTGCAGTACACATCCAGGGGCCACTTGTTCATTTATAAACTATGACAAAATTTACCATTACGCTTGTTAAATATGTTTTAGCGCATTTTTGTGTCCTTGAAATCAATAACAGTAATTCACGATTGAACAGGATATGAGTGATTCTCTCCAAAAAGGTGGCCTAAATTTTGTTTTTCATGCTGATTGGCGGCGGTGAAGCATTCAAAAGTTAGTCACACCCTATGCAAATCCTATTGATTGTAGCTACACAGGCTGATAACTTTATTTTAAAAAAATTACACGTTTGGTAATTTTGGATAAAAATTAAATCTCTAATTTAGTTTTTTTCAGTTTATTAGAATTGGTAAAGGACTTGCTACCACAATTGCTAGTATTCACATTATTAGTGTTGACGTTGACAACTTGGCTAGCAAAAAATAAGCCATAAAACCAAGTTTATTGGACTGTATAATTAAAGAAATTTCATTTCTTAGAAATTAAATGGAAGCACCTATTAAAATTAAAACTTCCGCAAATGAAAAAATACCACATGAACATTATCATTTACTTATTTTTAATATAAAAAAGCTTATAAAAATACTACATAAAATCATTAATAATATATCAAAGCTTTTTAACTTATATTTTAAAGTTTGTCCTATAAATTTAGCAAAGAAATTGATAGTACGATCGTTTTTAACTTAGTGGTATCCACCTCCATGACCACCTCCATAGCTTCCATGGCCACTCTTGTAGTGTTTATTGTTGTGATGACCTCCATACCCATTATGTCCTGCATTACAATATTGCTATTAGTATCTTATTAATGAAATAATAAAGATTGCAAACTGGTAGTATGTTATTTTAAATGATTTCCACCATTTTAGATGCTAAAGCAATAATGTAAGTCTAGTACTTTAGTTTACAATCAATTTATCATAAGACGAGAACTTATTTCCTGTATAATTCACATGCTTAGATATTATGATATTTACCTCGTCGAGTTCCTTGGTGATGTCCATGTTGGTCATAATATTTTCCGTGATGATCGTCATGGTAGTTTTGGTTGCCATGATGTTGGTCATGATATTTCTTATTTCTGGCATTGTCGTGATAACGTCCATGATGTCCATATTCTTCCTTGTGGTACACATTTTTGTAGCCATCATTATTGTGGCCTAAATAATTGTCCAGTATTATATTCTATTCATAATATGATTTCTAAAACGCGTTTAATAATAAAACCTCGATCATGGTATCCTGAGTTGCCATAATGGTTGCCTCCATAGCCGTTATTACCATATCTATTTTGTCCGTGATTTCTGTGACTATTTCTGTTAAATATTTAAATGATCGTATTAGTAGATTATATAAAAAAAACACATACTGTATGAGTGAATTATAATCAGATGCAATTCAATACCCGTGGCCGCCGTAATAGTCATTGTAGTATCCATGGTCGCCATGATCACCCCCATATCCGTTATGTCCATGAGATCCATAATGGCTAGGACCATACCCACCACCTCCATATCCACCACCGCCATGACCACCTCCGCCACCACCACCGTAGCCTCCATATCCTGTGGCTGCTGTCTCTAAATCTTCCACGGCTGTTACTGCATCTTTTTTCTCAACATCTTTTTCAGAAGTTACAGAGGTTATAAAAATGCTTAGGGTTAAGCATAATCCAATGCAAAAGAGCTTAGCCATCTATTTAAACACCAAAATAAGATTCAATTAGATACAGTTGATGATAAAAGAGTTTGTAAATCAAAATAGGTTATTCAACGAGATTCTAGTTTTGAGTTTCATCAACTTAATTAAGGATTAAAGACAGTAGTTTTAGTCGGAATTGACTTCAACTTACTCGATCTCTGGATTATTTAATTTAAATAAAATGCTTAAAATGTTAGAAATACTTTGTAAATTAAATTTTGTTACCTTAGCTTTAAGCTTATGTTGTATTCAACTGCTGAACTGTGATTTGAATAATGTTTGTCTGTTATTGATGAATATTTATACCAAAATATTTTTGTGGTAGGAGGAGCATGTAAAAGATTTTAGTTATGAGATATTTTCAACTTTTTGTTAAAATATTTTGATTTGTTAATTCTAGCGTGTTAATACAACCCATTTAAAATTAGGTTTTTACCAAAAAATGACAAAATATATTCATCCGAGTGGAAATAATTAGTCTGTCAGCTGATTAATAGGATTTTCTTTTGTCAAAAAATTTCACACTTTTTATGTTGAGAAAATATTTTTACTGTGTTTACATATGCTATAATTCATTTTTTAATGTTTCTTGGTATCGGTCGGTGATAACAATTGTAAGCAAGAAAAATAGAAATTATAGAAGAAAAAACTTTTGTGCAGCATTGCATAATACAAAAAACATTTGGAGCATGATTAATACGGTATAATATTTCATATACACTAAATAATTTCGCCGCCTAAGTAAATCACATGAAAAACCATTACACTTTAAAATATTAAAATTAATGTACTTTTCGTTTTAAAAGTACGATTGCAAATAAAATTGGCTTTCTATCATGGTCATTAACATCCTGAAAACGTCGAAAACTGTGACTAATTTTATTATTTACGTAATTGCCTTTTCAAACAAAATAAAATTAATTTTTATAAATGTTATTAAATTAAAAAAATTCTTTGTCAGATCTAATAAACTGTCATTCACGAGGTTTAGTAGTACTGAAATTACACGAGTAATTAATATTAAAAAAAATTTAATATTTGCTTGATGTAATTATGCAGGATACATGATCATTATACCGTACATATGCAAGTAAATTATATTTAGTCAACTTAATTGTTTTATTTTTTTCGGTATCGGTTGGTGATATGTAGTTGTACTGAAACTAAGCATAGAAAAATGAATTCAACTTACTAGTCATCATAAAATCGGTGAATTGGAAAATATCAACCATTATTATTATTGAATAATTTTTATAACTTTTTAACACTTTGAAAATGAGTTTACATACTGTAAGTAGAAATTGTATAACACAGAGTTAACTATCTTTTACAGTGAAAATCGTTTATAACGAATTCTAATATAACGACAATGCGTCTAAATTTTAGAAATAATCTTTTTATTGGAATTGAGTTAAGTTATTAAAAATTTACTTAATACGACAACATTTAAGCTCTAGATAAAATACAACGTCATTTTGAAGTAATTATTATTCTGTAAATTAAAACGATTAAAACATTTTAGCTTTATAAAGTTACTTTTAATATTGTTTTGTTAAAAGTGTGTTTACTTTCATTGAGTTTATAATGATTATTTTAACAGTGAGTATTGGTATAAAAACGACTAAGCTAAAGTTAGAGTTTCCTATGATGAAATTATAAAATAAACAACGATTATATTGACCTGCAAGAAAAAACACGACCAAATTCTTATTAGTATTTTTTACTATACTGAACTAATTTAGTTGTTTAGGTTTCAACGACTTTTGGTTATATATTCATACATTAAACAACTGAATTCCACTGTAGATCATAAATAGTTTTATTTATTAGTTCTTATAAATACATTTATTGTTAAAAATTTGTTTGTTTTCAAGTTGACCGTGGCAATTCTTTTTCTACATCAAATAAAATGCGTTGACTGATATATTTGTCTATTTAGTTATGCTGTATTCGGTAATTTTAATGATAGAAGAACTTATTTTTTTAATGTTAGGCTATTATCAATGCATTAATTTTGATAAAATTCAGAAAAAATGGGCTTGAAATGTGAATGCTGAAAAAAATAATTCTTTATTGAAAGCTAGCTTTCCAGTCCAATGATAAATAAGTTGCTTCTACTGTATTTTGTAAATTAAATGTAACGACTACTGACACCTAGTCAATTTTTTATATTTTTATAGAAATTACTTCATTTCAAATGGATTATTTTAAAAATATTTTTATTTGCTTTAATTTAATACAAAAATACAATACGTACAAAAATGTAAAATATAATTATTATCGTATCCAAGCTAAGCTTATTTACCCAATATTTTAACTTATCCAATAAATACAGCGGAGATAATTATTGACAATACAAATGATCGTAATATTATTATTTTAGTGGTATCCACCTCCGCCTCCATGTCCTCCGCCTCCGTGACCACCATGGCCCCCATAGCTTCCGTGACCACTTTTGTAGTGTTTGTTGTTGTGATGGCCTCCATAGCCATTGTGTCCTATATTATACAGTATACGTTGTCACAATATATTTATTGCAATACAGTTATATAATATATTTACCTCGTCGAGTTCCTTGGTTATGTCCATGTTGATCATAATATTTTCCATGGTGATCATCGTGGTATTTCTCATTACCATGGTGATCATCATGGTACTTCTTGTTTCTGGCATTGTCGTGATAGCGACCATGATGTCCATATTCTTCCTTGTGGTGTACATTTTTGTATCCGTCGTTATTGTGACCTGATTCATTAATGAGTTAATATGATATTTATATAGTTGATAGGAGCGTTATCAAACCTTTATCATGATATCCAGAGGAGCCATAATGATTGCCTCCATAACCGTTACCACCATATCTGTTTTGTCCGTGGTTTCGGTGACTATTTCTGTAAGATATTTTAATCGTATTATTAGTAATTACTGGATAAGCATTGCATTTAAGCCAAGTGCTTAGAATATTTACCATCTAATTAATAAACCACATGTCAAAGGCAATTGTATTTTAGAATTATCATTGAGAATAGTCAGTTATAAAAAACCGTTAATATGAAATGTTGATATTTACCCGTGGCCTCCGTAATAGTCATCGTAGTATCCATGGTCGCCGTGGTCACCACCATATCCGCTATGTCCATGTGAGCCGTAATGGCTAGGACCATATCCGCCTCCGTGGCCACCACCTCCATAACCTCCATGACCGCCACCTCCATATCCTCCGTGACCACCTCCTCCATATCCGCCACCGCCGCCTCCATAGCCACCATATCCAGTGGCGGCTGTTTCTAAATCTTCAACAGCTGTACTGGCATCTTTTTTCTCCTTGTCACTCTCAGATGGAGCTGAGCTGACCAAAATTGCCAGACTTAGACACAAGCCAATGCTGAGCACAAATATCTTAGCCATCTACAGTATTCAGTAGAAACAATTTAGTTTTGCAACGAATTTACAAAATTTTAGGTTTTGTTACCTTTTGTGTTGTATTCAGTTGTTGAATGAACTGAATGATGATTACCGTTTGAATTTTGTGACTATTTATAGTAAAATATTTATCTGGTAGGAGGAGTAAGTCAATAGCTAAATATTTAAGGAGAAATTACTTGTTTCCAACTTTCAAGGGAAATATTTTGATTTGTTAATTCATCCATAATATTCCAACCCATTTTAGTTTATTTTACCATAAAATGACATATTATAATCACTAGCGTGAAAATAATTAGCTTGGCGGTTGATTAAAAGGTTTTCCATTGTTGAGAATTTTTCTACCTTTTTTGTGATATTTTTACATGCATAATTATATTTACATATGTCGAAAATTATTTTTTAATGTTTTTTGGTATCGGTCGATGGTAACCGTTGTCACTGGGAAAATGTTAAAAAAAAAAAGCTTTCTGCAACATTGGATAATTATTGTACAAAAGCATTTGGAGCATAATCAATACTTCTGATATCATTCATAACAATATTTTTTTTTGTAAAATGATTATGTTGATAAATTTAACTACTGTAATTACAAGCACAGTAAATTAGACACATTCAAAGTTTTATTTTAAATATTTAATCTTGAAGGTTGATAACTCTGTTTTAGGAAGAGCTTTGTATTTTCCATAGAGTAAATTGTAAGTTATACGAGTAACATAGTGCTACACCCATATACAACCTTGAAAATAATAATTTATTTAAACACAATAACACCGTCTAATTTTAAAGTGTGAATCAGTTTTTTAAAAGCATATTTTTTATAATTATATTTATAGGAACCATTTCCGATTATTTTCAATGACTTACTATACCTAATATAGTATTTGCCATGTAATATGGGTCACAAAGCACAATTGAATTTAAATTTTTTTTACAGTTATATTTCCTTTTTCTATTATAGGTTTTTTTTAATAAAAAAAAGTTTATGTCGTGTGAGTCATTTTTCCTTTTACATTTATTTAAACTGATCTTAAATAGAGCATTTAGTAGTAATTGAACAGGATGAATGTTCACTTTTACATCTAACCAATTGGTACACTTGTAAAACTTTTTATTTAAATTTATTCGTAACGTTTAAAATTGTATATCATAATTGCTACAATAATTTTTATTATTTATATTTACCAGTTTTGTAAAGAGAGAAGTAACGTTAAACGCTGCAGAATTATTTTCAATGTTGTTTATTGTTTATACTGTAAAACCACAATTAACCATTATATTGGTTTTTAATAGTGGAAAAGGTTGTTGTGGGTAAATACTATGCTAATTATCAATCGTCATTAAAAGTTTAAATTGCTCTCAAGTGTAAATAAATGCTTTCTTCCTTTCCTTCCCTTTATTTGTTTGTCTAAATAATGAACATAACAATCGATTGTTTAAATTGAAGGTTAATGTTTTGTTTGAAAAGATTTTACATTTTCGACTAAACAACTCAATTGACATTTAGCATCAAAATAACAAGCATCAGACAACATTCTCACACCAGTGAAAACAAATAAAAATTCTTTCAGCAATAATGCTTGAGAACTTTGAAATGGACATTGAGAAAAAAAGGAAACATCATATTGCATCATTTTTATTAACAGAAGTGGCCAGTTACTTACTACTATTTTATTGCTAAGTTTCAATACAGTGGCTAATTTTATTCATAAAATTCCGTAAGTAATTTTTTTTCTAATTAAACAATATATTATGAAGTTATTCATCATGGTTTTTTTATTTTCTGCTATTTAAAACCAATATTAAGTTATGAGTGACATTAATAATTTTCAATATGCTTGATGTCGTGTAAAACTTTAAAACCGGGCTAATATAATGTATATTCAACACCTAAGTTTATAAGTTCAGTTTCTCGTAGTAATTTCATGATAAATAAGTTTGAGTTAATTTGTTTTACATTAAAAATGTTTACTTTTGATAACAAACTCCTAGAGATAATTACTGTATGTTGCATATAATGCATTTCTATAATACTATCTATTTAAATGAGATTTGCATTGTAATAAGCCGTGGATTAAATAATTATTTGAAAAACTACAGTCAAATAAAACACTTGTGCTTTAAACGTGGAGAATATTGAACAAATTAGATCATAATTCAATAGCTAAGGTACAGTATTACCATGGCTATGATAACAGTATTGTATGCAAACTGACCATAATGACTATACCGGGTAATGTACAGTGTCAGTATGTATAATCAGTTATCATTAATAATTAAAGCATGAGTGATAATTGATAATATATTACTATGTCAAAAGGTAGAACCTTATTACAATGTTGCTAAATCATTATTGACGAGCATGGTTAGCCACTTAGCAGCCTGCCCATAATAAAAACTATGATAAAAACTGTCTATAATAAACGTTGTTTATTTAGTCATTGTATTTTAACAAATGTTAAACAAAATTAATGTTATAAAGTTGTATAGCAATATATATTTTACACGATACTCAAATCTGTTATTGATATAAGTTAATGTAATAACTTATAACAAATAAATGCAGTCAACGTAACCTACGACTACCAGCCTAAAAGTTTAATGTATCATAATATTGCACACATCATTTCAATTTCTTTTAATAATCTTAAGTGTTTCTATAATACTCAATAATTGACTTTCTACGAAACACAAAAAACAAACAAAATGTCTTCTCCTATTAGTGTTTACTTTAAAAATCTAGTTTTTACATAAATAAAGTTCGAGTTTTTTTTTATAAAATTGAAAATAAATTTATTGGAAAAGCTAGTAAACATTTTTATTGGCACATAATGGGCATTGGGTTGGGTAAGCTAATCGTGTTATCGGAAATTGAAATTACTGGTTAATACTCTTAAATTTGAGGTTTTATAATTATATACTCTGAAAACTTCCAATAATATTTTTTTTAAAAAAAAAAAACCTTCCTTTTGATGTTTGGGTGGAGAATAAGTTCTAACTGTTCAATTGGTGTCAGACTACTTATCTTTTTGAATTTTGTGATTAATACATTCAATGAGTCATTTAAACACTTTTAATAAAATAAAAAATAAAATAGCTAATCACTGTGGTATTATTACGTCAGCTAATTGTTTAGTGTAACGCGGTGACTTTTGCGCTTTCACAATTAATCGCTTAATTTTGAAAATACCGGGTGTCAGATTTAATGTATTTAAAAATGAAAAAATTATTATGACTGTAAAATAATTTAATAAATTACTATCTATGTAATGATGTCTTTTTAACTTGATTAAGATTGACTTCTGGTAACAATACGTAATGCTGAGCGATTTTTACGTTAGCTAAACAGTTTTTAATAGCAGTCAAATTAAAACTAATTATTAAAATCTTATACCACGAATTTCAATTTACAAATCAATTATTAAAATTTAATAATGTAAAAAAAGGTTATAAAAACAAAAAGTTTGCAACTTGACACCCTGTATCAATACTTAATTGAGCTTATGTGATTATGGGTCGTTTATTTCACAATTCACATTCAAAAAGTTTTTTTATTTTATTTCTTAAAATGCTATTTTTAAAAGTGACATAGTTGTCGTCTGCTGTTGGTGCAAATTCTAATTATTGCTATTTCACGTTGACTGAACTTTTTCGGTGGCTTTTTTTCTCGGATTTGGTGAATGGTAGTGGTTAAAGACTTTTTTGTTATTTTGCTTGGTTGACGTTGATGGTTGTGGTGAATTAATGTGGAACAACGTCACGTAGCCATCAGAGTGTACAAAAGTAAGCGACGCTGCTTAGATTAGCTCACAATTTAATTCAAACTACAAAGTAACAGACATCTTTAGCATTCATTCGCATTATCAATTTCAAATTTGCATACATTTTAAAGGGAAGAATATTTTTACTAATGGCCGTTCAGAGGGTAAATATCTCGTCAAATTTATTTCATTATACAATCGCATAAATTAACTAAATTCTTAGATACACTACTTTGTTGCGTCCACTGCATAAATTTGACAATAGTTACTAATTTAGAAATTAACTTCTCTTCTGTTAAAGTTTTAATTCAAATGTTCAAATATTCAATGTTATGAATCGGTTTTAAATGCATAGGAATCAAATATATTTTGATGCCAGTATATGTTTTACAAGAATATGTTGGTTTTACTAATTTATTTTGACAGGCGTTTATTTGGAGCTGTTGGCTCTTGATTTTCTGCGGTTTTCTGTCGTTGGGCATTGATGGTCGTCGTCATAGGTCTCCATCAAACAACACAGCGACTTCTCATACAATTTTAAGAAGAAGAAAAACAACTACAACTGCTACAGTTTTGACAACTCCAGAAACAACGACTGCCTCACCAAGATTACTAGAACGTTCACCAACAAGTAAAAATCCAACCACCTTGGCTGCTCAAGTCAGTAGTGCCGAATCTGCTCTTAGCACTGTCGCCAGAAAAGTACCAGCAAGTGGAGAGAAAATGACAGCTTCGCAAACGGTTGGCGGGTCCCCTGCAATTGCCACCGCAACAACTAAAGCACGTCACCGACGTAGAAAACACAGAAAACATCCATCAAAAACTGCTACAACTCAATTACCACAAACAACTGCGGTATTACCGGAGCTTAAAGAAATCCCTGCCGAATCGCCACCACCGGATATTCTTGAATCTGGCGCTGGAGTTGAAGATGAAACTGAAGATCCATCGTACTACACCTTTTCAAGACGTTCTTCTTATCACTCGAAATTGGGATTAGATCCAGTGTTTTCGTCTAGCGAAAATTACCATTTGTACCCAACATACGACGAATATTACAATGGTGAAAAACAAAAGAAAAGCCATCAACCAGTTAAAGAGGTCAGATCAAGTGAATCGAAGGTTGATAAGCAGACAGAAGAACCAAAGCGTAAATGTCAGACAGTACAGAAAGCAATGCCGTATCAGCAAAATGGAGGGTCATATCGGATGATGACATGTTATGTATGTGGAGATAGAAAAGACCCATATAATAATGGAGGGTTCACCGAAGAATGTACTTTTACTCCTAATATAAACAGAGACAATGTAGCCGCTTCTCCTACCACAAGCCACGGCGACAAAGTTTATGCAGGACATAGTCATGCACCATACCTCAACTATCAACAACCACGAGATAAAGTTCACAATAATGATTATGGTAGACAAGATGATGCTTACTCAAAGCTACACAATGGTTATACCGGTAATGGTGGTCGTGATGACAGCTATAATAAAGATAATGGCGGGTACAATGGTCGAGATGATGGTTACAGCAGAAACGATGGAGGTGACAATTATGATAATGGTGACAAAGGACAACAAACTGAAAAATCAAGCTGTAAAATTACATATAAAGGAAAAATGAAATGCAAAGTTTGCGGAGGTGGAAAAGGTGGAGCTTACTCTGAACAATGCGATTATGAAGCAAACGATCCAGGACATCATGGACAAAGATCGTATGATTACAGTTCAGCAAATGAGAAAAATTATGATAGTCCTAAAGGTGACAATGGTGGACATGGTGGTAGAGGTGGTGGTGGAGATAGTTATGGTGGTGGCGGCAGTGGGGATGGTTACGGCGGTGGCGGTGGAAGCAATCATGGAGGTGGAGGTGGAAGAGGAAGTGATGGCTATGGCGATTATGGAGGAGGTTATGGTGGAAATGGCGGTTATGGCGGCTATGGTGGTGGTGGTGGTGGTTATCCTGATTTTGGTGGTTATGGCTCTGGAAGCAGTGGCTATGAAGCTTCTCTATGTAAAAACCCTTTCTTTAGCTATGGTTATGGCTGTTCAGGAAATCGTGGTTATGGATCACTTTATGACGGTGGTTATGGCGGTGCATATGATGGAAATGGTGGAAAATCATCTAAAAAAGGAGAGGGAGATCAATATAAAGGTTCAAGTAGTCAACATTATGCTCCTGAGGAAGATACTGCAGCTGCTTCTCCTGCTTCATCTTCAAGGGGATCAAAAGGAGAAGACAGTAAAAAGAATTGCAAAATTGTCTACAAAGATTATGAAGAATACTCTCCTTATGGTGGTAGTAGTGGTGATAGTAAAAATAAAAAAGATAAACAGCAAAAACCAAAAATGAAATGCTCAGTATGTGTAAGAAGTGATGGCTATGGTGGCGTAACTGAAGAATGTAGTTACACCGGTGGTGGAGAACTGACCGCCGCTTATCCAGGAGGAAGTGATTTGGCTTCATTTTTTGGAAACCCATTTGAACAACATGACAAATATTATTCTGGAGATTTTGACGACCAGTCTAAAGATGCATATTATTAAATTATATTGTAAATCGTGAAGATTCGATATTAATCTTGAAAAAAGAACTTTTTTTACAATTTTTTTTTTTGAAATATAAAAGCAGGAACATATTTATATTAATTTTAATAAAAAAACCATATTTTTACGATTGGTATATCTCTATTTTATGTTAGTTGACCGAAAAAATTAATTAGACTAAATTATGTGATATATATCATTGCAATTTTATTTTAGTTTTTAAATATAATTAATCCAAAGCAATTAATATAGCAGGTAGTACATGTCTGTGACCTGTTTTATTTAAGTTGAACATAATTATGTAGTGAACTGTAACTTTTTTCACTCAACAGCGTCTCTGATTATGCTTAGAATTGGCAGAAACTGAATTTCATTGAAACTTTATTCTTCTGCGGCCTTTTCTTTGGCTCCCAAGGCCCACTCAGGCTTATGAGTCTGTAATAATTGACAATCTTTTAATAACAGTCATAATAAATAATTTTGTTGAAAAATATAGCAATATTTCTTCTAACTTACCAAATATTTAAAATTAAAAAAAATCAAATGCAACAGAGACAAAAAAAAAAAAATAATTAAAATTGATGTTCTGTAAAAAATATTAAGTCACTTGTTGATACTGGTGTTTTCCTAAATAAAATTGTTAACATGAAAAAAAACGTGGACAAACACCAGAAAAAAACAAAACAATAGACTTGAGACAGGACAAAAATATACTGTATTACTTTAAAGCAAAATCCAAATAATCGTTTAATTTTTAACAGCTAAAAGTGATACAAATTAAGTCGTTTTTTTTCTTTTAAGGAAGAAAAGAAACAGCTCAAAAATAAACGTTAAAGAAAAAAAAATGTTTTTAAGGAAAGAAAAAAAAAGCTTTGATGAAGATAGTATAAGCATCGATAGAAGTGGAAAAAAATAGGACAACAAAAATAAATTTGTTGATGAAGTTTATTTATAGCTGTTGATTAATTAATTTGTTTTCACTTTTGGGCCCAAGCAGGTTTCTCCTCTTTCTTTGCCAACTGAAAATAACAACACCCATAAAAACAATTAACAACAATATCAAAAAAAAAAAAGAATAGATGAGTTTTATCCAATTTCTAAACGTTCTACATTGTCTGGTAAATAAATTAATCGAAAGAAAAATCTGCCCTTACACACAATAATAAATCGTTTGTACCTGAGTGTCTTCCTCTTCAATCTTGAATTTGCTGGACTTGCTGGCCTTCAAGTTTGACCTAAAGTCGAATTCCGTGGCTTTGGTAGCTTTTTGCAACTTAGCGAATCTAAATTGATGTTATTGGAAACGTATCATAATTTAGTACTTTATTTTGCTATTGATCAAAGCACTTACTTCTGGTCGTATTTGGAGATTTTACGAAGAGATGGTTTCACGCTGAAATTTTGAAGGGAAAAAATTAAGCATTAATATTTAACGTAATTTAAATGGTTAAAACTTACAATTTTCCTCTCAAATCGTTGAGTTGAATGTTCAGCTCGTTTACCTACATTCCCATAAAATTATAAATGTCAAATTATACAATGCAAATTGTTTGGTAAAAATATAATTGTAAATAGAGAAGATAATAAGCTGTATATGACATGCATTGCATAAAGTAAAAATTAATGGAAAGAATTGATTTTATGTTTTGCAGTGCAAATGTAAGAATAAAATACAGTATGTAATAATATAAACATTAAAACAGCCGGTTTTATACGAAAACACAGAAAATTAGTAGCAGCACACAAATAATATTAGAAGTTAATTATGGTGAATAAGAACTAATAAAAAGCATTGTAATTAATGTGTATAGTGCTATTTAAATTTACAAAAATCAGTAAGAAAAAATTTAAAAGTAAAAAAAATACAAAAAAAAAAAAAATTAAAAAAAAAAAAAAGAAAAATAATAATGAATAAAAAATGATTAAATTCCTTGATAATTTCTTCTTCCATCTTCTCATCTATAGAAAAAATCTCAAAAAGGTAATTAAAAAATGATCAAAATAACTACCAGGAAAATTTTTATCTGTTTTGCATTGTTTCTTTTTAATATACTTTTGTAGTAAAATTTAATGCACAAATGGTTAATCTAGATCTAATGGACAACACACGATTTATATATAAGTTACAGTATTTATCATTAAAATATTTATTAGAACCTGACTGCTCCAAAATGCAAAATCGTAACAAACAAAAATTGTCAAAAAATTGACTAGATAAAAATTTCCCCTGTTAAGTGGTTGGACAACAAATAAACATTCAAAAAAACAAACACACACATTTATTAGTTACACTAAGTGGTCAAGTTATTAGGTACACCTGTCTAACATACTGTAATTATCAACAAATACTGTATAGGCAAGTCAACTTAATAAATTGAGCACTCCATGTAATGTCAACTACAGTAACTTTCCTATTTCTTCCTTTCTACTACAATGCACACACTTAGTTGTATATAAAAAAAAGTATGCTACATATAAATTAATAATTTACTGTAAAGATTCGCTCCTTAAATAGCGTTGTAAAAACTTAAAAATAATGGAGCAGTCTGGTTATTTTGCTTTGTTACAAAAAATATTATTTAAAACTGATTTTATGATATAGTATGCTGTGTATTTTGAATATAGCAGCAGTATGCGCCAGCTTATTTCTTAATAAGTTATTTTATTATAAAACATATCTGTTTTGATTAATTTTAATTGATATATTTAGTGTTTGTGTTTTGTATTAAGTATTTTTTGTAGTTTGGAAATGATTTGGTAACGGGAATGTTGTTGGGATTTTGGAAGGGGGTAATTTGTATTATTTCACCAACCTGATAATCCCCTTCCCTGACTTTATATTCCAAATCATATTTTTCTCCTTCAAGTTTAATTACTTGAGCATAATACTCCTTCACAATTCGTACTAAACCAGCTGCGTGCAGCAGTCAATCAAATAAAAACAAAAAAAAGAAAAGGAAGGAATAGGAGCTTGATCATAAATATAATTTAAATTAAATTAAAAACAGCAAAATGAAAATAAATTAAATTAGGTTTCTTCTCCTTCGGTGTACACAACAGTAGGCGAGAACCTAAATTTCAAAATAGAACCTGAAAATCTATATATATTTTTAAATTAATGATGAAAGCGTTATTCAGTTAATGGTTAGTAAAGCTGTGTTTAGAAAAGTGAAAAAAGCAAAAGTTGATAACAACGGTTAACGATGATGGTTTTCATGACAGGATTGTGTTTACCTCAAAGTCCTTTTGTCTAACGGTATATTCCAAATCATATTTGGCATCCTCTAATTTTGCTATGCGTTGCTGATATTCTTTGCAAACGGCCTGAAGGGTGGCTGTTTAGACAAGTAAGTTTAATGGACATGTGGAAGTTAAATATAACTACAATTCTGGTTAGAAATTTATCAGTTATGTGAATCACTTTTTAACTAAAGGAAAAATGATTACATTTTATGATGACACATTCTTAGATGACAGTGTAATCAAAATATTAATTTTGTTTGTAAAATGATTGCTTTTAAATAACTATTCGTATGCATAATTTGTTGCCATGTCAACTCGTAATGGTACACAGTATAAATGTTAAAGTAACTTTGTTGCATCATAAATTATATTGTAATAACCATAAAAATTATTATTGGTTCAATAATACCTTCGTTAACTCCATCAATAATTTTGGGATTTCCACACCTTTCGTTAATAATTCTTCGTCGTTCTTGAGCCTTTCTTTCCTGTTCTTTCTTCAATTCATCAGCAGCTTTCTTTCTCAGCAGCAACTATTATCAAACGTTTAATTGATGGTTGAAATATTGGCAGGGAATATTATGAGGTTTATAGTGAAATAAATACTCTGAGTTTCTTCTTTCGTTCAGGTGTCATGAAACCCTTCTTGCCCTTCTTGGCTTTGGAGGCTTCCTCAAGACGCTTTCGTACTTCAGCCTTCTTACGCTCTTTCTCCTCACGCTTACGGCGGTCCTCCTGTTACAACCCCCACATCAACGGTTAATAACATTTTCAAACTTTTAAATAATGTTAATTTCAGCTAACAGTAACTCCTGCATTGAATAATTCGTTCTATATGATTTTTTATATAACTTAATAACAATATATAGACGTGAAAAGCCTTTCATTTTTAATCAAGTCAATTATCATACTCAATGCATTTGCTATTATTAAAAGTTAACTGAACTTGTTGATAACTATTTTCTTAATTACAGTTAAACTAATATAAATATACAGTATTTTACCTATCCTAGTCCAATGTTTAAATAAAATTTGATTTAATTATAAATAAATTTTTGAAGAAAATATTTATTATGTCAAATAATAGGTAGTGCCTTTAACCTTTTAATTTATCCAAAAATAAAACAAAATTAAAAAAATAATAATAAATGTAAAATTAAAAAAAATCAAGAAAAAAAACAAAACAAAAAAAAAATTAACAAAATAAACAAAAACAAAACAAAAAAGAAATTAAAATTTGTTAGTTTTAAGTTGGGAATAAGATAAATGAAAAACGGGTAGGGGTCACAAATAATTGACAAATCTTACCTTGAGTCATCTGTCAATTTAATTAATAAAAATAAAATATAATAAAACTGAACTAAAACATAAAAAACAAACATAAAGAAAACAAAGGAATAAGGAAAGCACTACCCACTAAAACTACTATACTAGGAAACTAAAGTTTTTTCTATTGACTATAAATACATAAAATGTTTATCACTTGATATTTGAAGTATAGTTACATTATGTAAACAAATAAATAAAGTCGATTCTGTACCATTTTTAAAATAGCATCTTCGTTTAAAGTTATAGTCTCAACATTTACAGCATTAAAATGTTTTCACAGTAAAATTTCTGACTATTAGTACTTAATGTAATTTTATGCAGCTTCATCAAATAAACAAAATGAAAAAATCTTATGTATTTGACTTCTATGGTTTTTTTTAACTACTAATACTTGACAATAGTTGATTGGTCCAAATTGCTACGTGATGATTTGCTAAATCTGAATTAATAGGTTAGTAATGAAAGAGTGGGACACAATCACATACTTCCTCTACACGCTTACGTGCCTCTTCCGCCTCGCGACGTTTACGGTCAGCATCACTCTGAAAATTAATAAATATACATCCAATTAAACATTTTCCCGTAAATTAGATTGAATGTTGTTAATCATATCTTGCCTCTGCTTTTTTAACTGGCGCCACTGGCTGTTCGTAAAATTTTATAAAATTTTAGAATAAATCTTTGTTATGGTATCGCAGTTTTGTGGTTGGTTAAATAAATACCTTAGGTTCATCTTCTTCCTCAGACTCTTCTTCAGTGCTTAATTAATAATGCATTGTTTATTAGTATATTATATTGTCTTAAAAAGTTTGAGAAAACGCTTTTGTTGATCTGATTTCATATGCACAATATACTTTAGTAAGTATAACTATGATGTTACTTAATATTGTCATTCAACGACAATAAAAAAACTAAAGCTGAAGCTTTCTGGTTCTATATCAAATTATTTTAAGCCACCATACAGCACATGTCAGTTTCAATTTGTTTGTTTATAACAAAAATTTAGAAAAATGCATGAATATGCTTTAAGCATACATAAATATTGATTTAAATTTGGCTATAATGTATTAGCAATGACAAAATCTGTGTGATATACGATAAATATGTACTAAAATATGTGAAAACAAATTGAAACTGTCATCGTCTGTTGATTACAAGTTTGTTGACAAGACAATATTGACAGTTAAAAGATAAAATCCTTGAAAGTAATTGACACTGTCATGAACCAGACGTTGAAAAAATTGACGGTTTTTTTTTTTGATGTTTTAAATAAATACTAGCACGTTGACTGGGTGGCAATATTAGCAACAACAAAATGCGTGATTCAAAAAACTTTTATAAAAAAAAGTTTCCCATAATTAAAACAAATTAAAAATAAAAACAAAATAATTTAAAGTATTTTTGATATACTAATAGTGCAATTTATAACAACTTAAAAGTTACTACTTGAATGAATCTGTAATCAACAAAATCGTTTCAAATTATGTTTTTAACTTAATTGGGTATACGCCAAAACACTGAAATAATGTATTTTAAGTTTGGTAAATTCCCTAAAAAAATCTTTTAATAGATTGTCTGGTACAGAATTCTCATTTGTCTTTACTATTGTAAACTGATCTTAGCAAAAGAGAAATACAGGAGGAGCATCTGGTTATGTTGTGAAGTAAGCAAAGAATTTAGACTGAAATCCAAAAATGGACATGAAAGCAGAGAGAAATATAAAACACTTTTTTTTAAAGCCCCTGATGTTATGGTAAAGTGTATGAGCTGATGTAAACTTTTGCAGCATCTTCACTGCTTCTGCTTCTTAAATTTAGTTCACATGAGAAGAGGGGGCGAATTTCTGTAGCTTTCACATTTAACTACACTTCAGCTAAATATAGACGGAAAAAAATCCCTTGAAATTTCATCCGACATAGATTCGTCAACTCATGTATATCCTCTCTTTTGATCTTCCTGAATTTACATTCCACACTACACAATCTTCACGTTTCTCATTTTCCACTAATTTTCCACTACATACTAAATTTTACATTTCCCACTACATAAAATTCTTAACGTTTAAAATAAGTTATCAACTTATCATGCAACTAATAAACACTGTTTTAAAATTATTTAAAGTAAGTTTATATAATACTTAATTAATTACTATTTTGATTAACACTTTTTTTTATACAGAACTTGACCATTAGTTTTAGTCACATTTGATTTACTGATAATTTAAAAATGCAACTTAGTACATTATTTACCTACTGAAAAACAGATTATTAAATTAATATTATTTAGTAATTGCAATTTTAGTTAGTGCTCATACGGTTATTAATAATATCCATAATAAGTGATAAAACATGGTTGACTATGTAAAGCAATGCCTTATGCCAAATAAAGGATTTTTAAAGTTTTTACAATTTAATAAATTTTAAAGGAAAATTGGATTTGTATTTAAAGATTTTACGTTAAATTTTAGTTTTTAACTTAAGTTTTTTTTTTGTTCAAATTTCTGAATGCAGCCAGTTTGATACGACCAATAAAAAAAGCAATTTATTAGGTTCCGGTACTCCTTTGTAAATGAACCGGTGAACCTGTTAAAATAAGTAATTAGTTTTTATATTCCTACCTCGGACATTTTGCTGGGTTGTAGTTTTATGAAATAAAAATTCTTTTAAAAGAAGATTGAGAGAAGAAGACGAAGACGTTTAGTGTGGAGCAGGTGAATTCCTACTGTTTTATTTTCACTTCTGACTTAAACACGAAACTTTTCCACACCAAAAATAAGTGGGATGCAAAGATAAATTAAGGTAAAATCTTTTTGCCGCTAGGTGGCATATAAATACAAAATTTAGCTGTTTTAAAACTCCCAATTCACAAAGTTTTTGGAAAAAAATAAATAAATAAAAAGAAACATAACCTTGGCAAACGTTTATAGTGTTTTCATTTCGATGCCAAAACAATTAATTAGTCAAACTGCCCTATATTATATTTCATTATTTTGGCAAATCCCAATTAAGTTGTGATTTATAATGTACCTGTGTTCTTCTTCGTCAGACATGATTAATTAGTAATTAGATGAACCTAAAAATCATCAAAAATTAATGGCAATCTTAAAGTGTGTTGTTAAATTAATATTATATAAAACAGCATGCAAGTTCAATGTTTAAAAAACAAAAATTGATAAAATAATAGCTAAATAGATTCTTAAATAGACATTGTCAATAGTAACCATAATTTTTTTTTTATAATTAGTCTAGTAATAATCTATTTACAGAGGTTAAATAGCATCAATTGACTGCTAATAGAGTGATGATAGAGATGTTCACCTGTTTTTTCACGTTAACTGCTGTAATGACATATAGTGGGCCACTTTCCAACAAAAATGGATGTTTTATATACTATACAGTATATAAAGCAGAGTGAACACTATTTAACTCTAGTCATTTTAGTTTCATGATAGCATTGACATTTTGCGTTCATTTTCTTTAATAATTTGTGAATTCGTTGAAGATTATTATCCGGTTTAAAGTATTGTAATGTACATTGATTAGGTGACTAACATAACGTTCTTTACAGCAGTACGAAAATAGACGGTGTAACCATATATGGGTAAGCATATAACTTAATCTACTGACTGCGCAATGTTTTTGCTTCAATTTCGAAATGAGCATTATTTTTGCATGCCTTTATTTGGCGTAAAATATTAACTGTGTTATTTTATTCCTAGATAAAAATTGGAAATGAAGTGCAATCATGAACTTGGATTTGTAATGGTCGATCTTGTTTGGTAAAGTAATATTTACGATTGCATATACAGTAACTTATAATGTGATTCGGTCAATATGTTTAAAGTTCTGAGATTTCTATTGATGCCACGATCTGGTTGGCTTATGAATACACCAAATTATTATACAATTTTCTAAGCTGTGCATTTTTTTTAGTCAACAAAAACCTCAGTTTCATTAAAGTTACTTTTTTTATTTAAAGCTGTCTAATTTAAGTAAAAAGAATTTTGCTGGAGTTAAATGGGTTGAATTTAAATTGAATTAAATATAATAATAGCTTTGTTTAACAGTTCTGGTATGAATATCCATTGATAACCATAATGCAAAACAATCTTACTACCGTAAAATTCATTTTACTTAATTAAATTAGCTTTAATTTTAAAAAAAATTACTTTATTGAAACTTTGAAGTTTTATTGACTAACAAAATGCATAGAAAATACAAAGAAACACATACGTTTTATACAAAACTACCGTAAGCACAATTTAGTTCTTAAGAGCAATTTTATACTTTAAAAATTAAACAATTTCTTAAAAAATTCCAAAAAAACTATATTGATCACTTGTGATTTTATAAACTTTAAGCATAAACTGGGAATTACTTTTGAATAAACGATGTTCTTTATTTTCGAAGTAATAATGTTAGATTATCCTATAAAATATAAGTTGCAGTCTTGGCTTACCTAAGAGATGGAAGTGTTGTGGACGTCCTGAACCAGACTGATGGAAAGTTGATGTGAACACTGACTAAACCAAGATGTGAACTGAGAGAGAGAGGACAAAACAGCTAAACCAACACTAGTGGACGGTTGTAATGGGATTGGATGAGATGTCAAGTTATTTTTGGACAATGAGTTTTAAAAAAAATAAGCCAGTGAGGAGCAGTATAAGTGCAAAAGGTCTATGTTTGTACTTGTGTCAAAAATCAATTCACTAGTGACGCCATCTGACGACTAGGATTTCTCTAGTTAAGGATGACTACAGTAATAATTACTGCAAGTCTAAGTTACAGCAGGTGCTATTTTTATCTTTATTGACTTGGGATTCTGAATTAGAAGAATAAGCTTACACTTTGTCGTTGAAGAAGTGCATACCGAATTTAAAACATTTCAGCATGGTATATTAATTTTGAACTTAAGTTCTAATAATCAAATACAAACATGTAATATTCAAGCATACTATTTTGATTATTGACATTTTCTGAAGTACTGTCATTAACTGTCAAATTCGCATCAAAATACATTAATAACAATAATAAATAGTTATAGATGATAAACTTCAATTTATTAAACAAACCAAATACTGGTACTGCACCAAACCTTTAAACCTCTAGAATTTGTAAATTTTATGTAAGAATTTAAAATTTTGTAAAAAAAACCCCTTAAAAACTTTAAAAAATTAAAGTTAACCTAATACAGTACGGTGTTTAAGTATGACTGAAAATATTTTAAAATACGGTACAGTAAAGTATATGTTTAAGATCTGAATAACCCTGTAATTTAATTATATGCCATTTAGTGTTTTTATAAATTTAGGCAGGTTTTAACTATTCTATTAACATTCAGTATTTAATAATAACTAAAAATGATGAATAGAAGATTGCTGCACAGTATAACACTATAACTATGTCTACTCTATCCCAAACGATTCAACAGAGTTAATGGCGCCACCTAGTCATAATTTGTACAGTTTTATCATGTAAATTAATATTGGCGTCAACTTTGAAACTGAAGAATGACCGAAATACCGCCTATCTAACCTTAATCGAAGTTTACTAAGTGTATTTAAACAATTAATACAGTAGTATTTGTATTTCCGATCTAAATATCAACAATTAAAAGTTTCTAATCATTGATTAATACTACAGAAACACATGGAAAGAAACCTGTAAACATACGGTATCCTTTCGATAGGTTTTCGGTTACCAACTGTATTAATTCTTGTTTTTTAAATCTACAGTAATTCATTTAATTAATTTGTAACTAATTTTATACCCAAAACAGCAATTAGAAGTTCACGTGAAATGAAGCAGGAAGCTACTGAATAGTACTAGCTGTGAACTTATTAACAGCGTAGAACATATTAATAAAACATGATTTGCAAGCAACAACTTAAGTACAAGTGTATATTCTTTTGGATAACTCACAGTATATTAGACAAATTTGAAGTATCGTGTGTTTCAAGAAACTGCCAAAATTCACTTCCAGACCACGCGTAAATACGATGTTGGTTTTGAAGCAGCAATAAGAAATATACCTTATTACTTTATTGATGTGAGGTCGCATGTTGAGCACACCCAGTCGTTACAATTCCGGTACTGTATTTGAGTTTAACACTGCATTTTTCTTTACACACTATAAATAATTTACTGAGCTGTATCAATTTAAAATACAGACAAAACTCATAAAAGTATCCTATTGATATTTGAGTCGTTCAGAAGCTAAGTGGATTAAATCACATTTGCACTTAGACCACTTCAGAATTGTAGATAGTTTTGACATGTCATATAGCGCCCTCTATATGTTATTGAATAAATTTGCATTTACAATTTTTTTATCATTAGCTTCATAGAGGGCGCTATATTACCTGTTAACGCTATCTACAATTCTGAAGCGGTCTAAATGCAAATGTGACTTAATCCACTTAGCTTCTGGACGACTCGATTAGAAAAAAAAAGGGGGGGGGGGGGGAGAGGGGGGAAGACCCAACCCTTCCCAGTCCACACCTTGAGAAACACGTCCTATTCGATATTGACAAATAATATCCGATATTAAAGCTTATTTACAAAATTTAATTACGTTATCAAATGAAAAGGACATTAGAAGTCGTTTATAATTTATTCCATACTCCAGTGCTTACATTTAAATTTTTGTAGTAAATTTTAAAGCAAGTTTGGACTTTAAGTAATCGATTAAAATCGAAACTCAACATAATCGCGACGAGTGTTCAGTGTTCTTTTTCGCGGTAACATGACCAAGAAATAAAGTTTTGTAAGTACTTTTTAGTAACAATAATAATGATTAATACTGTGAATTTACTGTGCCGTAGGTGATTTTGAGTGCAAACTTCAAGCTCTAAAGTAGTGTGACGTCTATAATCACCTGTTTTTTGACTAGAGGGTTGCCTGGAATGAACACTGAAGATATGGCAAGCTCAACGCGTTGGATTTTTTCAGGTAACAAAGCCGCATTTACCAGTATTATTGTTGCATAACGACATAACGTTTTGTAACACATTGTTCGTGTTTTGTATAAGTAAATTATGCGCTGTATACAGCTAAAAGAATATAAAGTAATATAAGAGCTTGAAGAATGTGAGCTTCGTGAAATGTTGTATAAGCAAATGTTGTATATGTTATATATATAAATGTAATAAGCTCTTTGTTATAAACGTTCGATTACTTGCGCTTCACAACTTGTGTGTAAGTAAGTTAGTATGACATATGTAGTAAGTATGTGATTTACAAAGTACGCTATACTGTAATCGATTTATAGTAATTATGTGGTTAGTTAGATGATTAGCTTGTTTTTAGTGGTGAAGAAAATGCAGCTTTGGCAGTGTAGTGATCAACTAGTAGGGATGAAGTAAGTTTACTGGTTGTAGTGATCAACTTATCACAACCATTTACAGTAAGTTATACCGATGATCTACAGTATAATTACTTTAAATTTATAACTTAACACGAGTGAATTTATGTGGTCGGTATACACTATCAGTGTTGTATAAAGTATAGTACAGTATTTATTGTACTTGTGATTTCATTCGCTTTTAAAAGATTGGTACGATAAACTTACATAAGCGTAGCATATAATAATTGATTATTTCCTCTATAATATTTCATATACTTTTTAATATGGTTGTACACTATTACAGTAAGTTTACTGTAGAGTAGGTTTCATCTTACGAAGCAATTTGTTGCTGTGGAAGTTTTTTCAGAATCAAATTTCTCCCTTCGAGCTGATTGGTACAATACTGGGACTTCAAAAATGGTCAAAATATGTTGTAATTTAAATTACTGGAAAATATAACTTACTGTGCATAACTTACGTAGTGCTGTAGGCTAGATTTTATTTTGCAAGCAATGCATTTTGATAGCCATTTGTTGTGCTTTTCTGTATAAAATTTCATGAAATTATTTCAGTTTACTCGAGAATGCTATTTTGTTTTAAGGCAGATTCTACCGGCATAACGAAAATACAGGCAGTTTTAAATTCATGTATTTTAACACTGTAACAGCAGTTTAAAAGTTAAAACGAAAATATACTAAAAATTACGACCACTGGTGACTGGTGTTCTCTATAAGTTACTGTAAATGATTGTATAATACAGTGTTATTGTCTCTTTTCAATTTAATAATCTTGAAAGGTTCTCAGTGAAATGTACAATCTACAGTAGATTAAAGTCACATAAATCACTATCTTGTTACTGTATCACTTAACTACAGGAAGCTTTTCGATATATTTTTAATGAAATCTAACATACTCGTACTTGAATGATGGCAAACTTTTGAGAAGTCATCAATGTTGTAGCAAAAATTATGGAGAAATAAATTGTGCTTAATTTTGTTTTAGAAACTTAAAGTTGGGATCCACAACTTCCATACCAATACATGATGGTTTTCATGAAATCCCTTATCTTGTTTAGCGATGGTTACCCGACGTTTCTTTAACAAAAATTGCAGTTCCCAAGACTGTCAATGTTATTGGAATCCCAATAAGTTTGTGCTCTGAATATCAAACTGAAAAGTAGGCGTGGTAAAACAGACAGTAAAGTGAGAGGATTAAAAGATGCACTGGAGTGTAATGTTAATTCAAATTGTTTAATGTGACGGGATTATGGGAGATTAAGTGCAAAACAAATATTTTAATCCTTTCCTCTTCGGTGAAACACCCTTGTTGCACAGAAAAACACTTTCACATCCCATTTCACAGTCTCTGTCTTGCAGCTTGGTCATCTGATGTCTAATTTACTATAATCCTTAAATCCCATCCTCTAATATTTACTACATTAAACTTTTAGCGTTTTGCTGTGATATTTTAGTCCTCTGAAATCGTGCATAATTAAATACGGTATTATAATTCTGTATGTCTGCTGTTACACCAATATACAGTACTTGTATTTCTAACTTCGTTTGCTTCTTCTTTTAGTTCCTTTCTGAGTTATAATTTGAAATTCAAATGACTGTTTATTGAATAAAACGTCGGCAACTACAAATAGAGAGAGAGAAAGAGGAGGCAGCCATATTGAATGAATACATATACATTACTAGAGAAATAATATATATTTTTTTAAAAACTGTTTTCGGTTAAAGCTGACGAATATTTAATGTAATCGATTACTCAAGGGTTAAATTTAGGTCAGCAGACATCTTTAGAATTATTTAATATTAAAATATTAACAAAAGAAAACTGTTAAACACCGTTTTTAGTTTCTTGTAGGATCTGTATACTATTAATTTTCTTTTATTAATTTTCTTTTAGAGTTAACTATACTGTAGATTGATTGAATGCAAAATTATTAATGAAATCTTGGTTAGTACAATGAATAGGCTCAAAAATGAGCCTTTAACTTGCAAATTTTTTAATTGAAGTTTTGTTACTGAATAATAAATATTATACAGTAGTTAACTGGTTTTTTTAAAAGAGATAATACAAATTTATTTTTTTTAGATAAACGTGTTTTCTGTTTTTGAAGAATATTTCATAGTAAACTAGAAAGAAGCTAATAAACTGACAACTTGCTAATGCAACACACTTTATTATTTTTTATACAATAAAGTGTTTTATGTTTGTGTATGTTGTAAATGGATTTTTATTTGTATTAAACACATTTCTCCCCTCACTTTACTCCACAACTTGATGGGGGTTTTCAATAGGAGACGACATATAGTACACAGTATAGAATAAAATGGCTTTCTATAGTTCTATAGGGCGAGAAAGAGTCTTAAAGATTGTCTAAGTAATAATGGATGAGATATAATAGCCATTGAAACATTGAAATACAGTTGTCTCTGCTGTTGTCCATTACGTGACGTCATCTATTCTTATTTTTCCATCTCTCAAAAAGTGTTTGGGCAAACTTATCCAAGCATAGATATTGCTATTTCCACTTCTACGCATGCGTAAAAGTAAAAAAAAATACATTGAAATAAAAATGCTATAGGCAACACCAATATTTGTTTACATGTTACATCATCTATCTCCGCCGTGTTAACTAGCAAAACCCTCTGGCAAATTCAGCTACAAAGAATTCAATTTACGTGGAATAATAAATATGTTAGGAGCAGCAGCTTGTTCATTTTTAAGGTTAAAGTACACCTAATAAATTTCTCACTTTATTTATTCACAATTAAATTATATTTTTGACCATGGGAGCATGCGCAATTGAAGGAGTTGGTTCATTTAAACTCTTGTTTATTGTTGATTTTTTTTTTGGTGTCTGTATAGAAAGATTACACATTTGTTTATACTGCGCAGCCGTTTGTTTGTTGTTTATTTTGTAAATGAACTCGTTGGCCTCTGAACATTCATTGGTTTAAGCCATTTTTAGTAATCTCTCGGTGGTTTTTGGTAATGTACATTTGCGGATTTATTTTTAAAAGACCAAAACCGTATCCGCTGAATTGACTTGTTAGCCTTCCTGAATCTGATTATAGTTAACGCATGCGCCGCTGATGCGTCTGTTGAGTTTTAATTAAATGTTTTTAGTATTGGATTCATTTGAAGGAAAGCTAGTGAATGAGCATTTAATTTTCTCTTTTCTATTCCAATTCAATTCCAGTTCATCCTCCAGCTCCAGCTCCATCTTTCTCTTTTCATCATTTTGCCTTAGATTTCCCAGTGGACAAACAGACGACACAATAGGCTAACAATTCACACAAATGCCAACACATTCAGACATCTTTATTTATTTATAAAAAATCAAATTTATTTTATTTCGAACATTGACTAAGCAATTTCTGTTGGCAGGTGTTTCGTTAAGAAGCTAATGGAATAGGGCACGATGCACACACAATTATTTATACAGTACTTTACTGTTACCCAAACAAAACGATTCAATTTGCTTTGATTAAACTCTAATCTAGATTTGGTAGTCCATCGGTTAACGATTTTAATTGATTAACTTGTACTGTAAAAACAAAATCACTTTAAACATGATGGCACTACTGAGAACCAGAAGTCAGAATGTTTGTCACTGAAGAACCAAATTTTTAGACAAAATGACCAAATGGAAAATGGTTACTACAGTACTAAAAAATTAATAGAAAGCATAATTTATAAAAATGAAATAACTTAATTGATTACTTTTTCGATTGGTTCTTGTAACTAACTTATAATGATTGAAGTTAATTATATTTTGTGATTGCGGCGTCCAATTACTCTGTATGAAATAATGAGATAAAATAATGAGTCAATTGAATATTGAGTGTTTATATACTTGAAGTAGGAAATGATTTGTTGGTTATTTTGGCTTTGATTGTTTTCTAATTAAGTTTCCCCTAAAAAATGACGGCTTACTGAAAAAAACTTATTTTAGATAAGAGCCTAAAGCTTACCAATGTTCAGCTTTTCGGAATATGCAAATTCAAATTAAACGTCAGACGTTTTAATTGTTAATTTAATTATGAATTCGTTGTGATTGTGCGCATGCGTCAATGTGTAATGGTTTGTGAATGAACTGAACTGAGTAATAAATTTCAATTGCTAAGTGAATAAATGAGAAGAAAAACGTCAAAAACAGAGCAAAATTTTGTTCCCTTTATTTTGCCAATGGAAATGCTCGTTTCCCCATTGTAAATGAACAAAGTCAATTAAATGGAGGCTTCTGTGGTATTAAACTGCTACTTGCTTTATCTGAATAATAAATAAAGAGCCAATGGTAGTTCACGTCTAATAACCGCAAACAAATATGCCGTTCACTTGTTAAGAAGGGAGGGAAACAACTTCTTAGAAATAAGACGTTAAAATAAAATTTACAAGTACGAGTTCTATGATAATTAAATTAAAAAATCAATGCGAATCTCACTTTAATATTAATTCACCGGAGGCATAACAAAAAAATAAAGTAATTGTTAACCTGAATTTTGATGTATTGTAGAGCTTCTGGAAAATAAGCAGATAATCTACTTAAAAAAATCGGTAACACTATGCTAAACATAAAAAATAAGCAAGTATACAAAATATAGTAAAAGCAGTGATATTCAGACAGTATTTTTAAAACTAAATTAAAGAATGACTACTTTGCGAATTTTCTTATAAAAAAAAATGTCATTGGCAGGTTAACGCCATTAATTTTATGTCGTTAACTGAGTAATGCTTGATCTTAGCGACACGATTTCACTAATTAATATGCAACTTCGAAGAAGTCATTAAGTTGAAAATGTGTGACGATACAGACTATCGTTGATACGGTACTGTACTAAGATACAGTAGGTGGTCTTTATTTTTATTTGAAAACATTATTTGTCTAAAGCAGTGTTTCCCAACCTTTTTTGTGTTATGCCCCATCTAAGCCCTTATAAACGTTTGAATGTCCCCCTCATATTATAAGTCGCCATAAGGTTAACATAAATTTTGAAAAAATCCTTTTTCAAATTGCCCCCTTAAACAATCAAAATGCCCCCCTGTGGGGCGGACGCCCCACGTTGGGAAACACGGGTCTAAAGGATTTTGGCTTTTTATTGTCTTTTCTGTAATTAATTTTATTCTGTGAAAGTCTTTTTTTTCTGTTCCGTTTGTTTTCGGAGTGACAAAAGTGCTAATGTGTTCATTTGTATGGATTTTCATTTTTCATTTCCATCGTTTCTTCATCTTATTCTCTCTTATTTTTATCTGACTGATAAGTCAAATCTATTTATCGTCTTTGTTTAGATTTTACTACTTGTAAATCTTTATTTTTTATTTGCAATGGCCTAATGACTTCAAATGATTGATGATCCGTTCCTTTCACTCTTTTCGTTCACTTTTCGTTTGATTTATTTAAAGTAAAAAAAAATTTTAAATTGATTATTGAGTAATTTTAATTTTTTTTAGGGTTTTTTCTTCTTCTTGTAATCGTGTCATTTAAGTAGTATATCTCACTTGGTCTGATAGGGTAAAATAAAAATAGATTATGTTGCAAAGCGTAATTTCAGACTTGTAATGGCTGAGTTTAAAAGGTCCTTAACATCGAAAGACCCCTTTACTAGAATATCACAACATTTATGAAGAGAGAAAAAAAAAAACAACCAACGTTACTTTTTTTATACAGTATATTCTTTAAGACTGTTCAACTTCCGTTTCAGTCTCTTGGTCACGAATGGAAATGAGGCGGAACTACTTCAGTTTCACTTTCCTTTATTCACCCCATTACAACGCCATACAATCAACCGACCAATCACAAATTCGCATTCCTCGTCTTCAAAAGCCACTTTGCAAAATTGTTCAGAGATTTTTCCATCTTCCCACACGGTATGGGGTGCTCTTTGGGGCCACATTTTATATACAGTAAATTTAAACCTTTGCATTTGCCACTTATTCTTTAAACGAGACCCATGTCAAATGACCATCGCGGTTTGCGATTAAGTAATTTAGCATAAACAATTGTTTCAATTATGTAAATAAAACATAAACCTACACAATAAGTGCTGAGAGCCAAATATAGGTGCAATAAAACGATAATAATAATAATGTGCCGCTTTAATTCTTGTTGTAAATGGACTATTAGCTGCCATAACCAAGTCCATCTGGTTATCAAAATTGAGGAATAAATGGATGTATGGTAAATGAAAGGAATGGCACGCGACACCTTCATTAAATGTTTTATTACACTGGGCGCCTGCATGCCATTAAAACCGACTCGTAAAGTGCATTCATTTTCTGGAATAGGTGCCATTACAAACGTCGTAGTAAGTTATTTACTACTAATCCAAGTAGAAAAATTATTTACTGATATGATCAGGCATTATAGTAATTTGGAAATTTGCCATATGAATTTTTAATGATATTGGAAGACGCTCTGATCATGCACTGTTACTGGATCCTAAACGTTACATGGGAGTCTTAATAAAGAAAAATAAATTAGGCAGATTTACTTGGCCAGTTTGTATTGAATTTTGTTATATTTAATGCTATTTGCATAGTTTTAACATTTTTTATTTTTGAATATTCTATTGTAGACACACTTTAACGCACAAGTAAAAAATCAAACTGAAATGTTGATTTTTTACTAACAGTCGATCAGGCTTTGCATACATTAAAATAATAGAATGTAATCATTTCAACAGTTGGGTAGATCACTAAACCCATCAAACTGTTTTCGGTGATGCACAGTTGATGTGATATTGGTTAACTGTTGCACATTTGCATTATCAATGTCGACAAGTCGAGTTTTACAACTGTGACGTAAAAACATTGTATGTAATGGAGTAGAAAAATGATGACGTGATTGAAATTGTGTTTTGCATTGTGGCTGATCTGTGTATATATTTAAAATCACGCATGCGCATCAATGAACATCAAATTTGAACAGTGCAAAGAGTACCAAGAAAAAGTATTTTCTTTTAAGTAAATATGGAGGGAGGTGGAGAAGAGCAGTGGCAATATAAAAGAAAAAAAATGTAAGATTTATATTGAATTTTTCAACTGCTTGTGATGGCATGTGGAAAATCACGCATGCGCAGGTCAGCTAAAATAATAAGAAAAATTACTTTCGTTTTAGAAGAAATAAAATCCAATTGATCATTTGTTGTTGGTTTCAACTTACAACAAAATGGCCAATTCTACAAATTGTCATTAGACACAGGTGGATTTGATGATTATACTGTATTGTAATTTATCATTATGTTTTTATGACATTGAGTGATTTTATTCAGTTTCTGAAAACTATTTAAAAATAAATACAGTAAGTGCATATATATTTTAGTATAGTAAATGCAATGCAATGAGTAAAGCTGACATAGAAACTAATTTAAAAAAAAATTTAAATTAGCTTTAATGTCATTTGAAGTTTTTAGATCATAAAGACCGTGTTGATGTACATTGTTGTAGTCTAAATTTGGCTTTTCTCTACGCCGATGTAAGTTTATATAGAAATTTGAAATGGCATGGCTGCTGCTCTTGTTAACATAGTGTTTGTGGATTAAATTAAATTTAACATCAAAATCAACATCAGCGCACTGTGTTTTTACGTGACATGAAAACAGTAATAGCAAAATAATAAAAAAAGCTTTATCTGTCATTTCCTGATTGATACAAATTGTTTTAGGGATTTAAAATGACTTCCAAGGTAGCGTTGGATTTATTAAATCATATTTTAGTTGTGATTTTATAAATGGTGCAGCCAACCCTTGTTTATTTATTATTTTTGATTTAATAAGAAACTATAGTAAACGATGCAATTAATCTTTTCTGGTAAATTTCCAACTGTGTCAAACTCGTACAACATGTGCAAATACTGCACTGCACATTATAGTGACGTCAATAACATAGCAGGAGGGGAAAATGTTTTTCACGTGAGGGAGGTTTCCAGGGGATGTGATGGGATGTGTCAATAATTATAAGATGGTACTAGTTGACAAGGGTGTATTTGACAAATACATTCTCAATTGGAATTGACAATGTGCAAAATAAATACACAAACCGGAAATGTAAAAGGAAACTGTATGAATTTCTTAGAAAAATATGCTGACGTGAATGATGTTGCCATATAAACTGTTACTTGGAGAAAGAACATAGTGTAGTAGCGGCGATAGTGCCCTATTTTATAGCCGGTGTAGGTGTTGCCGAGTCGATGAATGGAATTGTCCATAGATTGGAAATTGAGTGGAAGCAATAGCAGTCATTTTGCGTGAATTATTCTTAAGATGGCTAGAAAAAAAGAACAAAATGAGTATTATTTGGTATGTGGAGAAGTGATGAGTTCAGGTGGAAAGAAGATTAAGTTGGGGTTAATGGAGTGGAATATAAGAAAGATAAATCTAAAAGAAATTATTGATATTATAGAGGATGCACTACATACCACATTTATGATTTTATGTCGAGCATCATTAAGACATAGTTAAGAATTTAACTTTTTATGTTTTTTTCTTCCAATTTCAATGAAAATGCTTCATAATTATGTCAACCGTTAAATCCCATTTTTAATTGACATTGGCATATACTTAACCTTAACAAAGCTGACATAGAGTATTAATATTGCTTTGTTGCATATATTACACGGTGTTGTACTTTTATTTAAATCAGTTACATACTGAGACAGCAAATATCAAAATAATTGATTAAGTAACTACTGAAAGTTTGAGAAAAAAATCGGTTTGAATTCATTATTTAAATAATGCTGGCGTAAAAGATTACAACTGAAATTGTACAGTATGTGTTGTGCAAATGATTATTTTCTGTATTTTGCTGATTTGACCTCGTTGTCAGATGAGAGATGGAATTCTAATTGACCCTCACACAGCAAAGAGCTTTAGCATCAATTTTTATGCAATGTCATTTTCTGTTTTTAAAACATAATTAATTTGTTGTTAACTGAAAATGAAAACTGGGGAGCTTTTCATCGTGGCTTGGAAGGAGAGTAAAAGAGTGATATGAGAGATCTCAATTAAATTTTTACCAGAAGCATCACGTTTTGCCATAATTGAATATGAAAACGAGAAGAGTGAAAATTAAGTACTGATCATAAAAATGGCTTCGATGGCTAGACTTTCATCAACTTTATATAATGGTATTAATAAAGTGTTTAGTTCTAAAGCGGATCGAGTCCATTTTTTTTACAAGAAATTTGTGTTTAGATAATTTTTAATTAATACGTTTTTTTTTGGCTGGTTCATTATTACATAAATATGAATTGATACTGTGCATTAGGGAATTTATAATAAATTTAATCCAATTTGATAATTTAGTGATAAACAAATTCTTTTCAACTTTACTATAAAGTAATACACTTCTGGACTTGATCTACTTTAAGATCTGAACTCCCTAAATTTAATATATTTGCAGAAATAATACATTTTTCATTAATTAATTAAGTTATGATGAGGCAAACTAATTTGAAAATACAGTATATGTTAGTAAACTACTATTTTTTTTACTTGAACTAAGAAGAATTGTACTGTTCTTATTGATGTTCACCAAGTACGAGTGAAAATTTATTATAGTGGTGGTTGCTATTGAATGCTTTGGACATTTGCTGGCCTCACATTTTCTTTCTCAACTTTCAACATATTTTTTATTTCTTTTTTATATTTCTTTTTTGCCACATTCTATTGTTGTCTTGCTCGGGTGAATTTGTGATCTCATATTAATAATTGTATTACTTTGGCGCCTTCGCCATTTGCTCAGTCACTCAAATACACATTTTTTTCTGTTTTATTAGTTGATGTTATTGATAAAACTGGACACTTATTTCCAACAACATTTAAGTTTTTTTATTGAAGTTACTGCTGAAATTTCATTACAAACAACAAATGTTATAGTTTGCAAAGTTGGTTGGCAAACCGTGGTGATTTTAGTGTAGTAAGAAAAAGCCTTACTTTAGGGATCAGTTTTCAATCTTAAAACTTTTCTTAAGAAAAAGTTTTTAGTGTTTACCCGTTTTTTAAATTGATTATGATAACATTTTAAAAATTTATTTAATTTTTTATGGTAGTTGGTTTGAATTAATTTAATAAGAAGCCACGAGGTAGCGTTTACAAATGAATAGGTTGTGATTTATTTGTAAAAGGCGAATACTAATTGCGTCTGAAAGGTGAAAATATTAATAAAATAAAGCTGGGGTAAAAATGTTATTTGTCATCTTGTCTCGAATGCTTAATTTTCATAATAGGTCATGTTCAGTTTAATTATCCTCACTGGAATACACTGGAATTACTTGAGTGATATAAAATCAATAAAAAGCCGAGGTGGCAGAATAAAATGAATTTAGCCTTTTTATGATTTAGTAGCTTGTGTGAAGTGTCAGTGCTTTTACAGTATGAGTTGATTTTAGGTTAGTAATTTCGATTAAAAAGTCTATATATTTGGTAAAGATAAACGTCTTAAAATGATAGAAAGGTTTAAATAAGGTCTATCAAAATATCATTAAAAATGAAAGACAATATGTCGAAATAGTTTACAGTAACTTAAGATATTAGCTTTTTAAGATGGTCTCAAGTTGATAAATTGGAGTTAGACCATTGTGAATTTATACACAATTTCGTTTATTTTGCAGCTTTAGTTGTGTAATAGTTAGATAACTATTTTTATTTATTTTCCAACAAAACATTAACATTTTATTGAATTGAAGTGTCGTTGAATGTGCGCACGTTTTAAGTTGCTATATGAAATTATTATCTCATAAAGCTATTTTTATGTTCTGTAAGATATGTTATGAAGTTTATTGGGGTGAGTTTTGATATTGGGTTTTGCTAACCACCGGAAGTAACATCCAAACTCATATTTTTCTTTGTAGGTGATCGGTCTTATTTTTTTCTTCGTTTTTTCCTATCTCCTACATTTCTTTTGTTGGTTGTGATGAAATTTTTGTTGTCCACTTGGTCATTGAATGGGCGCAAGCGAATATAAATGATGTCTAAATGACAAATCTTATCACAAAACTCAGTTCCCTTAGACATTATTAATGTGTTGAAGAGGCATTTGAGCACAGATTAATAGTCTTGAGGAGAAAACAGCAGAAAGAGATGATGAAGAAAAAGAAAATGAGTAGTGGCAAGCTCATTTATCTAACACTCAAAGATTCTCATTATTTTATTACAAATTCCATCAACTTCATAAAGTTTTCTACCAAAGAATAAGTTGGCTAGAATGATACTAAAAAGAGAGCGAGAAAAAAACAGCAACACCATCAAATAAAAATACGTTCATTTCAAAGTTAAGTACCCGATAGTGAAAATTTCAAGAAAAATTCTAACCATTATTGATGCTTATTTTTATTTATTTTTTAAGAAACGGTGTTTACTTTGTTTATATGGTGATTGGATAATGCAAGTTCCTTGTCCTTAGGTCAATGGATAAGAATTTGTATGCGGTTGGAAGTAAAGTAGTAAGCAACATCTGAAAGATGATGAAAGAAATGCATTTTCCCTGCTGAGAATTTCCGTCTTCATCTTTCTCTGTTGAAAAAAAAAATAATAAAATATCTAAAAGAGTGAGAAAAAGCTATCATCACTGTTGTGTGGGAATCATCACTCATCATTTACTGTTCTTCTATGCACATTTACCCATTGTTCCTTTATAGAAAGTGTGTTTGTATCCATCCCCCTTCCCTCTCTCGTATATCCAACCATCCATCTGCTTATCATACACACAACTAAGTTACTGCCATGGCTACCATCACTATCTACCGCTTTATCAGAAAAAATAAACACAATTATTAGGTGCAAAATGGCTTGATAACATGCAATTTTGTGTACCTAATATTAAAAATGGTTCACTTCAAAGTAATGTTGTGACATTTATGTTTGACCCTGTAATGATAAGTGGGTTGTAGTTTTTGAAAGTGGGTGAGTGGGGATAAATGTTGGTTTTAAGTATGGTCGAGTGTCTTGTAAAGTAAGAAGGATGTAGCAAAATGGATCCCAGAGGGCGCGCTGTTTCACACACACAAAAACATACCAACACTTTATTTACTTTTCTTCTTTAAGGAAAAAGGATGAAAAAGGAAGTGAGACGAGTGATTGATATATAAGATGAGCATTTTCATCCACTTCTATGCTAATCCACATCTACGAGTACACAAGGAAAATATTTTCATTTTTATTGGCTGACATGTGTCACTTGATCTACTGTATACTAAAAAATATAAATAATCTTAATGCGTTCTTTTCTTAAATGATGTGGAGAGAAGAGAGAAAAAAAGCATTGCTTACTATAGCAATTTTTGACATTTACAAGGGTTGGTTAAGTCAAGTAGAACTAACTTTGTTACATCATTGGTCTCATCTTCCACCTGTTTACATCTTCCATTAAAAGATGTACCGGTATACAGTGTACAGTACAGAGAATGGAAAACCTAATTTCCTCTGGCAGCCAATTTAAGGAACTAATTTAATGTTTCAATAAGAAAAGCTTGTAAGTAAGTGGACAGTCTGGGAAGTAAATTTTAATTTTTAAAGTTTGGTTTCGAAGAGGAGCTTAAAAATTACCAGTAGTTAAATTAGTGTTTTGTGGACGGTGCTTTTTAAGGAGTTCCCAAAAATGAGCTTTTGAGACACTTAAATGTGATTAGATGTGCTTTAACATAGCTTCTGGTATTTCAAACACTAAATTTAATTTTATGTGGCTTAGTTTTTTCCAGTGTACAAATTTAAAGCTTAATATAATTACTTAGAATGCCTTTACCAGCGTTATTTTCGCTATGGTTGTGACTAGTGCAATAACCTTTAAGAAACTGCTGTATCATTCTTTAGGCGTTTGTAGTGGACAAGAGAATAAGTTAAAAAATGAAATTCTGTATCATATTTATGAATTATTTCAAGAATGTCGTGTATTTTTTAACAGTAAAGCGAGCATTCTATTAAATTTTGCATTCTAGTGGACATTCTTTTGAAAATCACATTGTTGTGTGCGCTGGCAGTTTTAGTGAACTTTTCGTATTGCCCTTGCTAAAAAATTAAACATGTCTTAATGTGTTCGGTAAATGTTGACATTGGTCAACCACGACAACCAAAATTTAATCTACTACTGGTTTGATCTTTTATTCATCCGTCTGTCTACATTTCGTTCATTAGAATGTAATAGACTGCCGCAAAGCAAAAATGTTAATAAAACCAAAAAATATAGACATAATAAAGCTTAATTAATGGTGAATAGAGTTGATGAAAGTAAAGTTGTAAGGCGAAGGTTTGGGCTGCTAAATATTGGCGGATGTTTTTCTAAAAGATTTTTGTCGAGTTGAGAAATGGAATTGAGATTGAATGGATTGCGGGGGAGGGGAGGGGGGAGCTTATATACTCGAGAAATATAATCCTGTATTTTGTTTGGCTTCCACAAATACAGAAATTGTTTGGCTTTTTGAAAAAAAAAGTTGTTTTTCTTTCCATCACACAAAATCCTCTTTTTACCACTTTCACTTTTCATTTTTATTTAACAAAAAATAATCAAAAAAATAAGATACACTAAAAAGCACAATTTTATACTTCTCCGATATTGTTGTATTTTTTTGTGTTCGACACAAAATAAAAAAGATACTGATATGGAAAAACATTAGAAGCAAAGCCAGGGATATAACTTACTGTACTTACAATGTAAGTTACATTATACAGGGCAGTATTTCGGTACTATAAATTATACAAGAATATTAGTATAGCATTCGTATACTATATAAAGCAGTGTTGTTGGGTTAAGAAAAAAAATAAAAAAAAGACTGGTGTAAACGAGAAAATGTGCCAACGTTGTATAAATGAGAAAATTAATGTTTGTCAATGTTTATATGTTCATTTAATGTTATTGATGTTGAGGAATTGCTTTTGATATGACTTTTACTTAATTTGCTTTTGTTGTCCACCAAGGATTTCTCATTTAGGTTATTTATGACTTTGATTAACACCTTTCCAAGCTTACAGTTGGAAGATCCAAAAAGGAAAGTACAAAAAGCACCAAAATTATGTAGTTGGCTATGTCGACAGCTTAAAAAGCACGTCAATTAATTAATTGGTTTTGATCGCATTTTATATTAAGTTTTCATGTCGTTTAAGTTAAATCATCGTGTCATGGCGAGTTAAATGTTAGTTAAACAATGTCGTTTGTTGTCCACATTTTCAGCTGACCCTTCTTTAACTTTGGTTAGGTTTTTGGTACTTTTATGACATCATTTTGTGAGGCAATGATGTTGAAGGTGGTGACCATCATAAGTTTTTATTCGTCCAGAAATGACGGAGGGGAGGAGTCAATTACAATGGGCTTGTAATCCCCGTGTTGCTGCAATAGTTGTCTGAAGCAATTTAGTCGTGCAATTGAAATGAGTCTATGTAGTTAATTGTTATATCCATATAATATTATTGGATACTTACACACTGAATCTTTCCGATCTCATTTTTCCGCTGAAATTCATTTACAAACATTGCATGCAATGGAACCTTTTTACCTTTTAGCCACTTTGAATAAAAAATTCTGACTACATTTTCTGCTGTATTTTTTTTGTCATTCTTTCTCTGTACTGTACCATACACAATTTTTTTTTAAGGAATTGAAAAGTGTTATTGAGTGGCACCGAAATGTCGTCTGCTTCGTGAGTTTCCTTTCTTTTGCTTGTAGCACTTTTTTTCTATGTGCTCAGCTATTTCAATCGGAAATTTGATAAAAATTCAAAGTTGTCAGAGTAAAAATTTACAAAAAAAAAAAAAGGAAAAAAATGGAAAACGTGGCTTCAATCTTTTCCCCACCCAACATCCCAAAAGCCCAAAGCTAACAATTTCAATGATATTTCCTACTTGCTACTTCAACTATTTCCTCCATATAAAAAATAAATTTAATGCAAAATGCAAATCCATATCATCAACCACTCAACTCAGCCAATCATATGCTTTTTTTTTATAAAGTACTGCATTATAGATGTTTTTTTTCTTAAATATTTTTTTTTTGGTTTTCTGATCAGTTAACAACTTTTAGTGGTTTTAGTATTATTGATAACTGTAGATTACGAATATGGTTAACCCTTTAAAGTCACATTTTAATACACGTCTGATAAATTATCAAGGAATTTTATGTGACATGTGAAAATTTTCTGTTAAATGAATGGATAATCGATCGTGGAAGTGGTGTTGTCATTTAATCTTAATTACTTGTTAGTGTGGAAGAAGAAAATTGTTGAATTGTAAGAAATTGTGAATAAGAGTGGAAAATGAAGGATACACAGTAATTAAGTTTTTTATATATAATTTTTTTTTTATTTTTTATTTATTGTTAAAAACAAAATACAAATATAAGATTCGTTAATTGAACGGTTTCTCCGAACTTGGTACTGTAAAATTAATCAGAAAATTTTTTTGTTGTTGAAAATATGTGGTTTTTATTCTAAAATGAAAGCAAAAAAAGCTTTTGAAAGAGTTTCTGTATGTTTTATTGAATACATGGTAGTGTAGAAGGCCACTTGATCATATGTTGGAGCAGTAGGTCCAGTAATCTGGCTCGTAAATATGATAAGTGGAAAATTTGGCTAAAACAGGACAATAAATAGATAGAAGTGATGACATGATAGCCAACGTATAACTCCATCCTAAACGACATTCGCCAGCGTTAAAAAGTCCAACTGAAGAGCCGCAGTGATGGCGGACGAATGGAGAAGGAAAACCGAAAGGGTAGATTAACAAAGCACTCAACAATATGGCCACTAAATAAAAAAAATAGAGAAAAACAATAACAATTAGTGATTGATAAAATAGTTGATCAAGAACAATATGACATTTAATTACAGATGATAAATAAAAACCATACAAAAATTTTAGTTTATAATATACCAAGAACTTCTTGACATTTTTGAAGGTGGTTTAAATGCGACTAGAATCATTATTCCGTATATTTCGTTTAGAAAAATATACTAAAAAAATCATGTATAAAAAAAATTACAATTCTATCCTTTCACCTATACATTAGATAGAATTGTCATTTATTTTTCAATGATGATGTACTGTAGATGTGTTAATGCAAAATACTTGTTATCCAATTAAGCGAATGTCAAGTCGACATTTTGACTTAACAAGTGGTAGAAGCGCCCTCTTGCTACTTGTATCATCATCATTATCATTAGTCAACATTTGTATAATGAGCACTTTGACATCTTCAACTTTCTTATTCACAATTAAGCACCATTTTTATTGCTCTCTAGAGACGTTGATGAATTCCCCATACAACTCAATGACAAATCATCAAATTATCATGAAAGAGCACTTGTTTGACTTGCTTAAACTTTTATCAACTCAATGCATCAATTGCATTATTTTCTGTTAAACACTTTGAATTTCGAATCGTTTTTATGATTTTTTAAATGCTTTTATTAAATATTATGTTGTTATTTTTAGACATTTTTTTTCTTAAAGAAACGGTACCTGATTTTCATTGCAAGAAGTAGCGAACATTATTTACAGTTGTAAGTGTCTAATAAATTGACATTTAGTTCACGTCTTCTAAATATAATACTGTACTGTAATAATGTAAGTTTAGTTGGTCGACTAAAATATTAAGGATGAATTAGTGAGGGGATGCTAGATCTAGTTCACTGGCTGGTCTATTTGTATCAGTAAATTTGTGAAGCTATTTTGTTTTGTTTTTTGTTGAAGTGAAATGAAGTTGACGAAGCGTTGTGTTATTTGTTGATGTTATTTTCACCATTTCTAATCATACCCAACCATCATCTTCATATTCTTCCGCTTCAACCCTCACTCCAATACTCTTACTACTGTACTTCTCCATCATATCTTACGTACAGAGTGAACAGAAAGTCACAAATCGATACTTTTTTCGTGTTTCAGCATTACACAGTTTCTGGATTACACAGAGAGAATAAATTCCTGGATTTATGCGCTGCACTGTAAATGCTGTGCTTAGGCATATGGAAATAATTCAGATGAAAAATTCTAAAGCAGACATCAATTTCTTTTTCTTTTGTTTCATATTTCGTTTTATCATCTCGATGCATCATATACTGTACACAAACGCATTTCACACTTCCTAGCAATGACACAACTGATAAATAAGCTTTTATTTAAAGTATCTACTTTGGCTTATCTGTGATAGTAATTTAGAAAAGGAAAAAAAAATAAGAGTAAGAACATACTGTACTATTAAAAATGGCTAACGTTTTTAATAGACATTAGTAAGACAATAAATATTAAGGTTTAATGTGAAGTATTTATCAAGTGCAAAAATAGAATCTAGAAATTACTGTAGCTATTTCATTAGTTTTGAAATGCAAGTTGCAATAACATAACTTAGATTACATAAATTTATTTGAATAATAAATAACACAAAACTAGCAAAAAATTAACAAGTAATCGAAAATAATCAAAAAATAGAATTAATATTATTGAATTACAATGATTGATCTTGATTTAGTGAATGTTTATTACTTTTAAACCAGAATTTCCTGTAAATCCAAGTACAGTATGACTGTAGTTGTTATTTAACTAAGTACAGTGTTTCTAAAACTTTCATTTTTAATGATGAAAGTCAGATTTATGGTGTTTTTAATGACAACTCTTGGAAACGCAAATGTTTTTAACAAGTATTCACACAAATGCAGCCCTTTCATCATAAATCATATTTTTACATCACTAAATAGCATACAACATAGTAAAAACCAACAAGAAGGGCAAATGATAAACGAAGTGTCCACTCAGATAAAGAAAAGAGTTTTCAAAAGTCATCAATTTTCAAACTTTTCATTAAAATTCACTTACTGTATCTATGTAAAGTATGTCTAGAAAGAATCAGTAACTAGATCATTGTTTGTACAGTATAGCTAATGAAATGACCATATAATCATTAGTTAAGAAAGTTTTTAAAATAAGTTTAAATGCAAGCAAATGCCAACTTTAATTTTATTAAATGCAATTTCTGCATTTTTTAGTCGTGTAATAAATTAATGTTCTTTGTCTACATGTTGCACAATCTTGCTAACTTTTATTTAGAAATAATATTATGTGGGAGCTGCAGAAAATACTTAAGAATATACTTAAAGTCGTTAACATAAGGACCCCTCCTTACTCTTCTACTTTCCCCAGTGGTGTTCCAGTCAACTTATTATGTAAATTGTTGAAGACGAATTTGCCATTAGGAGTCGTACAGTTGCTCGCTGCTGCGGTAATAATGCAGCTGTGTACGGTGTAGCTTAGTCTTTGAACGCTTGTTGTACAGTCGATAGAGTTGTTGGTGAAGTTGTTTTTGGAGAATTTAATTTGTTAAAAACGAAAAGATGGCTTCAGGCAATGAAATGAAAAGAAAAGATGGTGTTGAAGATGTTGAACAATCCACTTATCTTTCAACTCAACCCCTTACATCATATCTTATATGTGGCGTATCGTTGTTTGTATCGAATTTCCCCTAAGGGAACAATTTCCACTTCCTTCTCACTTTCTCAACTATCAATGACGTCATAAACAAAGCTAACTACTATTGCGATGGGTCTATGATTGGCTTTGTAACTTTATATTCCAACATAATCGGGTTTAAGAATCGATATCTCACATCAAGTGCTATTCAATCGATAAATTTGAAATCTTGACAATCACAGAATTCACTGTTTTATTACTTCATTTTTTAATGTTATTGTATTAGTACATGATCATTTATGACACCACAATTTTACCACCTGATTTAAATGTCATTCGTTAATATTGTGATGACTGAATAGAAACTTATACTCGAAAAATAGTATTTACGTGTAAAGTCTCAATTTATAAATTACAGCGCATGTGCAGTAAAGTTTTATTATGGTGCAAGTTTTATTTTTTTATGAATTTCAAATGCACATTTGAGTTGCATTGCGTCCCATAAACTTTGTAGTCACATTCGAAGTGACATTGAATGTACAGTAGTTATAGTCTTATACTGTAGTTAAATTTGTAATATATTATCTATTATTTTATGGTATGCGATTGAAAAATCTCTAAAACTTGCTAATAATTATTGATAATTTTCGTGTTATATTGTTAAATTTAGTCCAACTTAGCTTGGTTATAAAGCAATGGGGAGCTTGGAAGTCCAAGGGGATTTGTAACTCGTTATTTGGGAACTTTTGCAATGTTATAGGTGGTCTATAGTTGAGACGACGGTTGGTGTAATTGCAAAAACCAAATTAGCAATTGCTGATTGACAGACGGGAATTGTCATTCTCCCTTTTTGTTTATCTTTTCTCTCTCGTATTTTTTGGTTTTTTTCTCCTGAAAGGCTGTTTACATTCCTCCTCTAGGTTCTCCAATTTCCAAATTAGCAGACGATTCCATTACAACAGCTCAACTCATAGTTTAAAAAAGAAAACATTTAAAAAAAATAGTGGACTTTAAAGTTGTTCAAATGTTTGTTTTTGGCTGTGTCAACTAACAAAAAGGAACCGGAAATAAGATACGTGTCAGTTTTTCAACAAAAACATCATTAAAAACATAAAAATAACAAAATAAATAACACAAACTGTAGACAAGCTCTTCAGTCATGATGAAATATTAGGTTTATCATTGAAACTAAACGTTCACTACCGTACTACTGTATGCGCCATGTGCTTTCAACAAAACATCGGCAACTATATTTCATTTCTATTATTTTTTTCTTCAAAAAGTTTAAAAATCAACATCTTGTTAGTTGTTCGTTACCAACAGACGATGGACACTCCAAGCGCCATTTTTTATATTTAATTGACAAGTGAGCATGTGCAGTCTTGATGGTATAAGGTCAATTGCGTGATCCAGCAAAAGATTTAGTGATTTAGATACGCTTAAAATATTAGACATCGTTTCTTCGTATAAACAAATTCGCTTATGGACTTAATAATTTAACTGATATACTGCATGTTGAAGGTTTACATTTTTATGGTGTCATAAAATACATTAGAGATCAAGTAACACATAACGATGACACAATAAATGCAACAGGTGGATTTCATGCGAGTAATTTAGTACTAATGTATCTTGATTCTAGAAACAAACTGGAATATACAGTATGTAGGGTGTATACATTAAGTTTATAATTTGCTGTTCAACAGTGTAGTCGGTGACCATTATGACATTTTTTTTAAAACTTAAGTTACTCTATTATAAAGTAATTTATTTTTTTACCAATGGCGAATCGTAGTCACTTAAAGGTATTGTCCTAGTGCTAATATCTGTTACATGACCAATATTAATTAGCTGTTTCCGTAATTTGAGAATTAATTACCCTAAGTATGTTTGATAGCATTAGCAATTCTTCCATGGCTCTTTCTTACAAACATGTTTTAGAATTTCATCTTATCTTGAAGATTTTAGTTCTTGGAGGAATAATTTCTACAAGTTTTACTACTTTTTATACTCAATCAAACTTACAGGTCAAATTTATGGCCTTGTATGGTAGGAGCCATAGGCTCGCAGTCTATGTGTAATAACTTAGAAAAGCTACTGTACATGGTGTAATGTTGCAATTGATTTTTTTTTTTTGAAATCATAACTAAAGGCGATTTTATTGGTCTAAATTGATCGCAATTTTTTTTCTGTGTTGAGTGTGTTAAAGGAGTGGAGCAAGACCTTTGAAAGTTGAAAGACCTTTTCTTCATTTTATGTCTAAATCTAAATTCCATTTCTTAATTCTGCATTTCGATTCCCCCGTTCTTAGGTCTGATATACGTCCGTGTTTTTCTCTTTACACGTGTAAGTGGGTGATTGGGTGGTTATGTTTTTTGTGGTGACGTTGGTTGAGATGCAATTAAGTCAGTTGATCCCCTTTGCAATCAGTTTCACATAAATCCTGGATTATGCAAATCATGTTAACGTTGGCACACACGCTTTCCCGCCAACATCACATGTGTTTGTGCGCCAAAAAGAGAAGGGAAAGAAAAAAAAAGATACATAGCAACAACATATGAACTGCGCATGCGTATCAGTGTAAAAGTATAACAAAATGCAGTTGTATTAAAAAGAAATTAAGTAAAAGAGGAAAAGGAAATAAATTGCGCAAAACGACACAGTACATAGTGTACGTCATTTACATACTATAATGTATAGTAGCTCAAATGGGCCGATGGCAAATCCCAGTAAAATACTACTGTAAAATTCACTAACATAAACAACAAAAAAATATACTAGTTGTTGCCAAAGAGTCTAAATGACTTAAAAAATTTAAGAAACATCACCCTGGATATTTTACGTGGATTTGTATGCAGTATCTTAAAACTTCATTTAAAGTCTGACTTAAGCTATACATTTTCTTGCATTTCCAAACATCTGCTATCGATGTTTGACATTCTGATAAAATATATTAAGAATACAGTGTACTTTGACTGTAATTCCGACGTCATAATATGCGAACTAGCTATCCTAGCATATTCTGTAGCGTTATCCAGTACTGATATACCCTTTGGCAAAAATCGAACCAGACTATAAACTTTACTCGTGTTACTGATTAATTTTCCTTAAAGCTTTGTCTGTGCATTTTAAGCATCATCGTTATTATTTTTTTTTAATAAAAGTTTCTTTAATTAATGAATTTTTGTATTGTGCAATACGACTGTACTGTGTAATACTGAATTGTTTTGTACAGTATATTATGATTTCTATCTCGTTGTACTTTTAGAGTTGTTTTTCAATGTGTGCATACTGCAAATCTATCTATAAGCATTTTACGAAAAGGGTTGTGAGGTTGATGTAAATGAAATACAGTTTATCAATGAAAAGCAAAATTTTAAATTAAAAAAGTAAATTGTATTACTAACTTAATTTGCTTTTGAATAAGCGAAATTGTCATTATTAGTAAACAGTTTATCAATGTTAGTTGTTGCATTGTTAAAATTGTATGTAATTCTTAAAAAAATGCTACTTACATTAACTTAGGTATTTACAATATAGTTTGAGTTTGTAATTTTATTAACTTTTATGGTATGGTACTTCTGTTTTCTCCGACATTAGTCCGATTGCATTTATTGGCAATAATTTTAATTATAAAAATAATTGAAAAACGATTGATGCTTTACCTCCAGCTGCTTGCGTATGTCCAACTGCCATAGCTACTCTTTGTCTCCACCTGTCAGTTGGTAATCCTAAACATAACACAGCAACTAATGCGCAGCTGATGAGAAAGATGCAACCGCCACCATATAAAACACAGGCGGCTTGCCATGGAGCTGATGGATAACGCCGAAAATCCATTGATGCTCCATACATATGGCATACTATATCTTCTACATGTTCCAACCTGTAAATAAGACCAATTTTCTTTTTGTTTTAAAAAAAAAACTATTTCATGAACAACGAATTTCGACATACAAGTTTTCGATTGCATGTCAAGTTAAAATAGTTAAAACATTAATTTAAAATTAAATCGGCTAAACGAACAAATTTAAAATACGTTAATTGTTTTTAGTGTGTCGTATAATATTGAATTTGATTAATAAGTTAAAACTTTAGAGGGATTTTACGTAGCTGTATGCAGTTACCACTATAATGTCCAACAATAGTTTTTGAGTGACTTTTAATGGTAATATGTCTCAAAATTTGATAAAGTACATTTTATAATGCTTTGAATGAAAATGGCATCATTGTACTCTACACTTCAATTAATCAGTGAGGTTATTTATTTTTGCTCATAAAAAGTGCAATAGTATTTTAGAAATCGGTAGAATTTGATTGATAATTTAAAAGTTATGTTTATTTATTAGAAAAAAAAACCAGGTTAACTTGAGCATTTATATTGAATATTTCGTAAATTATTTGTACCACAATTACTGAAATAGTTGTTTTAATATAATTTAGAGTAAATTACAAAAAAGATTTTATTTAAAAATTCCAAGAAACATTTTATTTAAAATTTAATATTAGCATTAAATAACTATTTATGACGATTTATATTCTCATTCATTTGATTGCATTTGGTTGTATAAAATTGTATGTAGAAATGATAATTTTGAAATTCATTAAATTTAATTTACCGTATGAAATCGTAAATAGCTTAATTGCAACTTTTTAATTTTGATGTACATTTTAATTAACGTAGTAGTTCATTTAACTAACGATTAACTTAATTAGAAAAATTGTTGATTTTTTGGTACTTTTATGTCGAGCTGGTATGCGAAAACAGACAAACGATGCTAATTAATTAAACTTTGTGTTTACCTGTAGCAGTAGCTGTAGACTCCAAGTGAGAGTATTTCGGCTGGTTCTGCAACCGGTTGATTATTGATGTCAATATCATGTAAATATGAAATATTTTTTAATCTATGTTCATGTTTAACAATCCAAGATGGTTGTAAAAATCCTAAACTACATGTAGCCGCCACAAATACTGACATTAAAACCCAAACCGCCAAAACCGGCCATGAAGTAGCCGATTTAATTGGCCGAACTTTCATATGAGTATATGAATTCAGAGCTAGCGTCATTTTTAACACATTGTATAAAACACAATCACTTTTCACATCTTTGTAATATCCATGGGATCGCTGTAAGGTGTTGCTGATGACACCTGTCAATCATTTTCATATTGCACGTGACGTCACGTGGGATGCGTGTGTGTTTTGGGAGAGACAGAATGATGCTGTTGAGCTGTTTTTCTGTTGCGTCTGTCCTCTTGTAATGCCACACTATGAGTGTGATGGTATGAGATGAAAGAGTGATGGCATTCAGCATCCTGCCATCTGCTCAGCTTAAACGGAGCCGCTACAATTCCTTGTCGAGCCTTCACTTGTAATGGTGAAAGGAGCAATTCCTTTTAGCTATCTCAAATTATTAGGTGCCACTTTTGGATCTTTTACTATATGGTTGGTGTACCTACTAAATTGTCTATGTTTCTTTTAATCTTTAGGCACAACTGTAAACTAAAGTCTAAATGTTCAAAAATTGCTCATTTGCCATGTATTTACATTACTCGTATGGATGTTTCTTGAACATTTAAGTAAACATTTTTATTATTATTTTAATTTTAAGTATACAGTATGTCGTTTTTAAAATGGCAAATCTTGACATTAACACATCTATTAAATATTTTGATATTAGACATTTGATTGGAATTAATTCATTATTTTTTTTGAAACTAATATTAAAAACGTACAGTCGGTCATTGGTCTAAAACATTTTATACTGAACATTCAGAACAAGTCGTTATTCAATGAAATGGAAAAATAACATTTGCAGTTTACATTGAGGAATTGCTTAAGTTATTTAATAAAATACGGAAGTTCTAAGTTTTGGATTACTTTGGTGGCAAAAGTAACGTGAAATTTGAATAATTGTATGCGAGTTTAACTGTGAAGTTTATTCAGCACTTGTTTTACATGCTGAAGTGTCTTTGGTAAAGTGTGTCAATGTTGTTATAGTGTTAAACATAGCTATTAAAATGTTTTACATGTTTTGACAATGGCACAGATGGAACTCGTCATCTTGTCACTCTTTAGTGGCAACATCTGCTATTGCCAGCTCTTCTAAATTACAATTTAAACATCACAGTTTTTTCAACTTTATTGACACAAACTAAAACACAAACAGATCGTATGGCTTACAATGTGCATGAATAATGTTGACGCGAAAATTATTAATAGCGACATTTTAAAACGAAAAATATGAATAAAAAAGACTAATAAAAGAACTCCAATTATAATTGTGCACTTGTACGAAATTTCTCATAATATAAAGACTAAGTAAACATTATTAGTGTAATATTTTTTTATTTTATAACTACTGAACTAAAAGTTCCTTAACTTAATTCTGCAGTTGTCAAAACAGCTCATTGCTAGCAAAACTGGCTAACAAATGGGATATTTAGTGTAGTGGAATTTGTAATTAGTTTTGAGCCATTACCTCTACATAACTGTAGTTGACGTCATCGTATATGGATTTTAAAAGGTGATGGGTATGTTTAGGGGGTTGATCAATCACACGTTTATGTGATGGAAGTTTAGGATAAGGGGGTAAATGTGAGGTGAGTCATATGATACGTGTGTCATGTAATGTCAACATAGCTTTAGAAATATGTCACACACTTGTCTCAATTGCTCATCAAATACATTGGAGAGGGGTTGTTCAAGATGACTAAGGTATAAGGTGGAGGTGTATGATCAACTTGAAGGGTGTAAGGGGGAGGATAGCGGATGGGGTACATGAGCATCAGCCCAGATGGGAATATGGGCATGGAATGGATGAAAGGAGAGAAGACGAGAGGGAATATATGATGAGGCAGGTGATTGAAAGGGATTTCAACATAGTAAAAAACATAGCATGCCCAATTCCATTGGTGGATTTGTCATCCAATTTCAAGCCAACTGGGAAAATACATATAATTACTTTTGATATGATTAAAACAATAGCAATATGCCTCGGCAGATATTATAACTTATTTGAAGCATAAACACCTACACGAAGGAAAAGAGAAATTACAAATGCTATTATAAGCGTTAAATGAATGACTAACTTCACTTTGAATAATTGTAACTTTTATTTTACACAATTATGAAGGAGTTCCGTTAACAAAATTGTAGTATGATTTTATGAATCTTTTGTGATTTAAATACAGTGCCTTAATTATATAAAGTACAGTACAGTAGTATTGTGCCTGGAAACTAGATTTCATGTTTAATTTTGTTTTTAATTATTATAGTCTAACAAAAGTTATTGTAATGTTACAGCAGAATATCCTATAATAAATATTTACAGTATATTTGGTATTCCTGGTGTCAGGGTGATCCTATAGTCGCTATGCACTATTTATATTACATATAGACCGTATTTTTCTCGCTTTTCTTAAACAGTTTTGATTCTTTAAACTTAGAGCAATTAACTGATTGAACTAATGAGTATTGGGGTTAATTTAATTATTTCTATTAAAGATTTACTGCAACTGCCGTTGTTAGAATAAGTTTCAAAAGTCAAGTTTTAGTTATTTAATTATTTTTTTATTTCCTTAATGTTTAGTGCTTGGGTGGCTTAGGCAACTATGAAACGACGCATGTGCAAGTAGCAACATTGCTCATGGCCATTTACAATACTATTTTCTATTCAATTGGTATAAACACCGAATGACTCAAATAGTTTTTGATTGATGGATTGAGGAAATATAGAGGGTGATGGAGGGTGACTGGGATACTGCAGGGGTTTAGGTGAGATTATATTGAATGAGTCGCTGTAGGTAAGATTGTTCCTTACTGTGTATGGAGTCATCGCTTTCGAAAGGGAAAGGGGGGCTGACGTGGCCATAGGACATAGGTGATCTACTCTGATGAAAAATGGGCTTTAATACCACAATGCGGAGCAATTACAACTACCATTTCGATTTACCCCTCCACATACCCCACCTCGCTCACCCCACTTGCCCCCTCATGAAATTATCATAAAATGACATCACATATTATTATACCTTCGACTTCAATCTCAAAATGTAATGGGCAAGTTTAAAGCGACAGATTCAACGGAGGATTTAATTAATGGCATTTTATCTCTAACTTACGTCATCATGCGTACAGATAAAAGGGGTGAAATTTTTACTCCGTGATAATCGTTTTTTTAGTTATACTATATCAGTACTGCTATAATAGTCAAAAATAGTTTAAATACTGTAGTTTGTTATTCAAAATTGATAAACTACAAAATGTTTTTATGTTTAATATTGCAAAAAAAAAATACTGTACAACCAAGACCGTTATTTTTGTGGAAAAAGTAAAGTACGAACTTAAGAAGTTCCTATGTCATAGTGTTACACCCTGTAAGTTATTTTTTATTTACCCCTACAGTGAACACTGCATATTTCCCTTATGGGTTTGTCGTTGACTCATCCGAGCCCCAACTTCACTTCCTATAATAGCTGTTGATGATGATAACACCTTTTCTCCCTCATCCCATTTATATCCTGCCGTTGGCTATTTAATATTTTTTCAAAATAAAAAAAATGCAAATTTAAATGCTGCTTGAAAGTTTAAATGACCAAATCCTTTTAAATCAGCTATTAGGCAACCTATGTTACTGTAATTACATATACTAAATGGTTTTTAAAAGTAAACCAACGCTTTTTATATACTTTCAATGATCGTACATTTACTTAAAGTAATGATTTTTTTTTAGATTTTTTTTTTTTGAAATTATACAACCTACGATATAAGTTACAGTATATACTGTGCTATTATACAGTAGGTGCTTTCTGAATATTAAAGCACCAAATTTCCATGTTGTTTAGGCTTTTTAGAATATTTATATTTAAACTAATTGTTTTTAATATTGGTATCATATGCACCAGTTCATACCGTTTACTGTTTTTAAAATACTGTAGGTAATTAAATTTTTAATGCGTTCGCTATTTTAATAGTTCAGTATGCCTTCCCATTTTAGATGTTGTCAATTTGTCGGATAAAAAAAATTGTCCATGGCCTTGGCCTGATTCACAATTACGTGTTATCAAGCTAAACATATATTTACTTGGCTCAAGGTTCTTCTTTATTTCTACCGTATGATAAAATTAGACTGATTAACGATAAGTTGTGTAAACGTGACGAGACGTGCAGAAAAATGGCTGTGCATCCTAAACATCAGAACACTACTTCCACGTAAATATACTGTAGTTTTTAATCTTATTTATACAGTGGTTTATGGTCGTTAAACTTTTTAACCAGATTTAGTATTAATGGTGGGGAAAATTGTCTAAAACTTTTACACTGAATCGATTTTAGAGAAAGTCGTAATGTAAAATTGTTTGAATATAAACTCCCAGTAAGACTGTTCTTTATTTTTAGTTCGGATTTGACAAAATGGTCAACATGGTTCTTCATTCGTCATTATATACTTCCAATTGTTTTTGTGTTTGGTGTTCCTGTATTCGGATTTTGTTTAGTCCTTGGTCTTCGCCCAGGAGGAATAATGGCAAACTTTCAAATAGAAATGCTATATGGAGATACATTTTCTTGGAGTCTTGTTACAGGATTATTTATATGGGCAATCGTGTCTCTTAAAATTCCATCAAAAATATTTCTCGGTCCGACAACTTCATTCGGATGTACGCCCCGCTATTCTGCCAACGGCTTTCAGTACTACTTGGCTACCGTAGGGGCATTCATCGCTGCTAATGTGATTTATCCTGACATTTCAACCGAGATTTACAATCACCTCCCGCAACTTTTGGGAACTTTAAATATTGTTGCTCTAATTCTGTGCTATTATCTTTGGCATAACGGAGCAAAACTAAGTAAAACTGACAAGAAAAACGAACAGATTGACCCGGTGCTGCAAAAACGTTTACCATTTTTATTCGAGTTTTACAGAGGGATGGAATTGCATCCTCGAATATTCGATATGGACGCCAAGCAGCTGGTTAACAGTCGCATCGGTTTAATGATGTGGCAACTTTTAATTTTAAATTTTTTATTTAACTCTTACACGCGATTTGGATATACCTCTGCCGTAACTGTCAACGTTGCGGTGCAAACTGCCTATTTGCTGAAATTCTATTGGTGGGAAACTGGCTATTTCACTACGATGGATGTAACAATTGATCGTCCTGGCTTCTACATTACGTGGGGCCACTTAAATTTTGTGCCCAGTTTTTACACTTTTAGCACGTACTATTTATCACACTACCAACCTTATATCACTTCAGACGCCATCAACTACACATTCTTAATTCTTGGTTTTGTTTCAGTTTACTACAACTACATTGTTGATAAGGAGAAAGAAACGTTTGTGTTAAGTAAAGGGAATTGTAATATTTGGGGTAAAAGAGCCAAAGTAATTGAAGGTGTTTATAATAAAAGGAAAGTGAAGCTACTAGCTTCCGGGTATTGGGGAATCGCTAGACATTTTAACTATGTATTTGAATTATTATTAGCGTTTTTTTGGAACATACCTGGATATGGTTTAGGGATTTTGCCATTTATGTATAACATTTACTTGGTGGTATTGCTGATACACAGAATTTATAGAGATGAGGAAAAATGTAAAGCAAAATATGGGCCTTACTGGGATGAATATTGTAAAATTGTGCCATACAGATTAATTCCTTCTGTTTACTAATTAATTTTCAAGTAATAAAGTTTGAGAATTTTGAAATCTAATGATTCCTTAAATTGTAGTACACACTGAAATGTGATAGATAAGATGTGCAAAGGATAATCGGTTAGGATTTCTTTAAAATTCTATTAAAAAAAAAACCATTAAAAATTATATGGTATTGATTACATTTCTAATATTAAATTATAGTGAATTGTTATTAGTTAAGACATTAAATTATTTTAAAAGATGGTATTTTCTGCATGAAAATAGCATTTTTAACTGTTGGACTGCGATCGTTTTTCTCCTGCACTTTTAATTTGCAAATGGAAAGTTCACTAAAGCAATAATAACACCGTACTTAATATTTACAGTAGGGTAATTAAATTTGTTGTATGCTGTCTGATAAAAATCATAACATATTTTGACAATGCGTATATATTAAAACGTATTTTTAAAATTTTTATATAACATTTAATTACATTATTTAACCTCCTGAGGCGTCAAGATTTCACGGTGGAGAATCGCTATACTGTACTTGTACTACTTCATTAATATCATTTTATGTTTAGCTTTTATCTTTTAACGTTAAATATGTCATATTGTGTTGTTTTAAAAACAAATTCAGTGGATTCTATTAATTTTCTAATAACCAGATTGGCTTTCAATAATGATCGCATCATCAGTTTTAATGTGAGTTTATATAAAGTGTCTAAAATTTTCTACGGCATTGTATTTATTTGACGTTGCTGACGTCATGGATATTTGATAGTGTTAAAGTGAGAAGGAAGTGGAAATTGCTCCCCCAGGGGAAATGTGATACAAACAACGATACAATATACAGTAAGCTCTGTAGACGTTTTATTAGGTGGCGGATTTTTTATAACGAAATAAACAGCTGTATCTAAAGAATTGTTCAGCCAGTGAATAAATGGCCATCTTCATGTTTCATCTTTTCACTGCTTGGAAACTCTTTATAAGTTATTTTTTTATTTTGATTTCAAAAAAAAAACAAAAAAAAAAAAAAACATAGAAAATGTAAGAAAAAGATCAAGGATTGTATATCATTTTTAAACGTATCTTAGAAATGCATTATAATAACTTAATTATGCAATATTATACAGGCAATTTAGTAAGTGATTAAAATCAATTTTATTTTCATTTAATTTGCAGTTTAGATTCCTTTGTTGAGGAAAATAGTAATATTGTAATTCAAATATTTATGTGCGTTTGATTTTGTTAGCACAGCACTCAAAATAGTCTTTTAGTTTTCTTCGAACCTACAATCAATCAAAATCAAATGATTAATTATACTGTACTCATGCTATTAACATTACATCACAGGCTATTCTCTCAATTTAGCATTTAAAATGAAGTTATTATTCAAAAAAAACTTTTTCGACATGTTTTTTATTTCAAGTTTTAATCAATTTTAGTTTGAGAGAATCAACCTGTTAGACTATGGTAATATTAATACTTCTTGGTTGCCTAGTGAATGCACAAACAAAACACTGAAACCGATAATTGCGTTGAGGATGCTAAAGGCAGAAAATAAAGGCAAGTTTTGCTCATAATCTGATAAAATTCCTATGACCCATGAAGCAAAAATCAGGCCAACGACAATGAAATTTGCTCGCTGACTTATCCTAAAATTTGTTTTTATATTAGTAATTGATTACCGGCGGTTTAGTTTGTTAATTGCTATTTACTTAGCACTGAATAATTGTCTGCTGTCAATGTTTTCTAATGTTTTATAGCCTGCGTTTCCAGCTGCTTCAGTCATTAGTAAAGTCAATATAACTAGAAATATAACTGGAATAAACTCAGCATAAAGCAACGGCGTATCCATCCTTAACCAGCAACTAGCGTGAAACATAGAAATATTAGTAACATTTTGACTCATTAAATTTCATTTTATAATATTGAACATATGGCAATTACTGATATTCAGCTCCATATTCTGTATAGTGGAAACAAACACTAAACAGCATAACAATGACCGCTATTCCTATTTTAAAAATAATGATTTAGTTGATGATTTAGCATTATTATTTAATGATACGTTTGTACCCCAGCCTGCTAAGAAATTTTGAGCAGATGTCATCAATCCATTTTTTTGCACAACGAACGCAACTAGTCCATACATATGAACTGATTCAAGGAAAGCAAAAGCAAAACAAGCAGTGAAGAAAAAGTGCAATCCCATTGAGATTATGCGGCATGTTATCTGAAACATATCATTTGAAAAAAAAAATATATTCATTTTTTATCTAACTTGTCATAGCACGAAAACATGATAGATGAAATTTACATTCTATGTCAAGCGATTTTCAACTAATGGTCTAATGGTCTAGCCAATTTTAAATCAATATAGAACTTCAGAAAATTAATTGTGAAGTGATAGAGCATCTATTTAATTAGTCAATTATAATTGACAATAAAATGTTGAGTTTCTGTTTTGGGAATTGAAGTTACTTACAGTATTTGCTGATTGCTTAATTGTTTATGTAAATATTGGTGTCAATTTGATTAAATTAATGACGTTTGAATGGTTCTTCAAACTGTGACTTACAAACAATTATCTAAGTTTTAAAACTTTTAATACAAGTTACCGGATTGTCTTGTGCCAGTGTATTAGGAAATAGAAGCAACAAGTGAGCACATTCCAAGGCGATCTCCATGTTCATTTGTATTATGCGATCGGATGTAAATATCCTATTGCAATGACAGTGTATTAATATTTGAATTTCTAATCTAAAGTTGAGACAGAGTTGTATACAGCACCTCATAATAATGAATAGAAGTAGGGTTAATCCAACGGTTATTAATAGTATAGTGCTGGCGGTTCTGGTGATTACAATTACAACCGTTTTTTGCACTTCATCTAGTGTTGGTATTGGTCTAGGTAATGGAGGCATCGGTGATGGCCCTAAAACTCTTAATCAAATAAATGTTATTAAGTTAATGTTGCAATTGATATTACTTGAACATTGTCCACTTGCGTCTTTTTGATAACCCATCACGCAAATGCAATCAAACATTGGTCTTGTTTCATTTCGTAAATCGATGCACTGACCATATGTAGGACATTTACTTTTTTCACATGGACCTTTAAATAAATGAATTGTTTATTAATTACATTTATTTATGTTATCCTGAAATTTAAGATTTTTGGAGAAAAAAAAATTTTTACTTGGACAACGGTTAAGGTCCCAATCAACACATTCTTGGTATTCATTAACTAATTGACTTCCAGTACAATTTTCATTTTCATTGGCGCCACATAATGTATTTCTTCGTCTGACACCAATATCACAAGTTACATTACAAATCGTCCATTCACTCCAGCTGGCTATTAAAATTGAGAATTCGTTATATAAAACTACGAGTACGGTATCGATTATAATGGCCAAAGCACTCTTTCTGAATTTTTAAGTAATCGTTAATCAGGGATGATGGATAAATTTAACAAGGGCATATACTGTATAGATAGGGTGCATTAAGCTACATTTACAATAAAATACTCGAGTGATCTACTCAAGGGATTAAAGAAATTGTCATACTGAAGGCGATTTTTTTGCATTAACTGATTTGCTAATTCATCTTATCAATCTGCAACTGAAAAAAGACTGAAAACTTAAAAGTTGCACTGAATCTTTTTTCTGCAATAGAGTGTGTGACCACTTATATCAAATTGATTATACGATACATTGGCAGGCTTCGGTATTGCAGGGCCGGACGTCCGTGTCGCTTCCGGGGCAATATAAACCACCGCCGTAGGGAGCTGGGTTGGTGCAGCTGCGTGTGAAGTTTTTTTGACCGCCGCCGCATGGGACGGTGCATTCTGTGGGATACTTACTCCACGGAGACCATCCACCGTCCACACGCTGACCTTTAGAGTGAAAATTAAATTAGTATTCAATTCATGGTTTTAATATGGCAAGAAATGCACTTTCAATTGAATCAACTGTTGCTACTATTTTATAATAGCACTGCTTTCTTAAACTGATTTTTTGGTGATTTAATTAACTTTAGTTATTTTATTGTAAGCTTACCTTGCGCTCTACCGGTATCTTTGAGGACATAGCAAATGAATATAAGTATTGGAAACAAATGGTTCATTAGTAATCCACATTCAGTTAATAACGCGAATTTTTTTTGTGATTTAATCAAATATGTTCCTTAACTAATCTACAAGATATTTCTCACTGTTTGTAGTAACAAAGTATGAATCAAAATTGTTACTATGGAACTGTAGTACTGGTAACATAAATAAAACACTAAGAATTTTAAATACAAAGTACAAGTTGCCAAGCAGCACTTCACACGTAAAATCATTGATTTAAATTTTGATTTGATAGGAACGAATTCTTTGCATAAAGCATTATCTAGTATACTGTGTGTATTAAGTTACACTGTATGACATGGACAATGGAAGTGTTTTAGTATTACAATCCGTTAATGTTGATTTTTACTGGTCAGTTTTTCATATAACTAAAAGATGACATCTTAGTTTATCAATTATATTGCGTTTTGAAAATGATAAACAATTGTTTATTTAAAAATAATAATTGGTATAATTATTTGGTAATTAAAACATAGTGTTATTTTATTTTGATTAATTTCTACCAAGAGAAAATAAAACGTTTTTCATTATTTGTGTGCTATAATGCTCGGAGTGAGCTCGGGTAACTTTATTTAAAAATTTTTGTTGGTAAATTGATGTTGAAATACGTTATGAATAATGCCTGCGAACGACATCATTGTTGTCAATTGCCAATTATTTCCGTCTGTTTATTACATAAACGATGATGACAGAGAATGAGGCGGTGCCACTTGTTTTAACAAAATGTCTACTTGACTTCATTCTGCCTAATAGGATAACAAGTATTTTGCATTAGCTGTAATTTCACTTTTAAGTGTTGAATAACAAAAGTCACTTAAATGTGTACTGTGGCTCACGATATCCCCAGTTTCATTAAACCATGCGAAAAATACTATGAAAAATTTCAAATATTTACAATGAAGTTTGTCTCTTTTTTAGTCTAAATGCTATATTAGCTTTGGTATGTGAGTGTATTATATTAATGCATAAGCTCTCACAGCCACTCTTAAATTATGCTCTATGGAAATTCACTGTTAGTAGAAATTTACTTTCCCTTTTCACTTAAATTGGATGATTGGCAGATGGATTATTTTGTATTCAACTTTGGTATTACTTATTCAGCAAAATAGAAATGCATTATTTGTTGATGCATTGCGATTTGAACGGAATACAAATTCAAAATACAAATAGAATTTTATGATACAGTTCTAGCAAATACTCTTACACCCATCATTATGAGTGCATTGAAACTCCACATATGAAATGTGGACTTCATTTTCAACATATTGTTAGGCACTTGAGCATTGACAAGTGGAGAAGGAAAACGTCGGGAAAGTGAATCCATTGTGACCAAATTCTTCTGATATGCACTGTGCATATTTCCATAATTTTTAATTTATTATATTTCTAAAATAAATAAATTATGATACAGGGCAAATTCTGAGCTAAGAATTTAACTTTTTGTGCATTTCAAATGTTTTAAATTGGCTAAATATTTTTACTTAAATTCATATACAGTAAATACTATAGTTTAATTTTAAAAAAATATATATTTATGTTGGAGAAAATTAATTATTGTATAAATTGTTTTATTGCATTATAGTATAGAATGTATTGATTTGGATCAACATGAAATTTAGTTTTTATTATAAATAAGGTTGGCGAAGAAGCCAACCGGAAATGTCAATGAAAATGAAAGCTTTGGGCTTTGGGGATTTTTTGTGGATAAAAATCGAAACTACAGCTGTACCTTCATTTCTAGTTTTTTTTTTTTTGTGAATTTCTACTCTAGACATCTTCAACCTTTTTTTTTATCAAATCTCCGATTGAAAAAAACTGATATCTTTAGTATAAAAAAAATTGGCTACGAGCGAAAAAAGGAAGTTGAATTCATTCAGTGCCACTCAATAATATTTTCCAATTCCTTCAATTTTTTTATGGGTATAGAAATGGCACAGATAGAAAAATATCACCAAAATCTTTATTCAAGATGGCCAGGATGAGAAAGTTGCCTTTGCAATGTTTGCAAATAGTCTTTAATGAAAAATTGTAGATAGAAAAAATATTCATCGCTGATATCCAAAACGTATAATAAACTTAATAAATTGCGATATCGTTTACCATAAACCGCCCATTTAACTTTTGATCGTCTTTATTGTAAATGCTGTATTATACTACGTTTTTCAATGCCGAATAACTGCATTCGTTTTAAATGTTAACTATGTGTGTCTGATCTTAATACTTATAAAAAAATATCAGGAAAATTCCGGCATATGCCAAAATACATAAGGATTGTAGGAGTTAAACTTAGGTTTGCACAATTCTTTTTTTTAAAAAATATTTGCAATCAACTTTTTTTTATTTATTTTTTGCATTATAAAGCCGCCATACAGTACTTATTAAAGCAAACAACAATTCGGTATCAATCCCATTTTGCAGCTTAAAAAATACAAGAACTAAAGAGAAAAAATGTGGGTGATATTTTTATTCGGTATACAGTATATCATCCTTTCTGATTATTTTTACTAAATAAAATGGAATTGGTAAGAAATGAAAGAAAGAATGAGATTTGGTATAAAAAAAGGAAAAACTTTTCAAAGCCACACATCCACACAATTTCTGTATTTCTTGAAGCCAAACAAAATGCAGGATTATATTTCCGCAAATACCCACAACCCCACTTCATTTCAATTCCATTACACATCTCTAGAAATCTCTTACAATAACATGTAACTCGAACATGCACCCTACAATATAAACGTATATAACTTAGTTCCTTTAGAAGTTTAGATACTTTGGCAAAAAAATATAAAAGTCAAAATAAATCTCCTCACCATGAACTCAAAAAACAATACAGGCACTTTTTAGGGTACGTACTATATTGTACTTAAAACAATACCTAAATATTTAGTCTATTTTGTTATTTCATTGTCAGTATGATGAGAAAGGCAAATAAACAGAAATTAACTAATTAATGATTTCATAGATAAAGTTTCTGGAACTTTTTAAAGGAAATTTATTAGTTGATTAAAAACTTGATGACAACGATATAGATTTCCACGTTTGCTTTGTCTTATAATTTGCTGCTCTGGACTTAAGTTTATTGGTATTTTTAAGCAATTATAATTGACAATTGTATTGTAAGTGAACTTATTAGTGTTTGTGTGGAGTCTTTGTAAGTAGAAACCAGAATTATTAGGAAGTTGTAATGAGAATCTTTGAGTGTGGGTAAATACTGTTTCGCCAATTTATTTTCATTTTCTTTATATATCGGCTTTTTCTTCAGGCTCTTTAATCTGTGCTCAAATGCCTCTCCAACACATTAATAATGTCTAAGGGAAAGTAGTTTTGTGATAAGATTTGTCATTTAGACATCATTTATATTCACTTGCGTCCATTCAACAATCAAGTAAGCAATACTTTTCATCTTTACCAACAAAAGAAATGATGGGTTGGAAAGACGAGGGAGAGTAAGAAACATGTAATAAGAAAACCGAGCACTTTTGTCAAGATAAATTCGGAATGTGTTGGGTATTATTACTGATTAAGATTGCAATTAATAAGTTTATTAATACAATAAATTTGTGGTATAGGCAATACAAAAGTATACGGTTTTTGTTAAATAGTAATTAAGTTTTGATAATTGCACATAATTTCGTAATTTAAATATCCGATTAACTATCAAATAAAAACTATCAACAATGTCAGAAAATATAGAAGTTAATGCCCTTAAAATATGAAAAGAATTAAATGCCTTTGGTTAAGTGAAATGGATGCCATTTGGTCATCAAACAATTTTCTAATGAAAATTTTTATTTTCGTTTCGCTCGTGTTCATATCCAATTATAGTAAATGGGGGTAACTTGTACAGTATGTGTTCCTTGTTGAAGTTTAATTGAAATCTCATGCCAGCCACCCATTTTCTACTCTTCCCACCCTCACCAATACTCACTATCATCTTCTTCAGTTAACAACAAATTAATTATGTTTATAAATAGAAAAGTGACTTTGCACAAATTGCTAGCAGCTCTTTCCGTAGGTTAATTAATATTCCATCTATCATCTACGAATATTAATACACACAAATATTAATTTACATATCGCAGGAAATTAAATATTTGCGCCAATGGTTATTACTCAATGTTTGCTTTTTATTTCATAATCTTGAAGGCGGCATGCATGCGAGATATTATGTTTATAGATTTTTTAATAACTGAACTTCATTTTGCATGCCAAATAAGTAAGATAATACAATGGGCGCTATTGTACTGCACATTACTGTACGTTGCTTAAATAACTATTTTATTCAGTAAGCTTTCTCAACTCAAATATATATTCAATAGATACATGTTCAAATTTTACTCAGTTATAGTAAAATAAATTTAGTTAATTTATTTGTATTATAAATTTAAAGGACAGTTAATTCAACAGTCTTAAAGATGTTAATAGATTGTATTGACTTCCATCAGTATACACTATTACCTGATAAATAAAATACGTGTATCTCTAAAAAATCTACTCTATTAATTATCACTATTAAAAAGTTTGCTAAATTGCTGAATTTCAACTTTTCTGTGTTACCTTAATTATCTTTACAATAACAAATTTAAATTTTATCATCACTGTCATTGTGTGGACGTCAGTGTTTTCATTCAATCTGTAATGTATTGTATAGACAATTCTAAGTTATTCATCCATTAGTATAACAGTAGACATTGTGTGCACTGTAAGTTACATTATTTGGCCTGCAAGGTGTAAAATAGGATGCACTTTTCTCTTACAGTATGTACCAGTACATTATATTTTTACGGTAACATCACTTACATTAGCTTTTTTTTCTTTTAAAAATAAATCTATATGATTCCCTCTCTATATTTCTGGTTTGTGTGTCTGCGCATTCATTTGACACCCTGTCAATTCCTATTGAACGTGTATTTGTCAAATGTACTCTCTTGCCAACAACCCCATCTCACGATTATTGACACATTTCTCGATATTCTTGCTTAGAAACTTACATTTCCCTTCATTATAATGTAAAAATCAGATTGTGGCACAGTTGGAAATTTACACGAAAAGATTAATTGAATCGATTACTTTTCTTGTTTTTTTATTAAATCATAAATAAACAAGGGTTGGCTATACTATTTATAAAATCACAACTGAAATATGATTTAATAATTCAAACGCTACCTTGGAATTCATTTTAAATCCCTAAAACAATTTGTATCAATCAGGAAATGACGTACAGAGCTTATTTTATTATACAGTAAACTTTTATGGCATTATTCTATTACTGTTTCACATCACGTAAAATCGGAGTGTTAGAGGACGCTGATGTTGATTTTGATGTTAAATTTAATTTAATCTACAAGCAGCATGTTAACAAGAGCAGCAGACATGCCGTTTGAGGTTTATATAAGAATTGTGACGTTTTAAATCAAAAATTTTCCACGTTTAGAAAATATCAATTGAAAATTGTAACATGGCTCTTATGGTCGGCGAATTTCAATGGAGCATTAATGCCAACTTGAATAATATCTCTTTACGGTTATTGCCTGTCCTAAACTTCTATTTATAAATGCTATATTAATAGTCGGTGTATGCACTATAATAAATTTCCAAATATTATTTTTGAGTGAAAAAAAAAACAATGAAATTTGAGAGTAATAAAATTAATCAATGTCACGACAAAACACTAAACACAATAATAAATTACAATAATCAAATCCACCTGTTCCTAATGACAATTTGTTGAAATTGCTCCCCCTACAATGTAAGTTGAACTACTACAAATTTTTAGTTGGATTTTATTTCTTCGAAAATGAAAGTAATTTTTCTTATTATTCTAGTTGACCTGCGCATGCGTGATTTTCCACATGCCATCACAAGCAGTTGAAAAATTCAATATAAATCGTATATATTTTTTCTTTATATTTCTTCTCCTCTTTCCTCCACCCATATTTACTTAAAGAAAAATACTTTTTCTTGGCACTCTTTGCACAAACTGTTCAAATTCAGTGCTCATTGGTGCGCATGCGTGATTTTAAATATATACACAACAGCCACAATGCAAAAACACAATTTCAATCACGTCATCATTTTTCTACTCCATTACATTCAATGTTTCTTCAGTTTTACTTCACAGCTGTAAAACTTGCAAAATTTACGACGATACGTTGATATTGCTTATTGTTCAGTATGTGTTCAACGGTTAACCGATATAACATCAATTTTATACTGTATAATCAATGAATTTTTTTATTTAAATATTAATGATTCATCCATCTGTTGCACATATAGAAATTAGAGAAAATACATGTGATTTCACTGTGCTAATGAGCAATAATATGTAAAGACTAACTTAAATGGTAATAGGCCACTATTTCTGCCAAAAAACAGTCATAATTATTATTTAATTTTACTTTAAGAAATCATGTCTGATTGATTCATCTAAATTAATTAATTTAAAACGTGCAATATACTGAATTTATAAGTTAATAATATGCAGAGTAACTTAAATTTACTGTATTAAGACGGTCATCTTTAATTAAGAAAAACAAATTTTTACTGTAGATAAGAAAAAATCTAAGAAAAGTTGATTTGTGATTTTTGCTTATGTAAGAACTAAGAAATCTCAAAGTTTCGCTTGATTGCCATCGTCGTCTGAGAAACGGATATGTAATGTGGCTTAAGTTGTGTGGAAAGCCTGAAAATAATAAATCAGAGTCGATTATTATACGGAATAATAAATTGGTGCACTTCCTGCTTGTTTTTTTTTTCTTAATTGAATTTTTCCCCCGTTTAATTTTTATTTATTGTTTACGTTTGATGAGTTGATTTTGATAGTGCAGTATAATTATTATAATTGTTTAATTAAAATAATTAGAATTTACATAGGGACCAATTATAAATTTGGTAATTGCTGTAGGCAGTCTGCTTTTAGTATGTCGTTGTATTTCAATTTGCAAATTAAGTTTAAAGAAATTAAAATGATGACCAAAATAAATCATGCATCTTGCATACTAAATTAAGCATCATTTCGTTTGGATTCTTCAGTTAGCTTTATGTGTATGTGGGGCATTGTTGGTGAATGAAATGATCGGAGTAATAAATTTTCATAGCTAAGTAAATAAACGAGGATGAAAAACGTCAAAAACAGAGAAAACACTTTCTCTGATATTTTTACCATTGAAAGTGCCCTCTTTCCCTATTGTAAATGAATCAAGTCAATTAATCAGGGGGAATCGGAATTAAACATGTCTGAACAACAATAAAAAAAACTTCAGGGCGTAAGTTATAAAAACGTCTTTTTCTTATAAATCAGAGAACAACTTTCTCAGAACTAAAGAAATTAAAATTAACAAATGTAGTTTAACCACTAAAATTTGCACCAAAATCATTTTAAATTTTAATTGATTTCAGATAAGATCAATGACTTCAATAGCCAAAGTACATTTCCAAATAATTTTTATGATAATTTTGAAAATATTGATAATATTTTTTTTCCTTTAATGTTTGGTTGCCTAACTTAACTTATGTCTGGCTTGAGAGTACTGTAATTAAAAATGGCGTGTAATGTGGAAACATACCCTTTGGGAAAACCTTGCTATAATTACCGAGTTGAATAATTAGAGGATGATTGGAAGACGAAACGAAAATAAGATTAAATAAGTTACTGCTCGTTACAACATTGCTAGACAAATCGTTTAAATACAATCAAACTACGAGAAACTGTGTAGAATTTAAATGAGCTATGACAACTCGCTGTATCAACACTTTTACAAGTAAATGAATAATTTAATGAAAACTTTATTTTAAAATCATCTTATTGCATCTTACAGACATCTTCCAGTTTTTATACTAGTTATTGGATTATTAGTTCAGCGTATTTTTATCTTTGAGTAATCAGTTTGATCAATTAAATTAGTTGTCAACTTTAACCAAAAACATATTAATATATGCAGTTCGTGTTCATTCAGTAGAATATCATCTTTTTCTTTTCTTTTTTTCTTTCTGTATTTGTAGTTTCAGACGTTTTATTCAATAAACAGTCATTTGAATTTCAAATTATAACTCGGAAAAGATCTAGAAGAAGCAAATAAAGTTGGAAACACAGTACTTGTATACTATAGTACTTCTATAATCGCAGAAGGCGTTTTTATTATTTTTACAGTGTTGTACATTTCCACTCCATAGATTGTATATAACATGACAGCGTTACGCTGAACTACATTTGACAGTACAGCGTTAAGAGTTTATTGTAACTAATATTAGAGATTGGAGTTAAGGATTAGCGTAAATTAAACGGATGACCACTAAAATAGTGTACAATATAATGAAACTCCATACACAGACAAGAGAAAGTAGGAAAATTAAATTGAAACGGAAAAAAGTGAGAGGAAAGGATTAAAACATTTGTTTCCACTAATCCTTTTTAATGTAATTTTAATTACATTGGGTGTTAAAGTCTTTACTAAGCAACTCATAAAACACTCCGAAATTTTCTACGCATGGTATTGATTTGTTGAATGTAATAAACAGGACTCAAAGAAGTACTATGGTATTATAATGAATATGTCTGGTGTGGATAATTCAGTTTGGAAACGAAATTAAGGCTCTGTTTTTATAAAACAAAATAATACTACAATAAGATAAAAAATAAATTGATGCAAAAATATGAAGTTCAGTGTATTGAAGTTTTAAATTTATTTGGGTATAGGAATTGACTGGAATACGCACTCTGTACTATGTTTTGTAATGGTCAGTCGGTGAATTTTTCTAACCCAATGTCCCAAACCATTTTCAAAGTTTGTCCTTTGCTCATAATGTCAAAAGTGGATGAGAAATGGAGTTCCCAATAGAATATGTTAGGTGAAAGTGAGCAGTAGCCATTATGGCATTTTGCCTCAAAAATATGTGCAGTGAAATTGAGTTGTGATAAAAGCGCTCTGCTTGTGTTGAAATGTAAGAAGATTGTGTAAGTGAATTAGATGAAGCTGACGATGAATACGCTTTCAACAGATTCCATCTTGAAATGAAAAAAAAAATTCTCATAGAAATACATTGAATAAAGAAAAAAAAATTCTAAGGATGAAAAGAATGTACTGTATGTGTATTTGAGAAAGAGAAGAGAGGATTTGTAAATCAATTGGGAATTGCCGTATTCAAACTTTTTTTTTTAACAAGTTGACGAAATAATAATAAAAAAAGCTTTGAAATTTAAAAGCCGAATATCATTTTTTTTTAATTTTCAACTACAAAACATAAAAAAAATAGGTTTTTTTTTTTTTGTGATTTATTGCTGATCAATTAGTGTAATGATACGTAGTATCAAATTTTTACTCTTCTCTTTCAAAATTATAATCCATTCATTCGTTTCTTGTTTTATCGGTTTCGTCACTGTCTTTTTAATACATTAGAATAGTGCGAATTTATTAGGCACGCTTGCCTGTTTATTTAGCGAGCATTCACACATCTTATAAATTGCTGTGACATATGAGAAAGTTGATTGGCTGGAAAAAAGATGTCGTAAAACATAAATAAATATGTTGAGTGAATGAAAAAAAATTTTTAGTCGTAAAAATAATGTTTCTACTCTTTTCACTGTCGTAAATTTCATTCTGTACTAATAAACACAGTGCACTCTGTGTAGTAATAAAATTGACAGCAACACAACTACCAGCAATAATTTACTTCGACACCATTTTTATATAATACTCATAACTCTTATGAGAATTTCTGTATTATTGCATTTTTACGACTGTATAGAGCAATCGTCTGTTGAATGGGTTTAAACTCACAACCCCGTTCAAATAATTTAATATCAATCAACAGTTATTTATAAAATAAAATTTAAATTCATTCTTAAATTTGTTTGTAAATTTCATGGTAATCGAAAATCATTTACAGTAACTTTTACATTTTATTGGTCAAGTTATTTTGGATGCTGTAAAATTAATCGATTTGATTTTGATGCAAGTTATTTTGCTCACGTGCTGCTGACGTCACTGTTAAAAATAACAAAATTTACGTTTTGTTCTTTTTTTTTCTTGAGTCGTTAAAAATTCTCAGCTTTTTATCGATTGGGTATATTACTTATGTTAAACTGATTTATTGTTATATTGGAAAAGGATGTCGACTATTTACGTTTTGTGTTTGGTTATTGTTGTTTTATCCGTTGATATACTGAACGTCTTGGGCAGCGATTTGTTTGTGAGTAAATTTGAAATTATTCAACTGTCAACTCTGCAGCCCAAATCAATCGAACAAAATCTAACTTTCCAATTGAATAATGAGTCGTACGTTTTTGCTTTGCGACCACGAAATGCCGTTTTGACCCCTGAAACAAACATCTCTCTAGTCGGAAATGCAACCAAGAAAATCGCCGAAGTAAAATTGGACCCAGGAAATTACGTTTTATACGATTTCGATGGTCATCTAATAGGAAATTCGACGGTGACCATTACTGGCACGGTCAACCATTTGGGGTATTTCGAAGGCTATTTTGGACTTGGAAACGATGTGTATTTTATTCAGCCGTATAACAGTACCCCAACTAATGTAGAAGGGAATTTTGCAATCGATTCAAAAATTGAGAAAAAATGCCCTAACCGAGTTGGTAATGATCCGCTAGCACATCAACCTAAAGCATCGAATAATAAACTTTCGAATCCTCCATTGGTTTTATCCTATAACGACGTTGTAACAACACCGCATGCTGAACCGAATTCAAATCTTCTTCAAGATGCTGTTAAACTCTTGTCGCAAAAGCCAAAGGTTCTTTCACGCAGGAGAAATGTAAACATGGATCCAGAATCGGATCTTCAACGCCAACTTAAACCGCACTTTCAGCCAATTAAAGGAGAAAGTGCACTTCTTAGTAAAAGATCAGCAAATAATGTGACTTATTTGTGCAACTTAAAAATAATTGTTGACCATAAATTTTATAAATATGTCGGTAGAAGTGATAAAAATAAGACAGTTGCCTACGTCATGTCAATCATGGCGAAAGTTGATGACATATTCCGAAAAATTGATTTTAATATGGATGGAATTGCGGACAACATAGGAATCTATATTGACGATATCCACATCTATAAAGTAAGTCGAAGTGAATTTTATAAGTAGTCGTACCGTAATGGTTTCATAGTATTGCATTTTTTTTAGGAAGTTGTCAAAGATGAGACCAACGAGTGGGACCCTGTGAAGTTTTTTACCGAATTTGCTGAGTACGATTTTTCAGGCGCTTGTGCTGGACTGCTGTTTACTTTTCGCGAAATGCAATCAGTCGAAACTCAATCGCCTTCATTAATTAGAACCCAGCTAACCAACGGTGCACAAGGAATCTGCTCGTCATATAAACCGACATCGCTGCCAGTAGAAAAGCTGGACGATTATGGGGAATTCATCTCGAATGCTTTACCAGTCAATTTCAAATTAGGTGGTCATTACGCCTGTGATAACACAATGGTTACAGCAATTTTACATCAGCTAGGACATTTATTTGGAGCACCAAACGATGATTTTTATACGGAAGAAGACGAATGCTATAAACAAATGAAGGGGAAAAAGTTTGCCATGACATTTCCGCCACCTTCTGGTTATGATGAAACACATTTAACCTATTCACCGTGTTCGCTCATGGCAATGTCTGCCTTTTTAACCAAGTCATCGAGACCATGTCTAAGATCGTGCGAAGGTGCTCACTGTTCCCTGCCGTTATTGGGTTCCAAGCCAAATGTTAAAATTTTTCTTAGAAATCTGACGGCTGTTGGAGCGCTTGGTCAAGGAACAACGGATAAGATTGCAACAGTTACAAATTGGAGAGAAATGTGCTTTACTATTCCAGATCCTCCAAGCTCTGCCATAAAGTTATCTGTAGAAATCGTATTTATTTTAGCGCTTGTTGTCAGTTGCTTGATGAAATAATTTAACTGTTGGGAAAATTATTCCAAATGCCATCATTAATGCGGTTGCAACTTGTTTCAATTTAAAAATATTTAAAAAATGTTGTTCATTATTTCGTTTAATTCTTGAATTTATTATTTTTACAACTAATTGCAAATTACCATTAAAATTTATTAGCATACTACAGTATATTAGTTGTAAATACTGACGCTCAATAGTTTGGCTGCTTGTGAGGCTGCCAATCAAATATTATTGTCTAAGTTTTAAAAAGTTTTATTTAGTATTCGTAGCTGAACATTTTTTCATATATTCATGAGTAGCATGCAGTAGTACAGAAAATTGGAGTGGATATGGATTTCTTAGTTGCTTTGATAGGATTTTTTTTGGATTTTGTTTTTAATTTTGCTTGTTTCATGCGTACAGCCGATTTGTTTTTGGTTTTAGAATTAGTAATGGCTTTATTCTTATTTTCAATGCCAGTTTTCGCTTCAGACGTGGTTACATTACCACTTGTTGCGTTAGTTGTGGTTCCAGAATCCGTTGTCGTTGTAGTAGTGGTTCCAGTACCATTTGTCGTTTTAGTTGTAGTTCCATTGCCACTTGTCGTTTTAGTTGTAGTTCCATTGCCACTTGTTGCTTTAGTGGTGATACTAGTTTTCGTTGTCGATTGATTTGTTTGTCCACTGTCATTCATCTTGGAGTCTTCAATTGGTTTAATATGCGATGGGGCTGGGTCTGGTTCTGGCGTAGTTCTACTTGTCGAGTTTGATTTCAGCGTAACAATGTGAGAAGACGTCGTAGTAGTTGGTGTCGTTGGAGTGGTTTTTCGTGATGTTGTTGTCGTAGAAGTTGTTGTTGTAGTTGATGTTGTTTTAATCCACTTTCTTGTAGGTGTGCTAAACAAAATAAATTAGTATGCAAGTTTAATTAATTGTAAGTTATTAATACGCTTTATCAGTTTTCCATATGCTTATAAAATTTGGATCTGGTGTGCAGGTGGTTCTTTTAGCTGTTGAAATGGTGGTTCCAAAGGACTTTGCAAATTCTTTTGGTGTAGTGCATTGAGGAGGTATGGTTAGAGTGGCTGTAGTCTCGTACTGTTTATGAAATCCTTTTGGACTGGTACAGTCTTTTCTAGGTTCTAAATTTCTAGCGGTGGTTTTATAGTTTTTTAAAAATTTTTTTGGAAGCGTACAGGAAGTTGTTTCTTCTGTTGTATCTGTCTCGCATATAACGGTTGTTGTTGTAGTTATAATCTTACATCTTCGTGTTGGAGTTGTTGGTTTACACAGAGGCCATTGACGTGAAGAATCTCGTGGAAATCTAGAACCTATCAAATTATAAGTTAAACATGTTAAAGTTATATAATAACATTATACACTTAATAAATTTTAACTGGTTTGATAATATTTTAATCCAATTAAAATTTAACAAAAATTAAAGGTATTTAACTTACCGGTACCAGAAAAATTAACACATTTGCGTTTACTTATTAATTAATTTGCTTTTACTTGAATTTTTAAATATTATAAAATTTAATTTACCTTTTTTAATTCCATTATTAATTTCGGTTTGATTGATTGTATCGATTCTTAATAATGGGCTAAAATTGGTTATTTTACTGATCAAAATAATGCAAATAATCGTTATTATTACGCCAGTTACTTTAGCTATATTTATAAGCAGATTTTTATACTTGTACATTTTAATTTTTATTTCCTGTTTCACATTTTAAAAAAATGTTAATTTTATTTTACAAATTTTAAACGCTTGATGCATGCACAGGAGTTGGGTATCAGATTTTTGGTTAAAATTACTTGTTTTTTTTTTTTAATTTTGCGATTAAAGCGGATGCACAGTATACTTACGATAAATGACTTACAGTAAATCCAGTTTACTTTAAATGAGATACACAAAGGAATTTTAAAAAACAAAATACAATGTAGATTCAGTACAATAGGTTTTATAAAACCGATATAACACTAAATTATTACTTATTTTAAATAATTTAATTGTTTTTTTATTGAACTGTATTAGATGCGCATTTTTCGACATATTCTGGATCGACGATTGCAGTGGTGCATTTTTCAAAAAATGTAGGGTTGGTTCTACTTGTTACAGTACCAGTGGTAAATACGCATTTTTGGATATATTCTGGATCAATGATGGCAGTAGTACATTTTTCAAGAAATGGAGTTTCTGACTGTTTGGTAATTTTGGCTGTTGTACTTGTTACGGTCGTAGATGCGCATTTTTTAATATATTCTGGGTCTACTATTGCTGAGGTGCATTTTTCAAAAAATGGAGGATCTGTCTGTTTAGTTATTTTTGATGTTTTTATAGTTGTCTCCTTTTTATAAATGATTGTATTGGTGTATGTGGTTTCTTCTATTTTTTTAGTTGTTTTTGGAAATTCGCGTTCCAAACGTTTAGTTGACATCGGTTCTGTTTCCATTTTATGGGTTGCAATTGTAACCCAATTATCCATAACGCCTTTTCTATCATATTTTTTTACCGGTTCCGACGTCGGTTCTGTTTCTATTTTTTTGGTTGCTATTGTAAGCCCATTTTCAATAACGCCTTTTTTATCATGTTTATTTTCCGGTTCTTCATTTACGAGTCCTGTCTTCGGTACTGGTATTAATTTAATATGAGACGGCAATGGACCAGGTTCTGGCGTAGTCGTGGCATTTTTTTGGTTTGGATTAAATGTAATTATATGAGAAGACGTTGTGGTTGCCGGCGTCGAAGTAGTGGTTGGGTACGTGATGGTTGTTGCTGACGGTGTTAGTGTTGTAACTGTCGTTGACATCCATCTTAACGGAGGCATGCTAGATTAATATCAATAATTATGATTGAATAATGACTTGACAACGTTATAGAAGAATAATTGAGTAGATTAATTAATACCCTATATCCGTTTTCCATTTCTGTATAAAATTGGAATCTGGTGTACAGGTGGTTCTTTTGGCAGTTGCAATTGTGGTTCCATACAACATTATAAACTCGTTTGGTGTAGTGCATTGAGAAGGTATTACTAGGTTAGCTGTCGTTTCATAATGTTGATCAAAGCTTTTAGGGCTGATACAGTCTTTTCTAGGCTTTAGATTTCTTAAAGTGGTTTTGTATATATTTATAAACTCTTTTGGAATTGTGCAAGAAGTTGTTTCTTCGGTTAATTCGGTTTCACATTCAACTCTGGTGGTTTTGGTTACACAAATTCGTTGTGGTGCATTTACGGGTTTACGTGGCCAACGACGTAAATAATTCCTTACAAATCTCAAACCTGAAAATGAATTCAGCTAAATTTTTTATTATAATAATTGACTTATAATGGGTTTTGTTTGTATTCAAATAATTAAGATTTAAGTTTCAGTAAACCGTTTTGCGAGAATTCTTTAAAAAATTATTCTTTTTAAAAGGACATGCATTTATTTAATGTACTTTTTTATTCACAATTAGAAAACTAAATTTAATGCATAATTATTATAAATTAACATTTTAGGTTAAAGTTATAATAAATTAAAATCAATAATAATAAATTCTCAGATTTAAAAGTACCTTCATAAGTCTCATTATTACGAGTAAGTCCTGGCTGATATTGTTGTTTATTAATGGGGTTAATTAATTGTTGTTTTAAAGCAACTGTTTTAATAATGACAGCATTTAAGCAAAAAACACATATCATGATGCCAATAATTTTAGTTGAATTTTTGTGCATATCTTTATACTGGAACATTTTGTCAAGTTTTATTATCCTACTTTGAAAATTTGTAATAAATTATTTGTTAAATTGAGTAGTTAGTTATATGAGCATATACTGTAAAAAGGAATTATATGACAGAAGTTTGGGTTCAGGTTACCTGTTTTCAATTATTATTAATTGTAGTCATAACGGATATGAGCACTTAAATTAATTGGTTTATTTTGTATAGTATTTGAAATTAAATCCTTTTAATTAGGCCAAGTTTTAATATTCAAATATAAATATTGTGACAACTTATAAATATATAATAGAATTAAAAATGGCATGCACAGATATTAAGTTAATGTATAATTTATTAATTTGAAGTTATGAATGTATGGGTTTGATTATTATTTGTAACTATTACAGTAAAATTAAGATATAATTATACGTCGGAATATCTTTATAGATAAATTGTACAGTATCTTTTTTAAATCGTGTACATTTACTTTGATTTTTATTTTGGAAAAGGGAATTCAAATAACCGCGTTGTTTTTTCAATATTAAAGCGTTGTACATATGTGTAGGAAGAATGTCACAATGAGAAGGCAAAGAAAACAAAACTCCATCCTCTGTATCATCGTTATAATAATTTTTTAAAATTTAATGTTACAATAAAAATATTAAATGCATGAACTTTTTAAAAATGTGTTATTTAGTTGAATTATAAAATGGAGCTTTATTAAATTAATAAGTTTTTTAGTGCCTGAAATGGTGTAAAACACTTGTTTGTTTTGTTGGCTTTTCATACTTTATGGGAAAACCCAAAATACGAGTCATGTACAGTACTGTAATATCCCATCTATTGTATTATAGCGTTTCCCGTGTTAGTCCCATTTTGTATCCCACTCGTTTGCTTTGAGATTTTTCTCTAGTGTTGCATTATTTTCTAGCGTTACAGCTGGTTGTAAAGGGTTCGTTGTGTAATTTCACTATTGTTTACAAGCGTCAGAGGATGTCTTGAATATATTTATCATTCTTCACCGTGGAAACTGAACTTCAAGAATTCAATACTAAGAAAATGGCTGTAAATAAATGTGGTTTAATGTGTGACTTTGTCAGTTAACCATCAACAACCATAGTGATATACATGCATTGTAAGTTGGTTTTATTTATAATAACCTGTCACAAATGGCTGCTCAAATGTTTAGAGTCACATAGGTAAAGTTAAGTTGAAATATTTTATTTTTTTAAAATTGACCAAATTTTAAAGAAAATAAATTATTTGTACTTCTGTGTTGTGAAGAATTTTGTCTTTTATACAATACGTGTGAGAGAATCTCTACCATTGTTTTATATGCAGCAATTGACAATTATAGATACAATAGTATAGATAAATAATCATTTCTTTTATGTTAATGAGTTTGTGTGATTGCCAGCTGTGGCAATGCCCCTTATGCAATGACTCAATGGCGTCTTCGTTGTTGATGGTTTTTGAAGTTCACTGTGCTTTTAATCCCAGCTAATTCCGGTAACATCGATGCTACTGAATTCTTTATTACATATCAACAAAAGGCCGCCTTATTCATCTAATAACTGCATTAGTCGTAATTAATTTGTATCGTAATACCGCATCGTAAAACAGCTGATAGATCTACTGTAATGGTTATCCTCACAAAATACAGGACAATTTTGATTATAAAAATCATTCAAACATTAATGTTTAGATTCCTAAAATAGACCTTGAAATCTTCCCCCCCACGAAGAAGATATGGCAGATGGTATCAGCGATGTTTCCATCAGGAAACGCACTGCAGTTATTTTAAGTATCCAAAAATATTAAGGTTCTTTATACAGTATGTATTTTCTTGTATGCGGTACAGAAACTTGTAAATACAGTAACTTTATATAAATGGAAACTGTTTTGCAGTTATATTTTTGGTAAAGTGCATGAAAACGTAGTGCAAGTGATATTTATTAACAGAAAAACGATTTGATTAATAATTTCGTAATGATCTGCTTGCTGATCGATGCTATGTCATTAATCATTATCTACTAAGTTGTGCTCTAAGTGCAAGGAATACTATACTACCGAGGCCATTTATGACGTAAATCTTACTTTAACATAAAAAAAATGTAAATATATTAAATTGTTATGAGTATTGATAAAGTATTTGATAAATGTGTGTGCGGAAATCAGTATATCATTATCGTTTTATGATATATTGATTTCAAAATGTTTAGATCAAATTATTTTATTGATTGCCATTGATGGTTTATTTTTACCAGAACTTGAATATCAGTAAAGTTGTAATTAAGTTTAACGTTTCTGTATATTGTAAATAACAAAGCTGTCAAAACTAGAATTTTTTGCATATTTCAGAATAGCAGTTATTTATCTATAGTTAAACAAATCATGATAATAGAGTTTAAAAATTTAGTTTTTACTAAAGGGAGGAATATTTGATGATTATCCTTGACATAGTATGACATTAATGCAGGGTGTTTTGAATAAATAAAAAACAAATTCCTTCTATAACATCTCAGAAATTAAAATATTAAAACCTAATAAATATGCAGAGATTAAAACTGAATAATGTACAATTATTCTGTTTGTTACGGGTAGTTTGTTATAGTGGCGAATGATGATGTAGCAAAGATCATTATAATTGAAGTGGGCACTGTAATTTTCTGTTTCAAGGAAAACTGTTCAGTTGAACAGCATAATGGGTTGTTATGTTAGCATTGGAAATCGTTATTCGTTTTTGGTTTCTAGGTCATTTTAACATTTTTTTTTTGTTGTATTGATTAACGTTTTGTTTTCACAGCCAAATTAAACATATTTGTCCTTTACTAAGCTACTTTATCCGTTTATATATTAAAATGTTTACTTTATTTGCTGGCATTATATCACATCTAACACATGGTTGTTAACATCTGTATAAACTGTAATCTTTACGTACTGTATAAACATTTTCCAGCGATGTTTTCAATCAATCAATACGAGTGCATTCTGGGTTTCTAGTGAATTTAAGTTCTTGTAGTTACTGTACCATGTTTTTTCCCAAATCATAAGTGTTAACTCTTCCCATTCCCATTTGAAAATAGAAGCTTTCACTTGTGTTTGCTTTTTCCATAGTCGTTAATCATCATCTGTTTTGAAGAAGCAGCTATTTCCTTCTAACTCATTTATGCTTTTAGATGAATGTGTGTTTGTAGGTTGATCTTTTGAGCTTAACTTTTCAGTTTGATTTGATTCATTTAATAATTATGTTGTACATGGAAATGCCATTTAACTAATTGAAAACTGTTTTGTATTTTGACAGAATTTATTTGGGAGAGAAAATGATGACCTCAACGTTGGTAGAAACTGTCTCGATTAATTATGAAGATTTTAATGAAAGTTTTTTAACTTGTGGAACGTGCTTATGTAAGTTGATATTGGGGAGTACAAATTTTAAAATGTTATGAAGAGTTCAGTAATTCATGAAGAAACGATGTTCCCGTGGACTGCGAGATATATCATTTTTCTAGTGAGTTGCTGTGAATTAGCCAAACAAATTTCAACATTTTAATGAACATATTTTACTATAACGTTGGTAGATTTCATAACATTGGATTATTTAGTTGATGTTATCGTCCTAAATTAAACGGTTGATTCTTTCTTTGTCAGATAATACTTGATTAGTATTTTGGCAAAATTCTTGTCTTATGAGTAACATTTTGATTTAGAAATGCTAATGCTTGCAATCTTACATTTTTATTCTTTATAGAACTGCGTAAATCAACAACAGCTGTGCAGACTATTATGATGAAATAATAATTGGTTAATATGAATTAATTCTATATGACTAATCGCAGTGTTTCATGACTCACTGAACTAGTTGATATGAAAATCAAGAAATTGTAAAAATTGTTAATACAAATTAATTATGGATGATGTTTTAGGTGGTTATGATGGTCAAGAACACACACCGAAGCTGTTAGTTTGTTCACACACAGTGTGTCGGCAATGCCTAGAACGAATTGCAAGTAATCAACCTAGAGATACAGGAACATTCCGTTGTCCAATATGCAGAGAAACAATAACGGTTCCTCGAGGTGGAGTGAGTGCTTTACCGCCCAGTTTTTTAGTAAATCAATTACTGGACTTAATGGCTCGCCAACGTCGCGAAGTTATACCAAAATGTTCAAACCATCATAATCAGGAATTACTATTTTGTGAGACTTGTGACTGTGTTTTTTGTACTGAATGTACAGGTGAACAGCATGGCGGATGTGGCGATGGAAGAAGTTGCGAGCATACTGTCATTCCATTCTCCATAGCAATTAAACGGATGTCGGAAATTTTATTATACAAAGCCCATCAGTGCATTGGTAAACTAAATCAGGCTTGTGAAAATGTAACCCAGGAAATAAATAAGTTAGATAATAATGCTGAACATACGTTTGAAATGATAAGTCAATCGTTTCAAGAATTAATTGCCATTTGTGATAAACGAAAACAAGAATTACTTGGGCATGCTAAAACGACAAGAGATGAAAAGAAGAAAGTTTTGCAAGAACAACTAGCTCTTATTAACGCTGAGAAATCGAAAGTAAGTCATTTGGTATTATATATTAAGACTTAAGTTTATTAATTTTTAAAATTTTAGGTTGAAATGGAATGTGAAGGACTTCAATATCAAGTTGAAGTTCGTAACATTACTAAGAAAATTAGTGACTTAAATGACAAACTAGAACAGGTGACTACTTTACTGGAACCACGAGAGAACTGTTTTATTAAATACGAGTACAAACTTAATGACGCTGTTGAGCAAGTTCAATCAGCAGTTGATCATTTTGGTGAAATTAACATAAGTAAAACGTTTCCTGCTTTATGTACAGCTGATCTGAGCAGCTCTGCAATTTCTCACTTAAAGACTTCATTAACTGTAACAACCGTAGACTATCATGGCGATTTACGTACAAGTGGTGGGGATCCAGTTTCTGCCACCGTCGTACCAGTTAGAGATCATTCAAGTCAGCTTAAAGTGGCAATAACTGACTGTAATGATGGCACTTATAAACTCGACTTTACTCCTCAACACGTTGGTAAACATCAGATAACAACTACCATATTTGATAGACCGATCAAAAATGTTCCACTGATTATTGAAGTTGACGAACATAATTCGCCAGTTAAGCAATTTGGATGTAAAGGTAGTGGGACCGAGTGTCTAAATCAGCCTGTTGACGTTGCAGTTGACATGAAAAAGGACGAGATTTACATCACCGACACGGCTAATAGTCGAATAAAAGTTTTAAATTCAGATTTAACATTTTTGCGCCACCTGGAAAACGCTGGTGTCGAAGAACGTGGTGGCATTGGGGTAGCAATAGGTGTTTCTGAAGGAACACTATTTGTTGTAAATTGGAGAAGTAAACTAATCAGTGCAATTCAGTCGGAAGATGGTAAACTAGTCAAACAATTTAGCCATAAAGATTTAATTGAACCTATTGCCATAGCAGTAAATTCAGTTGGGGACATTTTAGTAGCTGATAATGGTGTTGGTGCTGTTTTTGTATTCGATAATACTGGTAAATTACTTAACAAAATTGGAAGAGGTAAAGGAACCGCTTCTGGTTGTTTTGAACTTATAAGTTCAATAGCCATAGGTAAAAACGATGATATGTTGGTAGCTGACTCGAGAATACAAGTTTTTGGTAAAAGTGGCGAATTTCTCAGGGCAATGATTGGAGAAGAAAAAACCAAAGGAAAATATGGCGGTGTTACTTACGATGAGGAAAGTGGTCTTGTATTAGCTAGCCGAACGGAAAAAACTAACACTTTCATACAAGTATTTAATTATGATGGTGAACCGTTGTTTATTATTGATAGCTATGGAGCCAAGTTAAAAAGACCAAGTGGTTTAGCCATTGCTAAAGGTGGATATGTAGCCATTGTTGATTTAGGAAACGATTGCGTGAAAAAATTTAGGTACAAATAAGCGCAAAATTTAACACCCACCCCAAAGATTGGTTGATGTGGCAATAAATTTAAAAGTTTGTTAGTCTCTTATTTATAGTGTGATAAAACTATGTAGTTAAATTAACAACAATTTTTATTGTAATGTTCTTCAAAATTTACTATATGATATAAAGGAGCACTTTCTTTTTCAAAATGATAAAGGATTTATGTCTAAACTTTTATGTTTTATATTTTGTCTTTTTATTATTAAATTTACGATAATTATGATTCAGGTGGTGATTCAGCACATGAAGTCGCTAACGCTTATAATTTACGATGTACTGTATTCTTAAGTTAGCGCTAAATTTTATTTAAATCTTTTTAAGGTTACAAGTTACAAAACTACTACTTTTGGTTGTGCTGAATGAAAATTTCAAAATTACGTTGTCATGTTAACTTGTTTTAAGTTCTAAAACGAATTTAATAATGTTTTAAATCGATTTGAATAAAACTGCTCCTTTATACTAATTATAGTTTAATATATTAGAAAAGTATTATCTAGATAGTCAGAAACCACACATCTCATTTTTTCTTGGTTTTTTTTTAAATGTTTTTATTGTTGAATTGTGATATTGCAATCTTTTACGTTTTGGTCGTCAACATGTACAGCATCTACTATAATTCGTACGGCAAAACATGATTTATTTTCTGGAATGTTCGTTAATGAAAATTTTGATAGTTATTGGTCGTTTTTTATGTTGTGCCAATATTTATCCACTTAAATATGATGTCTTTCTACGATTATTTGTTTCCCTGAAGTGATTTTTTTTAAATTTTTTTAGTACTGTATTTTTTTTAAAATATTGCAATGTAGAAGGAAACACCCACCCATTATATAAAAATTGTTAAAATAATGATAGTAGTGGTTCCAAATAAAACATTGATATACGTTTAACTTAAAAATCATATCGAAATATAAAAGCAAAACTTTAAATTTTGATCGACAAAATGAATGTAAATTGATAACGTTTATGAATCAATAAAATCATGTTTTTTTTTAAAATATCAGTAATGTTATTCAAGTTGATCATGTACAGTGTGTAATTCACATGTACAGTATAGTGTATTTTAATAAATAACTGAATAAATAAAATTTTAATGCGCCGGTAATTTCTTGCTGCAACACATTTCGATTACATTACTATATTTCGACCAATCACAATCATTGGTCGTCTGTTGCTGTTTTAGCACGCTTACCACGTGTTATCATTTACCGTATTTGCTTTAAGCTTTGTGGATCTCTTGTCATTTGTTTCAGTATTTAATCAAGATTTTAGAATGAAATTTATATCATGTTTGAAATGGATAAAACAAGGAGCTCCAAAGAAGGTTCCTGAAAAAGTCTGTATCGTAAATTGCTAATTTAGAGGTGCTGTACATCATTATGTAGTTTTAATCTCGTTTGCGTAGGTAACCTTAACGAAAGACGAGCTAAAAGCGGTTTTAGAAGGCGTACAATCTACATCTACGAATGACAAGTAATAAAATTAACTGATTGCTTTTAATATTTGTAAGTATTCATTTGACATTAATCATTCAGTGACGAGAGTAAAAGTGAAGGAGAAAGCGAAAACGAAGAAATGGAAGAGTCGTTGGGGGCCACCGCGACCCGATCAACTATAGAAGACGACGCTAAGGATAGTAAAGATGAATATGATTGGGATAATTATGATCAAGGTAGTTAATCTAAATACATATCAGATTAAACGCGACATAATTTTAATTGTTATATTTTGAATTGCAGACGAAGATGACGATACTGCAGCTGCACTTGCTGGTCTGAGTGTGTACGCTTCAAATGACGATGATCCATACATGACTGCAAAGGATGATGTAAATACAAAAAATTATATTTTACACTTATCCTCAAATTGTGAAGTCACATTATATGTTGAATCGTTTTAAGTGATTTGTCTTTCTTGACTTGTCAAAATCTGGTCATCAATTAAATATTTTGATTTTAAAACCAGGAAGACGATTCAGATTGGGAAGATTTTCATATCAAAGAAGATGATAATATGATTGTAGCTGGAGAAGTCGAAGGTGACGGAGGAGTGCTGAAATTTTATGGTAATTCTATAATTTATGATATGGTATAACTTGATGGGACTATTAATTCTGTTATATTTATATAGTGTATAATAAGAATGATGGTGATTTATATGTTCATCACGATTTAATGTTACCTGCCATGCCTTTATGTGTAGAATGGATTCATGACGAAAGCAATGAAGGTATGAATTATGAAATTTAATTTATGAAGCAGTTACTTTATTAGTTTTTATAACGAATAAGAGATGATTTTACTGTACATTGAATATACAGTAACTTGTTTTTTAATTAACAATATACAGTTGTTGCATAAAAACTGCATACTATGTTGTCAGGATTTAAGGTTCAGGCTTTTAATATAAATTTTTGTTTGAATTTGTAGGAGGAAATCTGGTTGCTGTAGGTGGTGTGAAGCCAGCAATCCAAGTATGGGATGTTGACATCACTGAAGTTCTCGAACCGAATTTTGTGCTTGGTTCTAAAAAGAAAGGCGTAAGTATTGTATTTGTTAAGAATGCTGTATAATCATCATAATAATAACTATATCAAAATATGATCTAGTCTTCTGACAAATGTGGTCATTCAGATGCTGTGCTTGATTTAGCGTGGAATAAAAATTTTAAGTAAGTTGAATTTGTCTTTTATTATGTAATCTTCTAAATCAATGAAACTGTTTAGAAAAGTGCTAGCTAGTGCGTCAGTTGATCGTACAGTTGCTCTTTGGGATATACACAGCGGGGAAACAGTTACAACAATTAAAAATTTTCCAGACAAGGTATTATTTTGTGTATAAATTGAATATTATTATTTCATGGGTATTGAATGGGCTTTAATCATCAGGTGCAGAGCATAGCGTGGCATCCATACGAATCGCAACATTTATTAACTGGCGTTTGCAGTGGGTTCGTATTTTTATAAATTAACTTAGATTTTTAATGGTATTGATTTATACGATTTTTAGAGAGGTCAAATTAATTGATTGCCGTATTCCAGATAATGTTGTAATAAAATGGAATTGTGAGGGGGATGTTGAAAAAGTTGCTTGGAATCATCTATCACCGTTTTTCTGCTTAGTAAGTTATTCATATCGTTTAAATACAAGCTTCGTTTTATTAAATTAAGATTATTTTTTGTGTGTTTTTACTGTTATAGGCATCAACTGAAACGGGGTTTGTTCATTACTATGATGTTAGAAATAATAAATCACTGTGGTCACTTTCAGCACATTCTAAAGAATGCACAGGTTTGCTAGAATCATCGGTTTTACTTAATTCAAATATCAAATATTGTTTTGTTAATTTAGGATTGTCTTTGAGTTCGTTGTGTCCTAATATGTTAATTACTGCTTCATTGGATGAAGAAATAAAAATATGGGATATTTCAACGGAAGGACCGCAGTTTATCTATAAACATAAAGCCAAATTAGTAAGCTGTTTAATTTTTTTGTGGTTTGATTTATGATTTACTTATGGTTTATTTTTAAGGGTAAAATATTTTGTTTGGAAAGTTCTCCTGACCATCCATTCGTTCTTTGTGGTGGTGGAGATAAAAAGGGAAATAATTTAAAAGTTATCGACGTGATCGATTATGCAGCAGGTAAATGAGCAATGAGTTTTAAATTATAATTGTACTCATTTTTGATGTCTTTTGGATGTAGTTCAAAATAGGTTTGGAAATAGACAATTAGCGAATACCCAATCTTCCAACAATAGTAATAACGAAGAAAATAATTTACCTGAATCAAAGAGACGAAAACTGATGTAACAGAAGGTAATAAAGTTTATAAATTACATAGCTACATGAAATACAATATTTTGAAAGTTCAACCATTTTAACCCGCTTGCGAGTTATTATACAATCTTCGAGTCGTGCATTTACTATATGTGCAGAGGTACATGTGGTGCTTAGTTTAACGTTTTCAATAGAATTTTTGGCTACATAAATATTTAAAATTCGATTGCAATCTACGAACTATTAGTAGTAGTGTGTATTCTGAGATGGTTTAAAAGCCGGAGTGTAGTTTTTGCATTTCGGAAAGCCGGTTGGCACAGGTGGAAGATCTTTTGGCTCTCCAACTTGAAATAAAAGTCCCATACCTGATTCTAAATGAAATGCTACATGGCAATGGAACATCCAAAAACCTATCAAGGATATTTTATGTTATTTGTTTGTTATTTTAAAGTAAAGCAAACGTTACAATACCTGGATTATCTGCTTTAAATCTAAATATAGAATAACCACCCTGAAGTAATCCAACAGTGTCTTTACGAACTGGATTAGCAAGTTTGCGTAGAATGCCTCCTTGCGAATCGAGCCGTTTAAACTTCTCGATTGTATTTTCACCGGGAGGCAAAGTTCCTTGCGCGGTCACATGAAAACTAAAGCCATGAAGGTGAAAATCATGTTGAAGTGGATCCTTTCCTAGTTACGGGGCAAATTATAATGTTAACAACAAGAGTTAGCTATAATAGACCAAAATGTTTTTACCTGTGTTAATTAAAACTATTTCGGTCTCGGCGTTGAGTGGAATTTTTAGCCGATAAACACAAGAGCAATATTCTTGAGAACAATTTCTCCCTTGAGCTGCCAGTGATGTCTCGTTACAAAACTTGCTTTGGTCAACGTCTTTAAATTGAGATAGTAATGGAGATGACGGGAATGTTAAATGGATAGCATTAATTAATGGCAGCGTAGTTGGTCCTTCGAGCCAGGGTAAATCCAATGGGTTAAAATCTAGATTAGATGTAACCGACAAGTAGAAGCGAACATCAACTTTATTAGTTAAAGTAACGCTTTTTATGTTGCTGTTTAGTTGGACTGCAGCAGTTAATGGCTATAAATAAAAAAAAACTTAATCATACTGAACGTGAAAAATTGTAATATAATATGAAATTGTCATTCAATGCTAGTAAATTTGTATTAAGTTATAGAATGATGCTTACTCTGCTATTTAAGTTGGGTCCAGTTGCTTGGTATAAAGACGTTAATGGAAATTCATTTGCTCCTACGTACTTTAGAAGAGCTCCCATTCTCAGTGCTGAACAAATCATTCCATTTCCTTGAAATCTAATCCAGTAATTTCCAACAGCCTGATTAGCATTAATGACAAAGTCGTATCTTTCTCCTGGATACACAACAAATGAACTAAAAGCAGCGGGTTTAGCTGAATATCCATCAGTTGCTATGATTGTCAATAAATGATTATCCACTGAAACCGTTACTGGGCATGGTAGATTAATGCTACTAATAAGTCTGAATCGATATCTGTATCCTTTATTCACAGTAAAGGTTGAAACTGGAGTATAAACACCATTTCCAAATGGCATTCCTTGACTTCTACCGTTAACAGTGATAGCTGACACTGAAAATGCGAGAGAATCGGATACAGTTTGAAATAAAACTCCGTGCAAAGCATCTCCAGTGACATTGTGCCAGTCCTGAATTAAAATTACGTGTTCGTTTAAGTCATAGTCGTATGTCCCATAGTTCGGGTCAACCTTAGGTGGTTGACGAATAATAAAAGCACCGGCTGGACCGTCTATGCTTTGATAAGCGGAATGGCTGTGCCAAAAATTGGTACCAGCTTGGTTAGCTTTAAAAGTATAACGATAGATTTCATGTGGGAGAATGGGACACTGAGTCACATAAGGTACACCATCTTGATATTGTGTTCCTCTTTGAAGAAGACCATGCCAATGGATACTGGTTGACATATCACCCATGTGATTATCAACGTCGACGATTATGTCATCGAATTCACAAACCTATAAAAACAAAATATTATTGAGAGACTGATAGTTATGACTGTATAGTATGTATACTGTACAAGAAATTTAAGAAATCTTTCTTTCATGACCATGAGCTCATGACAAGCAAAATGTTAGCAGTATTTTTGGGTAAATTTATTCTTTGACTTCTAAGTTATATTTAATATAGGAGTTATAACTTACTATATGAATTTGAACAGGTCAAGGTTAGTTATATAGATTTTGTAGTCGTGAGCAAATCGAAACTCAAAAAACATTATAATTAATTTAGCATACAGTACTGTAAGTTATGGTATCTCCTACTATTTAAATAATTATGAAACAATGATGATCTGCAGAAATGTTAAATACGAGGTCATTTAAATAGCATTATAACTTTAATGTTGACACTCGCTAAATATTAAATTATTGTAATTTGAACGCCCCAACTTTCCCAAACCTGAACCAACTGAGAGAGATGGGGATTGTAAAGTAAGTTAATATATCATCAATAAATAAAAGTGTCCTAAAATAATACTGATAACATATTTGGTTACAAAGTGGACGTAGAGACTGTATTTTATACATGTAAGCGTAATTTTTAATTATTTAATATAGACAATAAAATAGTAAGGTTTAAACTTACTGAAATTAGTGGTCCAGGCATTTGCAAGTTAACCGGATAAAATATTCTTTGAAAACCCGTTCCAGTTGTACATCTTGGATCGTAGCAATGGGTTAGATTTAATGGGCAATCACGGCAGGCTTTGCTCATTGTGAAATATTTATTAAATGTGAATTTATAATAGCAGGCCATTGATTTCCCCGCAACACACGTCCTGTCACATGGATGCCAAGTTGCATTGCCTGTTAAAATTTTAAAGTTTTAAGGGAATAAGTTTCTAATAATATTTTTAAGTTGTTGCGATAATTTATTACAAACAAAATAGTTATTAACTTAGTAAGTTCCTTCAAGCATTTTATGTATCAAGAACTATTTTATATTCAAATTACTTGTACTAATGGCTCATAAAATTAATTTTCAATATAAGTTATAAATTAATTTTTTTAATGCAACTTGAAATTTAAATAACTGTGGGTCTTTTTAATTAACACTGCTTATCAGTATAAATACTTTAGTTATAATTACTCATAGGTTAGACAAGAATACTTTACAATAAAGCATTAAAATTATCAAATTAAATGAATATTTATATTATACTGTTAACTTTTACATTAATTTATTTAAATGCGTAATTATTTCTATTTTAAATAAGTTTTAAGCTTTTTGAAAATTTTTGTTATGTTATTAATAAATAGTTGCCGAAATTTAAAAAGTTACAATCGAATCAGTTACCTGTAGACAGTGTAAATTGAGCAGATGCAAGTCCAAACATAAAACCAATGATGACAACGTAAAACATTGTATACAGTATAAAAGTGTACAATATGAGAGCACTTATTTTCTGTATGTTTCTAGTAATGAATGATGATTTTTAAAGTAGAGTGGATTTTATATACAGTATATATATACATGGATACAATTGATGATTATACGGTATGTTGACATACCAAGTTCAAACTAAAAAGAGCCTGCATTACGTATAAGCACACGATATTAGCCGGACTTATTTAGTCTATTTACCTTGTTCTGTGTGTTTTCTTACGCATTCAATATTTGTTGAAAATTTCGTTCATTTCTTCGTTACGTTTTAATTTTCACGTCAATAGAAATGCTTGTAAACAAAAGAGGATGTGTGTTAGTCAGTTTGATGCAATAGTAATGTACGTGTACGTATTTGCCTGGGTAATTTAGTAGGAACCCATTTAACTTGTTAAAATGATTTTTCCAACATCATTGTTTATTACTCATAAATTGTTCATAATACAGTATATCATAATTTAAATGTATACGCGCTTTAATTTTGGTGGTTGTTAATGATAATTTATTTACAAATTCATAATATTAGATACATATAGAATCAAGATACTAATTTGTTAATCTAGAAAAAGTTTTTTTTTATTATAAAGTACATGCAGTGGTTGATGGATTGGCTTTAGTTATTTTGCATGATTGCATCTTCGTTTGTTATTTTGCAACTTATTTTGCCATAGTTCTGTAATGATGATGTAACAACAAAAAAATTATTTTTGTGAGAAATGATGCAACGATTTTCCGAATTCAATCTAGATTTTACGTCATTATCGTCATACTTTTGTGACGTACCGGTATGAAAATCTTAAAATGACTTCAAAGATTCTTGCTTTTAATTGGTTAATTTTTAACTGGGAAATACAGTATCATGTTATAAATGAAACGTGATTTGAACAATATTTCGTTTTCCTTAAGATATTGAAAGTGTAAATGATATGCCGTCATTGGCTAACCGTAATAAGGCGTTTTTTTTAATACTACAATTATCTTAAAACTGTTATCACAGTTACAGTTTTAGTTTTGCTTCATGAAATATTTTTATTTATTAAAGTGAAACTGGTTTATTTTTTTTTAAAAAAAAATTCAACCGTTTTTTAAATAACACATTTTTTTTAAATAAAATTTATTTTAAACTTTTATCTCTTAAGTTGATTACCTCTCCAAAAATTTCACTTTTTTCGAGTGTGGCGACCATGTACTCAAGTTTTATTTGTTTAGTGCCCTCTTCTTTCAGGGGTCTTTGTATTTTTTTTATTGTACCGGTATTTTATTTTAATTGTGATAGACTTGTTGCTGGTGTCACTGCCATTTGGCATCTGATATGAAATGCAATAATAAATAAAAGTTGTTTTAAAACTTCTGATGAAGCAAAATGCGTTAAATCTTTTTGATAAGTTAAGACGGTGATTTAGCTACTGTATTTAATACAGTACATTTACTTTTTACGATAAACGTTAATATAATTAATTATGCTTAAATCTGGCAGCATATTTTGTCCTGTACTCAGTGTACTAAAACCGTCTTTTTAAATATAGGCTATTTACTTAAGTTACTATATATTAGAGATCTTTTCATTATTATTATGATTTTTAAACAAAAAGTTGCAAAATTAAAGAATAAAAAAAAATTGGACTTTTCTAAATATATGTGAGTTTCTTTATCATTTTATTTGTTATCACTTGTCTTAATTTACTGTACACCATTTCCATTTTAATCCATCCTATTATCTTTGTCTACTTTGCATTTTAGAATCTATAGTATAATGATTAGCATATTGATGAGATGTTAAACTGTTGGTTTATACTATAATCCATCAGTTTGCTAATAATATAATAACTGATGGAATATACTATAATTTATATGGTAATAATACTTCTAGTAAACAGACCTTTATTAGCTTAAAACGTGTTTTCTGATGGTTTGACCCCATATATGACTTTTTAATAGTTTATATTTGAATTGCCATGTTCAGAGGTTTTTGTACAATTAAAGTAATAAAAATCTCTTAGAAAAAAAAGTTACTAGTCGTTATTGACAGTGGTTTGTTAAATTCTGATTGGCGAAGACGTGTAATGTTTTTTTTTCTTATTTTTTGAAATAGTATTTAAACTTAAAGTGGACAATTTAACGTACTAGTAGGTTATTCAGTAAACTACAGGTATTTTGCTGAAAGCAAATTTAGTGAAAATGAAAGTGTTCTGGATATTGTTAGGACTGCTAATGTTTGGCTGTGTAATGATGCCAGCAGTTGGTGTTCAAGCTAATATCTATTCTGATATAGGCCAAGTGCAGGATCAACTAAGCGATAATGACTCCGGTATGATTCCTAAAATTATAATAGCATTTTTTTGTATATAACACTTTATTCTTTTTTTTTAAAACTGTTGTGTAGATTGCAGTGGAAAGTTAGCAAAGCGAATAAAAACAGCTCTTATATTTTCAGATGAGCCTGAGAATCGTCAAAATAACAATCAGAAGATTAAATGTAAGTTCATACTGTTTCGGATTTAGAATTTTGCAAATTTTATTATTATTGCGGTAATTTTAAGAACACAATGAATTTTTATGAAGGTCCACCGATTGCTTGCCAGCCAACCACAGCGGACCAGCTTCTACGAGATGGCTTTGTTAAAATAGGAAATAAGTATTATTTTTTTAGCTCTGAAGCTAAATCATGGCATAATGCATTATTAGCATGTCAAAGCAAAGGAGCGCAGTTAGCCTATCCCATAAATTCATTAGAAAACAATAATTTGAAATCCTATTTGAAAAGCCATTTTCCAAAAAGTACATGTAAGTTAAAGCATTGGACTAATACTATTGTTACAAAAACAATTAAATTGCTTAATCTAATTTTATACATGTAGGGTGGTGGTTAGATGGAAACGATGCTGCTCAGGAGGGACGTTGGGTGTGGTATCATGATAATTCATCATTTAATTTTACTGACTGGTATAAAACAGAACCTGATAATAACATGGAAGCAAGCAATTGTTTAATTTACTGGGAAGTTGATGGCTGGAGATGGGGAGATGCCGATTGTCCAGCATCTCGCAGATATATTTGTCAAACTCAACCGAAAACATGCTGCACAATTAATTAAATGACAAAAATCACGACAATTATTAATAATACAGTGATTATTCGTTCAATAAAATTAGTTAGTTGCTAAATATAACTTACAGTGCTTATTTTGCGAATTCTGTGTACTTTTTAATGTAAAGTCTTTGTATTTAATCGTTGATGTTTTCGTCATTAGCGATTCTATAGGAAAAATGAAAGTTTTAAATCTTCTATAACGGTTGTGGGAATTTACACAACCGTGTAAAAGCTGTTTTGAATTGTGTATATCAAGTTTATTCAAGTTTTTCTAACTCAGAAATAACAATTAGTATTATACACGCTTGATGGCATTGTATCATATTTTGTGGGATTACCAGTTACCAATGGAATTTCCATTTAGAAATTACCTCGACTATTGTTTTATCTTCCAGTCATTGATCATACATATTTAAATCAAAAACTTACAGTGACATAAAGTCGTACTTTTTTCTATAACTTACAATAATACTAAGTGCAGTACGTACTGCATATGTTCTTAAAATGCAAATACTGTACAGTACTGTATTTGCATTTTAAGAACATAATAGCGGTCTAAGCAGCACCGGCAAGCATCTATTTTATAATGTATGTTTTATTTTAAAAATATTTATGAATAATTAAACTGATATGGTCATAGCGAACTGATCCAAAAAAAATATATATACAGTATATAAGCTTATATATATAAGTTTATATGACAAGTATGATGCAAACGTACTTGGACATGTAGTCCCCTCTAGTAAGAAGACTGCGAACAAGAATAATGTCAAATTTGGCATGATGATTATTTTGTATGTTGCTATGGTTAATAGATTGCTAAGAATTTATTATTTAGCTGGATGGATACATTATTAATTTTATTTTTGTTTTACATTTCCTTTTGTTTTGTCTGGTAAATAGTAAATTCGTGGTTAAAGTGGCTTATAAATTCGGGTAAACCTTGGGGATGTTTGGTTGACCTTGAAACGTGGATAAATTATTACCGTACGGACAATGTTGCTGAAGGAAACTGCTAAAAAGCAACGTTAAAGTCAACCTCAAACGATTAAGTGAATGAAGATACAGTACCAGTAGTCGCAAAGTGACAGAATGAACTCCCAATAAGTCTGTGAATAATTGGCAGGATTGGATTGACCAAGCCACAGGTAAATCGAATTTAAGCATATTGTAATTGGAAATTTCTTGTTGAATTCGAACGCAAGTCCTACGATTGACGTTCTGTTTACACAGAAGTGTTACTGTATAAGCCTAACTTAGATTGGTCAGAACGTAAGCAAAACTAGTTTCATTAATATTGTTGTGTTGTTTTGTTTTTATTTGTGTAAGTAGAAAATCCGTTTATAAAATTTATCATTCACGGTATATTTCTCACACCGATTTTTCACAATATTTAGCGATATATTGACATAAAATGTCTGAGAAAGTGTCTAGGAAGGATAAGAAGCGTTTGAGAGAAACGGGTGGGGTAAATCGTACTCAGAAAATAACTAAAGGTGACGACAAATGGAGAAAACACAATGTAATAAAAACCACTAACCGCATTTCTATAAGACAATAAGACATTGGCTAAGTATTTAACTGATTATTATAACGTTATACGGTAAAAAACTAAGTGGCTATTCCCATAAGTATCGAGACAAAATAATGAGTTTTGTATAATCTTGGATTATAGCCGTGTTGTTTTGGATCTATGCAAAAACTTGTAAGCAATTCTCTAGTGCTTTCACCGAAATCTTAAGACTGTAATTATACATAAACTTACAATAAGATCTTGAATGTAGTATTTACTGTCGGTGCAGTAATGTAATTGCAGTACTGATTTGCTCATGTTTGAGTCTTTAATGTATGACATTTTTCTAGAAAGCTTTATTGAATGAATTTGGTAACCTATCAAACCATAACAAGGTGTATGGGACTATAACCAATGTAAGTTACTAAACCTGAGTTTTAATCGTGTAGGTTTAACTGGTAATGAGTTTTTTTAATAAAGCAACGTCTTGGTTTGTATGCTGTTGGAAGAATTTCATCCAAAGCTACTAGAGGTTTATTCAAATAATTATAACTTAAGTAGAGGACTATTTCAGTAAATAATTTAATCGTAAGTAGATGATTTTTCTTTTAACGGAGAACAACAGTTAAGGACAAAACAAGATTTAAATGCACTGTTACATTTGGCAACAAAAGGGCATTTACATTCAATCGCTGACGAGATTGGAAGTAATAAGGCAGATCCAGAATCCTTAGCCAATAGCTCCAAACATTCTAAAATCGATGAAGGTTTTCCCAACTTATATAATACCGGTACTAAAAGTACTGCACGTACTCCGACATCAGTTACTCAATTTGATAATTTGCCAGATAACGAAGAGGTTATTATTTGTTTGCAAAATAGTTAAATGTTCACAACCTAAATATTTGTTCAACTAACTTGCTTGCAATGTACTGTAGATGTGGCTGAACAAGGGCTTGAAATGTATTAACCGAAAATTTGAGTTGATGTTTTCTAATATTTTAGAAGAAGACAAAGGTTACCTATTGTTTTTTATTATTTGTTTAAGTATCATTTAATTAGTAAGAGTTTGTTTATGGCAGATTTTATACAGAATGCCAAAAAAGATTTACAAGACAGTACTTATCAAAGGTGATTTTATTTATAGTACAGTATGTGGCACATTTATTTTAGTAGCTAGCCTTAAAAAGCCTTAAAATATTGTAGATAATTGTATTTATTAATGTTATTTGTCTAAGGAGAGACTCGGAGGATACGCTGTTTACTAATTTAACTTTTGATCTGGGTTCACACCGATCTGAATCTCATCATCAACTTGATGTCTTAGAAGGTAGCGTTAATAATTTTATGCCAGATGATGAGAATGTACTTCCTTTGACTACTTGTGAGGTATTCAGTAATTTTCACTTGCAGTAATTTAATTAAAATCCCATTGATCGATAATTGTGATTGTAGAACATTGTAGCGAAACCGATTTTAACTACATCACTGTCATCTCAACCGACAGATAAATTAAAAAATGGACCATTTATAAATGACTTGCTTATGACTCCTATTGATTCAAGGGAGGTAATTATTCCAAACAATCCATCAGTATCATTTAAAGGGAATTTACGATTCAATGATGATGTAAGTTCTGATTGATATTAAAATTAAGGTTTTCTGTCGTCATTGACAAGTGTTTAAAAAGTTTGATGTAGGGCCTTCCATTGATAATATATTTCAAGTTGCCCAAGAACACGACGCGGTACCATTTAATATTGAAAATAATTCGGAGCTTATGCCATCTGTGAATTTCGCATCTCCATATCGTCCTCCATTAAAACGGTTTTACCCACGAATGTTGTTTAACAAACCATGATGGATAAGTACAATAAGTTACATAGTCCTTAATTCACGTACTACTTCTATAGTTTGTTAAACACTAATGTTTTAGTTCGTTTTCGTTTGAAATTTAATATTGGTTTCCTTAGTTTTCGATTTAATATGAAGACAAATATTTGAGTAGTTTTAATATTTATGAAACATGTTAAACATAATTATTTTTTTTTAATAATAGATAATAATAAAACTGTACATTTTTCAGAACTCATATAACGGTCACGGTAACTGTATTCGAATAGGTGCTTTCTTTATTGGAGTTTCCCATACTGATGCATTGCCACTCCCCATTGTCAGTGCTTTGAAGGTTCTTTATTGTAAGGCTGCAGTCTGTATTATTCTGGTTTTGATCCACGTAGGAGTATCTACCTTGAATATCGACGTGATTGCCATCTCGAAGCCATGCACAGTTTACTTTTCTATGATATTGGCATTGAAGCGTGATAGTGCTTCCAGATGAACCTGAGACACTTGTATGTGTCTGTAAGAGTAAATCTGAGTAGGGTTCTTCGGTGGTTTGGTCTTAAATAACATGTAATAATTAAGCAACTAACCTTGGTGACATTTTTCTAAATACTAAATTAACTTGCCTTTTATTTGGTGCTCAGATGGAGTGTCTGTATTGTGGTTTAAATTTATGAATACTTTATCCGACATTAAAGGTTCGTCGTTTGATTCTGAAGTTATTCCGCAAGACCATGAAGTTAAGTCGATACTTTTAACGTTGTTAATATCGAGTGAGCAATCGGTTTTTAGAGGTTGATTGCCACTTGCAAAACCGTATCTGTTTCCAACGGTTACTATATTGTCATTTCGCATCCAGAAGCATGATGCAGCCTTACTAAATTTGCAGTTTAGACTGATATTTTCACCAAGTTGTGTTGTTTGATTGGATGGCTTAACAGTGAACGTTACAGCTAAACAAATTCATTTTTTGAAATTGTAATTGAGGCAATATTGTGGTTTACCAACTTTACCTTCTTTTATAGTGACAGTATTTGAGTGTAAATCGTTGTCGTAAGAACCGCACGTCCAAGATGTAAATTCAAGGCTGGTTACTTGTTGAATTGTTAGCGAACAGTTTCGGGTTAGGTTATTTGATTCGTAATGATAGTTTGCGTCACTTATAACGATGTCGTTATGTCTCCGCCAAAAGCATCTCACTTCCGAACTAAATTGACATGGCAAGTGTACCAAATTACGAGAAACGGTCGTTACGTTGTGGGGTTGGATGATAATTTTTTTGAAAAACGTGTTTAAGTTATGTTTTATTTTAGTTATTCATAAATATTTAACATCAAGATGTTCTTACCTGGAGAACTTAACTTATTTTGCTCAAAATCTAATGTTAATTGGTTCGCTTTCACCTACAGTATAATAAAATTGGAATTTAATCGATTTAAATCAAGTTTTAATTTATCGAACTTTAGTTACCGGTATTCAAAATAAGTTTAAATATTTACCAATGTAGCCGAATGTTAATGTTGTCCATTTGTTGATGAGGATTAATTTCTTCCATAGTTTTAAATACAAAAATAACAGATACAAAAACTACAAGCATCAGTGCTAGTATTAGCAGTAAAATCACGATTAAACAAATTAATTTTTGGTTCCTTTTGTTTGGTTTAGCTTGTTTTTGAGATTCTAAATCTGGTTCTTGAAGACTTAAAATATGATCGTTGTTTTGTGATTGCAAACTATTAACCGAACCATTTCTATCTGAAAGGGCTTTAGATTCCATTTCAGTGATTTGTTAAATGCGGCTGTATCGAATGAATTCAACTTTCTCTTTGCTATGCAAGATGTTTAGCAAAAGAAAACCAATTTGTTTTTGTTTGACAAGCATGTTATGGCTAAGCTGGAAACAATATTTAAGCTTAGCTGAACTAACTTAAGTTATAACAGTAAATAAATATTGAATTTCGACTATGATTTAAGCTTATCATGCTGCACTTCTTGGCTTTTAAAAATTTAAGCTACTGTTTTTTATGAATGAACAGATTATCGTACTTGAGAGATAACAAGAGTTTGTTGTTTTGCCAGCCGATATAATATGGCTTTTAATATTTTAGCTTATCGATTTTGAAAATCTTATCTGTGCGCTTAATTGTTTTCGGCTAATATTTTTTCTGGTCTTTGCGAAAGAAATCAGTTTAAAATTCTACATTTATTTAAAAAAAATCGTTTATTCAAAATAACTTAAAAGTATTTACAACTATATTAACAATAAAGACTAGAGCTCATTTTTATTTTAATCACATTTCTTTATGATAAATTTTAAATTGACTCAACTATTTCTTCAACCATTTCCAGCTTCACTTGTGATGAGTCGGGGAGGGATGAATGGAAAACACATCATTTATCCCATGTCTTTGCAGTGGTCAGTGGTCAAAATCTAGATTTCCTGACTTTCAGCCAATGCTGTGACCGACTCTGCTATGCGACTGCCACCATTAAATTAATATTTTAAAAATAAAGATGTCATTTAAATGACTTCGACTGTCACTGGGTTTGAATAGATGCTATCATTATTGGAATCTCCCATACTGGTGCATTGCCATTCGCCCTTGTCAGTGTCTTGAAGATTTTTAATTTTAAGGCTGCAATCGTTTTGATTCTGGTTTTCAGCAGAATAAGAGTAGCGTCCTTGAATATCAACATGATTGCCATTTCTAAGCCAGGCACAGTTAACATTTTTGTCAAATTGGCATTGGAGCGTGATTGTGCTTCCAGTTGAACTTGTGACACTCGTAGGTGTTTTTTTGAATGAACTTGATTGCGGTTCTTCAATTACAAGGCCTTAAATAGCAAACAATAATTATGTAATTAACCACAATGAAATGATCTATTTACCAAATGAACTTACCATTTATTCGATGTTCAGACGGAGTTTCTGTATTCGATTTTAATTTTATGAATACTTTATCCGATATTAAAATTTCATCGTTTGATTCTGAAATTAATCCGCATGACCATGAAGCTAAGTCGATAGCTCTAACGTTGTTAATATTGAGGGAACAATCACTTTTCAAAGGTTGATCGCCACTTGCAAAAACGTATCTGTCTCCAATGGTAACTATGTTGTCATTTCGCATCCAGAAGCATGATACAGCCTTACTAAATTTGCAGTTTAAACTGATACTTTTACCCAGCTTTGTTGTTTGGTTGGTTGGTTTAACTGTGAATGTAATAGCTAAAGAAATTCATTTTGTGATTAATTTTTTTTTTTGTTTTTATAACGCTTATGACTTTAACAGTTTACCTTCTTTTATGGTTACTTGACTTGATTTTAAATCGTTGTCGTAAGAGCCACATGTCCAAGATGCAAATTCAGTGTTGGTTACTTTCTGAATTGTTAGCGAACAATCTTGAGTTGCTTCATTTGATTCGTAGTGATAATTAGCATCGTTTGTGACTATGTCACCGTTTCGAAGCCAAAAGCATTTAACTTCAGAATTAAATTGACATGGCAAGGTTACTAAACGACCAGAACTGGTAGTTATATCGTGAGGTTGTATCAAGAATTCTTTAAGAAACATGTTTCAGTTAGTGTTTATATCAATATTAAATAATTTTAAATTATTACTTGGAGTTTGTGAACCAGCCTCCGATCTTGGTAAATTTATTGGAGAATCAATCTGGACCTGATTTAAAAATTCGTTTTAGCTTCATTTGTGTAAAGAACTCGTTAAATCTTTTTTTAACTATTGAACAAATACTTACTAGATTTGATAGTTGCTGATGTGGTAGTGCTCGTATGGTTTGAATCATGAATATAACAGTTCCAAAAATCACACCAATCATAATTACCAGCACTATTATTAAAATTGCTGCTAGAAAAGTATATTTTCGATTCCATGTGTGTGCTGTAGTTAGCTGTGATGTAGTTTGTTGAGATTCTTCGTCTGATAAATTCGATTTTTGTTGACCGTTTGTTTTAGACATCACTGGTGGTTTTGGATAGTTAATGCTTTGTATTGAAGAATTTGAAGAACCATTACTTTCCAAGAGAGCCTTTGATTCCTGTTTTGTAGCCATTCTCAGTGTTCAGTGTTCCAGTGCAAAATGAGCTGTAACTGCGAATCATTCTGATATTTTATTACTACAATTTGGCTTAGCTGAATTAAATTTAGCTGAGCTAAATTATAATAGAAAGTACTATTATATTACGGCTAATAGTTTGAGCTTATCAAACAGCTGTGAAAAAGCTTGTCTAGTAAATCTGAAAAATCAGAGGAGCGAGATAAGAGTGTTTGTATTGTAGCAATATTTGTAAAGATTTAAATGTTTGCTTATCAATTTTTTTGTTTTTATTATTTTTGGCTTTACAAAATTTCGGCTAACGTTTTTTTAATAGTCGAAATTTTGTAAACAAGTTAAACAATTTAAATTGCCAAAATGAAATTCAATGCTGTATTAGCTTTTACAACTTCTTTTAATGAGTAATATGTTTAATGAGTATATGCCTTTATATTGCGTACCTTAACATTGAAATAATATACACTAAACCATAATAAACTGTTAAACTTTCATCATTTTTATATCAATTATTAATATGTGAGAAGTTTCTAGTTTACGACAATCGTTATGTTGATGTTAATTGCAATGCTTCATTACAATGATAATTTTAGAACCATTTTTTAAAGCTTTTTAAAACCATCTGTAATGAAAATGTAAGTTTACAGTTGGTTAGATATTAAATTTATTACGACTTGTTATAAATACGGCTAATAGTTTGAGCGTATTATTTTATCAAAAACTGGAATTATTTCTTTGAATAACTAAAATATTTATTATTTAATTAAAATAAATTATTTTAAATTTAAAATACGTCGCATTTATGAAAAAACAAACTATATGGACTATATAGAATAAAAAATAATTTTAATTATGAGTATTAAGCTTTCGATATATACAATATGAGTGAAAAAATATATATTTACACAATGACTATGTTTACAGTATATACAAATAGATAAAAGTATTTTATAAAATATTCACCATAATTCACAGCATTACAATTGATATCAAAATTATTTCTTAAATTTGAGTAATTAAGAAATCGTAATAATTTACAATAGTAAATAGGTGTAACAGCAAGGGAGATTAGCATGGTGATGGAACTCAAATGAACTGAGTATTAAGAAATCGTAATCGTCACTTCTTTTGATTTAATTCCATCACTATGCGAATCACCCATGCTATTACACATCCATGTACCATTGTCATTTGACTGTAAATTATTAATATTAATACTACAATCATTATCTTCGTTTTTATTCGCGTACGAATATCGTCCTCGAATGTCAACGTGATTGCCATTTCGCAGCCAAGCACATGTTACTGATTGACTAAAAACACAGTTTATTGTAATATCACTCCCTAGCTTTCCTTGGGCGTCTTCTGGTGATTTTATAATAGAAACGCGAGAAGACAATTGGTCACTTAAGATGATATCATTAGAAACAATATTATTAGGGTGTATGTCAGAGTATCCTCCACAAGACCAAGTTGTAAAGTCAATATTTTTTACATTTTTAATTGACAGCGAGCAATCACTTTTCAGGCCGCTTTCATTGCTTAAGTATGTATATCTTCCATCTACAATTACCACATTTTTCTTTCTCATCCAACTACAGGTTACTGGTTTATTGAATTTACAGGGAAGTGTGATGCTATCATCTAAAGACACTGACTGGTCATTTGGTTGATCAATTAATTGTAAACCTGTAACAAACGTAATGTTAGTAAAATTTAATATTTAGCTACAATATTTTTGTTATGTTTAATTACCTTCTGTTATGAGAACAGAACTTGATTCTAAGCCTAGTCCGTTGTCATTATCAGTGTAACCACATTTCCAAGATGTGAAATCATTAGCTTGCACAGTATCGATTGTAATCGAACAGTCAGACGTTTTAGTTTTAAAACTATAGCGATCGTCGTTAGTTATTGGTTCGCCACTTCTCAGCCAATAACAATTAACAGTGGAATCAAATTTGCAATTTAAAACTGTGTTTTGACCTATTTTTGCAGTAGTATCGGTTGGTGGTACTAAAAAGGCTTTAAAAAAAGAATGCATTGAATTAGTTATACAGTAATTAGATTAATATCTGGTTTTTGACATTTTATTTCACATGATTTATCAATTAAAATACTTTATTGTAAAAGGATTAAAGTCGAATTAAAAGTAACAAGAGTTCTCATCAATTGTTGGGTTTTTTCTCAATGACATTTTACAAGAGTTGTAATTACATGTATTTTCTTCTATTGTCGTAGTGTAATTTTATGATACAATCAAATCACAAGAAATAAAATGCAAATGCTTATTACTGTTATAAATTTAATAAGCTATGTGGTTACCTGGTCGATTAAGTATAATATCCGTCTCGTCAGTCGTTAATGAACTAATTTTGATCTGTTTAAGAAAATGTTCGACGATTATAAAATGACGTTTAAATATATATTTTGACCGTAATAAAGCTTTATATTTGCTTACCAGATTAATGCGATTAAGTATTTGTTGCTCTTGTCGAGGTAATTTCTGTAGATTTATTAGCACATACATTGCAGTTACAATTATAACTGCAATAAAAGCGACAAGTATGAAAATTGCCGTTGCAATAAGACACGCTTGTTTTTTAGTCGGTTTGGATTTGTTTTCTGAATATTTATTGCTTTTAGTTATTTTTTGTTCCGGCCATATTTTGCTTTTTTGTGAGTCTAGGCTACTATCAGAAGAATTCATAAGTCCCTTCGTATCTGACATTTTTTCAGCAATAAAATTTTAACGAACGTACATGGAATAGTAAAAATGTGCAAATATGTTATTTTAGGTTTTGACTCGCATTTATAACATCGGTTATGGCTGAGCTGAATTAATTCTGGCTGAGCTGAATTAATTCTGGCTTAGCTAAAACCGATTTGTTGTAAATGTTATTGATTCAATGAATCAATTTCAGCTTATCATTAAGTGAATGTGAGCTCTTAACTGATAAGTAAAATTTTTACTCTGTTTTTCAGCTTATCAGAGCTGAGAATTGACTGTAATCGTATATCGTGATGCTTAATATTCGTTAGCTAATCAACATGACGTGGAAAAATTAATATATTTGATTACAAATTTATTAAAATTATAACATGGTTTGATTATGATACAATTTGTTTTATTATCAATAAATATATTATAACGGTTAATTATTTAACGATTAAATCAACATGTATTGAAATTTGAAACGTTTTGTTTTTTGGCATTGAAGTTACAATTGAAACAATTCATGGAATTGTTTATAAAAAATAATCGACATTTTAAAAAATATTTACTTAATTTGTATTATCATAGATTTCGACATTTTCATTTAAAGTGTGAAGTCTGAAATTGATAATTTGGAATGAATATCTTAAACTGATTATAATTTTAAGCAAATTTCTTACTTGTTTTAGCTGGTTATTTTTATTTCCAAAATTAAAGACGATGTTATGCTACAAATCGACTAGTAAAGCCCTAGTATGGCATTTCAAGGCCCTCAATTCAACGATAAAACAGTTTCCATACAAACGCTGGAAACTTAAAAAACAAAAAAAACCAATTTACTGCAAGTCAAAATCCAAGTTTGTTTGCTTACCTGTTTTCTGCTATATCTGCTTCAATTGAGGCAATTTAACCATAAAAATACAAAATTTGCAGGTTTATACAAATAGTAATAACAATTACAACAATCTGAGAAAAAGGTTTCATTAGTTCTACCGGTCATTATCTTATTGTTACTTATTATTTATAGTATATTTACCATTTTTAGGGAAAGATATTTTTGAATCTGATGAAATATTATTGCAATTCCCAGCAGGATTGGAATAATTGCCAGAAACGAAAGTAGTGCGATGACTGCAATCCTTGTTATATTTTTAATTCTTTTAAAATATTGCACACGTTCGGTGGTTTGAGTTGTCGACTCTGCGGTTAATTCAATGACCACATTTTCATCTTCTTCATTTGGTAATGGACAAAAATATCTTGTGATGGCAACCATGATTTCTGTAAATGGCTAGCATAACAAAATCCTGAGTTATTTGTTGTACAGCGAACACTAGGTCACAATAAGTATACCGTTAGTTGACTATTTTAACAGTGATCTTTGATAGGGGTTTTTCTGTTTAAGCTAAGCGAAATTTAAAAACTCGAATTTAGCAAAGTACGGTAAAGAGTAATTAATTTATCTGACTTGTTTACTGTATTTAACTAGCTATACGTCTTATTATTATCAGTCATTGCTATAGAAATAGTTGAGCATGTTGTGGCATGAAATGCTTTTTGAGTCTCTGTTTTTAGGAATGTTTTGAAAAACGCTAATTTTAAATCATGCAAATCGTTAAATCGTTAGTCATCCTGATTTTCCAAAACAAATGCAGTATAAAGTTCAGAAAGTGATTAACAATACTATATATGTTCAAAGATTGGTAGATAAAGATTTTTAAAACGACTCAGTTTTAGGAATGTGATGGAATTCAATCTAAAAGTGTTGACAAACCAACAAGATTGTTTTCGTCAACATTTAGGAACTTTACAAAGACACATGATGATAAAATGTTTATTATTGATGTTTGATTAAATATTGTTCAGTACGTAGAGTCAGTAAATGTAAGTTGAAGGGGGTTCTTTTCTTCAAAAATCAAATATAAAAATCATATTAAGATTTAGTGACATTTATTAAAAAAGTGATACACTTTACAGTACTATTATTATTACTGGGGTTATGGAGCCCAGAATTTTTTCAGTCTTTTAAAAAATGCCAATTTTTACACTTTTTACAAATTGTCAATTATATTTTTAGTTGTGATTACTTTGTTATTATTCTTCTTTTTAATCGAAAGTGATTGTTATTTCTGCTTTTACTATTGCGTCTGGTTGATTAGAATCACCTGGTTGAACACACTGCCATTTTCCGGCATCATACCGTTTCAAATTGGTTATTTCTAACCTACAATCTTTTGTCATATGTCCATTTCCGGTGACGTATTGATATCTTCCTTCAACGTTAACATGAGAATTATTTTTTAGCCAAATACAATCCATTTCTTCATCTAGCGAACAACTCAAAGTTGTTTTACCACCGATCTTGTATGCGTTCTCTGGTACTAAAAATAATGTTTTATATAAATTAGTTACAACTGTCAAAAAATGCAGATTTGTTAACTACAATACTCGTGTAAATCAAATAATTTTATTTACTTTGACTGATCGTGGCGGTTGCAAATGGTCCGTCGAAGATAATAACTTCGTCCGCAGAATATTTGTATTCACATGACCATGTAGTAAAGTCATGATTGTTGATGTTAGAAATTTGAATAGAGCAATCTTTGTGCTTCTGATTAGTAGTTCGTTGCTCAACGTAGCTATATCGACCAGCTACGTTAACCGGTTGTTTATTACGTTTCCAACTACAATGAACTGGTGTTGAAAAACTGCATCTAAGATTTACGAATCCTTCAAGATGTTCAGATACAGATGAAGGTTTTTCAATGTACTCTAAATTAGATACTTAAATTATAGGTACACGTTTATTGCAAAATACAATATTTGTAATTTTATTATTACCAACTCTAGTTGATTTTGACGTGGTTGGTTTGTCGTTATCATTATTAATAACTGGATTGTTTGACATAGGGTTAAAAAACCCTGCTTGTTCAATCTAAAACAATATAATATCAGTTATTTGTTTTAGTTAATAATTGTGATTTGACCATTTTACTATATACAGATAGTTTATATCTATTCGATAGTTTGCCGATCCTTTTGATATCAACGTTTTTAGTTTTGACTTTGATATCATGGTTAAGTAATCTAAATAATGTCAGAATATTTTATCAGCAAACTTAGTTGTCATCAGATTTATAATAATAGAAGTTGGTGCTTAAAAGTTTGACAAAAGTTTGTACTGAAATGTACGATCAAATAAATATATTTTTAATTTATTATTATCAAAGTAAAAACTAATTGCGAAGTCTTAATATTTCAAAATGATATTTTAATCGCAAAGTTTATGCTTTAATAGTCATGTATAGTAAATTGTCGTAATAAATATTTTGTATTAATTTTGATTATTACCTTTGGAGAAGGTTGATTTGTGTCTATTAGGCTATTAATTGGTGGAATAGCCGAGACCGTAGAACCAGATAATCCATTCGTATCATTTGTAATGACAGTCATTAGCAATACAAGTAGAACCATAAGAATAATGATCAAGATTAAAAATAGGGCTATGATGAATATAATCCAGAACTTCTTAGAACTCCCTTTTCCTTGCGTGTTTGGTGTTTGTTGGCTTTCATTATTGTTTTTGTCTTGATCATCCTCCTTCGGTTCTTTTAACGGATCTGTTTCAGTATTTTCACTTTCCTTTTCATTTTCAGCGTCTGCCATCGTCTTAATGAACTAAACTATGTCCATGCATGAACTCGATTTTAATTTGTAAAAATATGACTGAATGTATCCAGTTGTAGTCGTGAAATGTACTGAATGTATCCAGTTGTAGTCGTGAAATGTACTGAATGTATCCAGTTGATAGTCATCTGATAACGTGGCTATACTGTAGATATGGTTAAAAATGTACCGAGTAATAACGGTATTTTGTTTGTGCCTACAAGGTTTCAGAATTGGTTTCATTATCTTTGTGATTAACTGCTGATGTAAGATATGTCACCACTTGGAACCCAAACACAGTTATACTTCGAATTTGCGCGTTACACATAATGTCGTAATAAGTTTTGTTTTAGTAAGCTGAAAAGGATTAATAAGTTTATCTATATTAGTGAACAGTTATGAAATTTATTACTAAAGAAACAATGCTATTATCGAAAATATAGTTTTTAAAAAATATTTTTATATTATAATGTCAAAGTGTATTTAAGGTCATGAACTTAAGACAGCTATGGGAACTCGATAAATTATTTTGAAATTCATGTACTACAAGTTATATTTAAATAATGCTCGATTGTTACCACAATGTCAATTGAAGATTTTAAAGAATTTCGTCTAGTCATTATTACCAATTTGAAACTAGCATTCATCAATTATACGACCTCATCAATAAGTTAAAAAGAAAAAAAATTGAAGTTCATGTTTAAACGAATATCATAAAGAAGTTTGTTTAAATAAAAATATTTTGATTACTATTAATGAAAAATAAAAAAATACACCAACAGTGCAGTACCTGTGTATGTTTTATTTTTTTTAAAGAAACGCGTCACCTGTAACGATACCAGGTAGCTTATAAGCAAGTGGCAATAAGTCACCCGTTAATAAGCATATTTTTAACATTATGATACATTATGAGTGCAGCACTATATAGATATTATTATGAATTATTTGCAGAAAAGATTATGTGAATGCTCCGATGAGGTATTTCTTTTATGAAATTCAGTAACGTCAAATGGAAGCATAATTATATCGTATAAGAGCATATACCAAAGCCATTAAAATGATTAAAAGGATTGTATAAGTACTACCGGTGACCTACATTATTTCTTCAAATTCTAACTATAGACGTCTAGTTGTTTGGAAGAGTAGCAACTCATTTGATGAAGTGAAAAATCATAATAACTCTCTTTAATATGCTTAACAAAACAATTTAAAATGCGTGTCCCACTAGTAACCCAAAACTAAACTCGTTGATTATTCAAAAGTTCACAGATTTTTTTTCTTTTCAGCTAATAGTTAAAAATTACAGAAATTCACTTCTGTATTATTTAATAGTGTTTCATACAGCATGTCACCTCTTTGATATTTTTCAACTTGGAGTTGTATACACATACACAAACAATGACAGGGGTAAAGTGTTGTAGAATGACTTTGCGTAATTATTCACTAGCAATTCAAATCCCATGGAATAAAATTCAAGTTCACATTTATTGTTGAAAATATGCTAAGGGCTCTTGAGAAATATTGCATTTCCTTTTTTAAAAGTATAAAAGCCAGACAAACTAACTGTTCTAGCATCATTTCTACAAACACCAGCAATTCAGCTGTACTCTCAAAAAGTTTGATTTGAGTCAAATAGAAATTGGATTAATGAATCGTATGATGGCTTGGCAGTTGGCGTTGTTGCTAGCCGCAGTAATAGCATCGAACACGGCATCAGGAGAAATTTTCCGTCGTCGAAGAGATGTGGTGGTAGACGCAATCAGTCCTTTGAGTCCTCGCTTTGATCTTTTTGACAAGGGCGATAAAGGGGGTGGAAGCAGCGGGGGAGGAAGTTATGGAGGCGGTGGTGGTGGTTATGGAAGCGGTGGTTACGGCGGCGGTGGTGGAGACTCTTATGGTATGAGTGGTGGCGGCGGAGGATATGGAGGTGGCGGCGGAGGATATGGAGGTGGCGGTGGAATGGGTGGTTATGGCGGCGGCGGTGGAGGATATGGTGGCGGCGGAGGAGGATATGGTGGTGGAGGTAAGACAATTTGACTTAAGATTTGTAGTCATAATTATTAATGTTTATTTACTGAACAGGTTGTATGGACGGCGGTGGAAAGGGAGATAAAGGAGGTGGGGATATTGGTAGCATAATTGCCGGTGTTGGCATTCCAGCTGTGGCTCTTATTTTGGGTATTCCCCTCGCTTTACTTCTGCTTGCTGGTGCTGCTGCGTTCTTGATCTTTTTCATTGGACGAAGCAACAGTGACTCTACCTTTGGCATTCGTATACCTGGATTACCTAATCTAGATTTAATAAGAACGGTAGATGAAGCAGTTACTGCTTATGATGCTTTGTCTAAAGACGAAAGATGTCGTCAAAAGGTTGCTTGTCAATTGGGATATATATTTAAAGGATCAGAAAAGAAAGCCAGAGTTCTTTCGTAAGTTGAGAAATACATCAATTAATTGAGTGGTTTGTAATTGATTATTTTGTTTTGTAGAATACTGGATAGTGTGCTGCCTGAAGTGATACACAAGCACTTTAAGCCATTAAAGAAAGCTGTTGAAACTGGAGAAAATGGCAAATGTGATCAGTTGTATGAATGTGATACTAATCAGTTTGGTGGAATATTTGGGAAGATTGGAGCTAACAACTCGAGCACCAACTCTAATAATGCTCGAAAGACCAAATAATTAAATTTATTTAATGTTTATTTCTTTATAAATCATTAAACATTGCTGGCAATGGTTTGCTTTTTACTAACAATCAGTAAGTTTAAACGTTATTATCAAATAATTCTTTAATTTATTGTTTTCCATGGTTTTTTGAATAAAATTATTTTATAAAAAAAGGTGAACTCCATTGACTTTTTTATTTTGAAAACACAGTACGAGTAGCTTATATTGTTAGTCGCACAATTGATGAATTCAAGTCATGATTATTGAGTAATCTATCAGTGTGTTGGCTCGACACTGATAATAAAATAAAGCTGAAATCGTTATCGTGGTTTCGAATCTGAAATAATGTTTATAATAAACTTTTGAGTACGGTTTTATATTATTTATAGCCTCGTTGATTTGTTTGGTATTTTTGTAAAGGCAATGAAAGTGCACATAATTGCTTAAAAACAGTTTTAAAAAATTCAAATGAAATGTTATATGCTAAGGCAAACGGTTTAGGCAACTTAGGTCAGTTTAACTTCTCTAAATGATGATTTATCTCAAATAATAATTTTATTGACTTTTCAAAAAAGAATCACACATTTTTACAGTAAAACCAAAACAAAAAAAAGTGATAATTGCTAATTTTCTAAATAAAACTCATATCTTAGCATTGCGTTCTGTATGTAAAAGTACAGTACGTAAATATTTTTGAAACTTATTGTGATGTAACTTACAATATATGGTAACTTATAAGTCTATAATACATTATTGAAGTCTGAAGACAATTATTTGGCACACTAGTATTTTGAAACACAGCTAAAATGCGAAATAAAATGTTTCTAGCAAGTTAATTATTGTTGTATATATTGTTAATTAGCAATTAAAATAATGGCAAAAAATGTTTTTTTTTTTGTATTTTTAGCCAATGAATGAAAGACTAGACAGTGAATGGCCACAATTTCCCGACGTTTCTTTTTTGACGTTGTTATTATAATTATGCAGACGATGATGGCGTTTTGAATCCGACGATGGATCTTCAATTATATTATACGGAGATACAACTGGAGATTTATTGTCATTAGTCAACGGAGTTGTAGTGGCTGCGGTGGCTGTTGGATATTCAGGACGCATATGAGCAACACCTGAAAACAATGGGTCACTCATTCCCATATAAGAATACGCCGATGTGGTAATTGCTGGTGATGGTGCTGTCGTAAATCCATATGAGTGACCGCCCAAACTTAAATGTCCTGGAACTGAAGCAGCGTCATATGTCCAGCCATCTACGGTGTTATTAAACGCCGACAATGGTGGAAGAACAGGCGACAATGAAGCCAACGATGCTGATGGTGAATGATGATGAATAGGAGCTGTTCCAGCTAAACGGTATGAAACAAATTATATTATTAAATTTACTAGTAAAATTAAATTGTTGTGTGTGCACTGAGTATAGAAATGGTGTTTATACAGTATGTATTTTAACACTTAAAGGATGTCATGAAGTTACATGCAGTACATAAAGTGTTTAAAGATAAAACAAATTAGTTACCAGTGGGAATGTAGTTATTAATTGATTTTCTTGGAGGTTCACGTTTCCTCCATTTGGCTCTTCTGTTTTGAAACCAAACTTGAACTCTTGATTCGCTTAGGCTCAGTTTAAGTGCTAGTTCTTCTCTTGCAAAAACATCTGGATATGGAGCCCTCTCAAAAGCTCTTTCTAGTTCTTCCAATTGATAAGCAGTAAATGTGGTTCTACAATTACATGGCGTTCATTAATTTCAAGATTCCGGTATTTTTTTTAAAATTATTTCTAATAAGTTATGGTAGTTAATTTTAGCCATTCTCTTAAAATTATGGTTATATTTTTAACATTAACATGCGTATATACGATCTCACCTGTACCTCGTCTTTTTCTTTTTGATTGTCTTATCAGACGATTTACTGCCTCCTGATTTAATTTTATCGACTCCCATGTCATTTCCATTGCCATTTCCTAGAAAACGAATAAATTAATTTATTTGTAAATTAGTAGCATATTGCACAATATATACAAGTAATGCAAGAAAAACGCTTGGGTCCTATTCAGCGTTAGGACCCCGTGCCTCAATGAAACAGGGTATCTTGTATACCCCTTATTTATGCCATCGTGTTGAACATAATAAACTCTCGAGATCTTGTTTTTTAATACAATTTACAACGGTTTATAGAGAATTTATTAAACACTGAATTTATGGAATTATTAACATCCTGTGTGAGACTGTTTTTTTTATGCAGGAGCATGATAACTTAAGCTTACTAAGCCCTGCACTGTACATTATATTAAGTCTGATTTTTTTTACATTATAAAAAAATAGGGATAAATCACAAAAGGGTCTTGTGGGAGTTTTGTTGTATGTATAGTTGTCATCAGGAACCATGTAGGGAAAAGCATGCCAAAGCGGTGTTTGATAATATCAGTTTTCATTTTAAAATGTTATCAAGAAAATCAAACTTATTCTTTTCATGAATAAATAAAAGAAGCATGAAAGAATGTGTACGGAGTATTTCAGTTAGTCCCATGGGAAAAGGGCGTTGAAGCATAGCTATCAGTTTGGACCATCTCTATGATCTCCTTCAACAGAAAAGTTTAAAATGGAATAGAAGGTTTTCTCTAATTGGCGGATACAGAGTCACATCGAGTATCGTTATAAGTTGATTATGGAGGTAGGCACGTGTGTTCATAGTATTACTACCATCATCTAATAAGCATCAAAACTGTGTAAAAGCAAGATAATAAACTAGTCTACAATGAGATCTCGAAACTATCAAAGTTAAGGGCAATATTATTAGCTTTCAAAATGTTTGATTGATAACCTAAGTAGGGTCGGACTTGGTGAGAAAATTTCTAATCATTTCATCATTTTGTGTTAAATTTAGTTTTGGGGTTTAATTACTAAGTATATTTTTTGATATTTGTAAATTTAAACTTAATGCGCATTGAGAAATGAACAAGAAACTTAATAATCAAAAAGACGTAGAGCTGTACAAGTAACTTAACTTAGATTATCAACGGTGATGTGCAGTAGCTGGATAATAAATTAACATTTTTATAACCTCAATGACACCCACATCTTCCTCAGGGTGATAGTCATTAAATTGTTTTTATAGGTCGACTCAGACTGAGATTTTTAAGAAAGTGTCTTCGTACGCATAGTCAAAATAGGTTGAGTATCATGAGTATAAAAAGCTACTGAAGTAACAAATGGCTTAGTAATTGTCGATTAGGGATGAAATATTATACTGTACTGTAGTCTGATGTACAGTATATCTTTCATGTTTATATAGGCCTATTAAATGGACTCTGCAGCTGTAATGAATACAATGTTAAAACTTTGATAGCTAATACATTGCTAAGTTTAACAACACAATTTATAATTAATTTCAAGTTGTGCAAGCAATCATGATACATTTTAGGATAAAGTGGTGGTTAAGAATGCGATATTTTTTGAATATATGTACCAACTTAATCAGAAAAACGCCCACTAAAAAGATCCTTAATGAAAGAGAAAAAAGCAGTTTTTTATCAACTTATTCCAAGAAGAATTGATAATTGGTCGATCGTCGTTTTTTTCTCAAACAATTCCAAAAAGTTCTATATTGATTTAAGAATTTTTTAAGAAAATTGTTTAATGCTATTTTTATAGCAGAAACTGATGTAAAAACTTGCGAAATATTATGGTGCTCAGTACGATGCAATGAACCGGTTGCAGTTAATTGATTTATTTGTCAAATGTGATTTTTTCAGTTGACGAATTATGTGGAATATTTTTCATTGTTAAACTGTAGATCTTGACTCATTTGGTTACGTCACCATTTGTCTTATTTCTTAAATACATACTAGCATATTTTGTATATATGGTAGCAGTACTATCGTGTAATTGGGAATTGAATTTAAAATTGGAATTGGTTAAATGTGTTTAATGGCTGGAAGTACACTGTGTTACCAATGCGGCTCACTAAATTGTTATTGTAGTTTTATTTTCGACTTTGGAGTAACAAATGTATTGTAATTTATCAAGTCTTGTTAATAGTTAAATCAGTTGTTATAAGTGCTTTTATTATGTCGCTTTAATTTAATACGCATTTGCCAATTTCTTGAAAGTACGGTAGTGTTTAGCCCTACTTATAGTGATTTTAGCAGTTAAGTAATGTAACAAACGAGCAGTAATTTAGTTAATTAAATGAACATCTCCTTTAAAGACTTGTTAATATTTTGAGATAAATTTTATTTGAGTAAAATTGTCATAACTGTATTAATAATGACCATATAGGCTATTTAGGCGGTTATTACATTAAAGCCAATAAGTGTGACCAAAATATTAACACTGATATATACATTTTAATTAATTGAATTAGGATTCATTTAATAATTTTCTACCGATTGATTCAATCAAGTTTCATTCAGTTGTTTAAATCAGTTTAAATCAGTTTGGGGTGTGACCGTGTGAAAATTCAATTTAAATTCCCCCATTGCTTTTTATTAGACTTTATTAATTTGGCCAAATTTAATTACATATTTTACTCTATTAACTTGATTAGCTTTATTTAACCAATTTTTTTTAAAAAGACGCTATAATGAAATTAGACGCTACTAAATGTTTATTTACATTAATTAACCAATTTCGCTAAACTGCTTTTATTAAAAATTTATCTACACTTGAGGTTTTTGACGCTACATGCACCAACGTCCTTAATAAAAATGGAATTTTTTTTGGTTTTTGGTAAAACTTTTTAACGGACTTACCGCCACTTGCCGTGCTGACCACTACATGACACATCTCGCCCATTTCGTCGTGTTGTTGGGGCTGTTGGACATTTCCTAGCTGTGGCACAAGGGACATTTGATGTCCTGGTGAGTCCATGAGTCCTTGCTGATGAATACCAAGCATAACTTGTATGCTATGAAAATTTCCTCTACCGGCCGCTGACGATGAATCAACCATCTTTAAAAACTTTTGAAAGCCAAATATGAAAGTTATAAAGTTGGAAAAATGTGTGCAGTAGAGAGGATGTCACTTGTTGATATAATGTGGTATTATGGCCACCCCTCATACCCTCAACCCGCAGATGTCCCAACTCCACCCACCTCATTTTAACAATTTGACGTCTCTTCCACCCCACTTCACCACTTCCATCCCACAGCCCCTCTCAAACCCTCCCAATTCACATTATGCATGGCCGATTTACTCGAGACCACGTGGCCAATTGGGTGGATAGATATTTGAAGAGAAAGGAAGTTTATTTCTCTTATAATTGACCTTCTAACTGCGCACTATACTTTTTTTTTGACTTTGCTTTTATAATAGGCAAATGAGACCCTGTTTCCGAAACACTCAACTGTCCCTAATACGCCATCCAACTCAATACAATATGTGGGCTCCCTCATTGAAACCCTCTCATTGGTTACTTTTCCAACAAAATGAAGGCTTAAAATCTCTTTATCCCTAAAACCGCACAATACACTTACTTTATAATGTTTAAAACTGTGTCTATTAAAGTAATACTCTATTTAAATGTTGTTTTAAGCAGATAAAACGCCCACTGTTATGTCACGTGTCCACCATCATTGAAAAGCTATTGTGCCTCGCACCATGCATGGACCTTTTATCACTAAGAAAATAACATTTAGCAAAGTTTAGCTTCGGATTAAAGCACACAAAAACGTTTTACAAAAAAAAATTGCTATAAAATATTTTTAGCCGCTTATAAATTTTTTTTTTTTAAAAAAGATGCTAGTTTTTTGCACCTGCATTTCTGGAGCAAATGTAAATGTTGATTAATTAAGCAATTTGTAATGCCACTTTCTTTAATTTTTATAACATGAATCTGACTTCCAGAATAAGCGAATTAGTACTTCGATCACTTCTATTATATTGTATTATAAGCAATTGGCTGCACTTTAATGTTTGTTATTAAAAATTAGAAGAATTGATAAATTCTTAATGAAAAATTGGTACGCTTGCCTTAAATTCTAAAATTGTCATAAATGTTGTTATTGAACTGATTGTAGCAATTTCTTTGCATATACTGGGGGTCTACTGTTTGTGAAAAAAAAGTAAATTTAATAAATGCCTAGACAGTGCACTGCCTGCAGTCAGAGTTAACTGCTTTTTATGTCTATATGTGTCGTCATTGAATGACATTATACATATAGTCAAACTGCATTTAACAAGCATTTATTTCTTCAGTCTAATAACACTAATAAAAAGAGGCAGCGATAATTTTCTCTTTAAATTTGATAATAGCTTTTGGCAAATTGGCCTGTTCTTGTAAGAGAGCGAGACAACTTTTAAGCTTGAAGCCATATTAACAAAATGACTGTCAGTATATTTTTCTATGGTGTTGTAATTGAGGAAACCAACCAACCAAGTCATATAAGTCCCTCAACCCCTCTATTATCAATTACACCCCACTACCACCACTATCTTTTAATTTGACGTCCGCCGTATATATACTCGTATATGTGAACAACAATTTCTTAATATGACGACAGAGTGATATAAAAATTTTGTTTAAGTATGATTGATGGCTGAGCGTCATTAAGTAGTGGCAGCTTCCGATCATCATCATTTTCATCATCGCCATTATAACACTTTATATGCTTTTATATGATATGGTCAGTCTACATTTAAAAACACCAGCCATATTTAGTAAAAATTAGTTTACACCTACAATAATTTAAATAAAATCAAGACTTAATAATACGCTTTTAATTAATTATGCTCATTAATACCATTAAACAATTTTATTTTTTTATAGAACTAGTTATAATTAAAGTTTACTAGTTTACAGAAAGACATTATTTTCTGTATTATAAGGGCAGTTTTTACTGATGGGCTGGTGTACCTATTGCATTTTTAAAATATAGTAAAATTTCAACGATACCAAAATATATTCAAATGTTTTTCAAGAAACAATATGATGACCATTTAAGTGCTTGTTGTTGGTCTTAATCCAAATTCTGTAAACATATGTAAAATTATGAACATTTGAAAAGCTTATATAAACTTTAAAACACAATATGATTAGCCTTTAATCATTGTAATTATAACACAATTATGATTGTAATATTTTTATTAGCAGTCAGCACAATTTTAGTGTAACAATTTATCAGCTAGTAATAGTGTTACGTTGCATTTATTGCATAAAACAATTAAAGTTTATGGAACGGTAGTTATACAAGGGTAGAACATAATTAGTTTATGGGTACTCCTACTGTACATAGCATTCTCACTTATTGCATTAATAAATTAATTGAAGTAATAGAATAGCAAAATTTATAATTATTCATCTAGTTTTATTTTCATCTGCAGCCGCATTCGAGGGCTACCATATCTTCGTGTCGGTACTTGTAAGTAACAGCTCCATCTTTATCCACATACAAAATTGAAATTGAGTCTAATTTAGTGGGGACACAACATGCTCTTGAAGCTTTCTTGGGTGAAAGAGCGTGTAAAAGGGTTTGAACTATTGCGTGCTGAGTTGGCTGCAAGTGATCACTTAGTGGAAAGTAGCATTTTCCCACACACTCGAACGCCTGTAAAAAAATAAATTCAGTTAAATAAGAGTTTAAAGCAATTTTTATAATATTGAAATTTGGTCGATAGAATCAATGGTTAGTTATTATCACCTAGTGTTGTATCTTAACTTAAATCATTAATAGGTACAATCATATACAGTATTTTTTGAATTTTGGTTGATTTGAAACACTCTGTTGTGTATTAGTTTGTCCATGTATTATTCAGTAATTTGTTTCCCAAATCGAATCACCGGTAATGTATTTTTTTTCTTAAGTTGACATTTGTTTTTGCTAAAATTTTGTATTTTAAATTACTTTTGAAGCCGATAAGTAATATTTTGCAAACATTAGTTTTGTTTCTTTTTGAACATTCTTAGTGAAATTTACCTCATAGCTTTTTGGAGCAATAATCCACGTGTCATAATTAATCTCGTCAAATTGCACTAATAGCGGTCTTCGCCTACATGGGTTTCGTAGTCTTTTTTTCTTTGAAGTTTTATGCTGTCCAGATTTTCCATTTTCGTCTGGTAATGAGTTCACATTAGCTGCATAATTTGCAATTACATTAGACTCTTCTTCTTCATCTTCAATTGTCGTTGCTGGTAAAGACGAAACTTCATTTGCACTGCGTTTGTTTATGTTGTGAACTTCAATTTCGGATACTTTTGCATTGATATTGTTGTGATTTTTTGAATTGGCGTCCGATAAGTAAACTAGCAAAAGAGGCTCATTGTCCTCGTAAGGATGAGTGAATATATCCATGTATCCACTTCCACCAACCGTCATAAATAAACTGTCAATTCTCACTTGTAATCGCTGCTGTATGAATGGGAATTTTCTCCACATATTAATAGCTGCTGTGACGTTAAATGTTTCCCAACTGTTTGATTTCTCATACACATGTTGGACATCTAAAACTTCATACGTTGCTCTCTCGCCAGACATTGGAATTACCAAAAGAATTGTCACTAACCGGTCAACACCTATTTTTACCATAAAATTCAATTATAAATAGAATACATTGATAATACGTTTTTTAAAAGTGCAACTGGTTTTGTAAAATGCAAATTTCTATTTTTACCTTGATAATTATGTTGATCTCTAGCAATTAACGTATACAAACGTAATTCACCATAATCAATTATTTCATTATCAGTAGGTGGAGTAATGTTGAATATTAAGTTGTGGGTTCTGGTTGTAGATTCAGTTCCGTTTGTAGCTCCAATAATAAAATTGGCTTTGTAGACGTCTACAGTTTAGAAGAATTAAATATGTTATTAACTAATTAAATTGATTAGTGCATCATGCTCGTAAAACTAAGTTAATTAAACGTATAATTAACTGGTGATAATTTGATTACCTTTATTAGTATTGATGTAACTTTTAACTTTCTCTGAATTCATTCGGTGCATATAATTGTTGTATGATTCTTCTTTGTTGTTAAACAAATCCAACATGTACTTTGGTACATGAACGTCGTTGATTAAAATAGTTGATTGGTTAGTTTTTCTTTGCAAAATGTCGGATTTAGCTTTGCCATGATCCATTAAAATTGGATAAGTATTTACCGAAATGAAAAACAATGTCAATAGCAAAATATATGGTGAACTCATGCTGAAATCCAAAGTAATCTCAGTGATTTGGCCTGCAGCATTTGCCGTGGCATCTTTCTTTGTGTTTTACTTGTGAAAGAAATGCTAACAAGGCAGAAAAAATAGCCAAAGTTATTTTTGTTCGCATTTTTAAGGATCTTCATTTTTTTTTTGTTACTATCTTTATTGTAAAAAATAAACGATAAATTTGAATGCTATGATAACGCTTTCGGTTTGAAGTATCTTGAACTACTATTTAGAATTTTAAACTATGCATCTTAACAAAAGTTGAACAAAGTTTATGTTTTGAATGATGAAGTAAAAATGAATATCTTGCATCATACTGTATCATAGCATAATTATTAAAGGAATACCATTTTTAATGTTAACATTATTAGCAAATTTAATGGAATTTTTTTGGGTATCGATGATGCATTATCTCCAGTGTAAGTGGATTGTTGTGGTTGTCAAAACGCCATACGCTAAACTTAATTGTTTTATCGTAGAGTGGGCAAATGTTTCTTACCACGGGCCACAATTTTTTTTTTTTTGGAGAAAGGTTAGGAAGTTATTGGTCGTTGGGAAAATTAAGTTAAAAATTCATCTAAAAACGTTTTCAGTGATCGTAATACCGAATAGAATTTTTGAAAGTTAAAACACAAGTTATGCTGTCGTTCTTAATAAATAGAAAAATATGAAATTGGGTTGAATTAAAAATTCTAAAGTGCCCACGAGTCATAATTTGCCATAACTACCCTATCAGGTCTTCAAATTTAAAGTGGTGCTTCTGTTTTTGACTTTCTTATCTATTAAATTTTATAGTGAAAAGATGCATTAAGAACTCCAAACAAACTTCTATCAACAAACTCGACGCGGTTCGTGCAAGTTAGGTTAATAAGCTTAGTTTAAAAATATTGTTTTCTAAAATTTGTTGTATACTTTCAGTGAAGTACAGTGCATTAGATTTATTTAAGAAATCACAAATAACTGACCATTCTGGCTTTTTTTTAAATATTGATGTGAATATTTACACGTGAAAACATGATATTTTGACAGAAGTTACATTTTTATTGTGTATTTAATAATTAATAATTATTAACAGCTTTGACAAATTTATTTAATTTAAAATAGCTTATATATCATCTAATAATCGCTGTCGGCAAGTTTTAGTATGTAAATCACATTGCAGTCCAGAAGACGCACATCCAACTTCGTCACAAGTTGGAAAAAACGCTGAAACTGCTTCTGCTCAATTAAAATAATTGTTAAAATTAAATTTGGTTGTAGGCAGTTGTATCGCGTCACAAATACTTACGTGTGAATATAATGGCCTCATTGTCTCGGGAAATAATGTCCGTGGAAGCATCGATTGTTGCGGTGACTGTCATAATATTCTCTGTCGTTGATGCTTCCGTTGTTGTTTCTTTTTCTTCTTCCGGTTTACTAGTAATGTTTGTTGGGAACCCTTTAATTGTGGTTACAACTAAATATACAACTGTGATCATGCTAATTAATCCCATTTTACTTATTTATGAAATTATTATTTGTGCAGTATAATAACTTATGGTGTTGCTCTTTTGACACTACTGCACACACAATGATCGTCTTCAACCTGTTTTTTCAAAAATATCTTGCCTTTTTCATGTAAAAGATTTACTTTTTTTTTTATAATGTTTTGGACTCCTTGACACGGTTATTTGATATAACCAGCAATAATGGCGACTTCCGCTTCTTCAACACAATGGATAAATGTGTCAGCTTAGTTAGTTGAAGGGTTCTTAACAGTTTATCGGATATATTTACTTGTTACATGTAAGTTCTACATTACAAAGAATTACCTGTGAACACACTGAACAGTTCAACTTTTAGATTTTGTTAGCATCAAAAATATAAAAATTACCTTGGAACAGACTGTGTATTTTAAGGACACAAAAGATCGAATTAGGGACTTTTCTCAATGTTGGGATAAAATTAATTTAATTAGTAATCTTACAATCATGGTAATTTTTTACTGTATAAATACAGAGTAAGAGAAACATGAGTTATTCAATGCTATTCAAAATATCAATGAGATTTTTCTACTAGTGCAATATGGTAAATCTATCTAGATTTGAAGGATTTGGTTAAATGTGATTACTAGAAAATAATTGACCTGCTTAGTGTAAAATTTATAGATAAAATTTCATCTTTTGAAATAAATTCAAGGGAGTGCTGGCATTAATGTTACAACAGATACGTTTTACCAATAGCGAATTTACACGTACTTCAGTAATATATTGGTATGTGATGTTAATGTTTATTTATGATGAATTTTAATTGTCACGTAGGACGGAACTTAAAATATTTTATAAATACAGTGGATTCTCGTTAACACGAACCCCGTTAACACGAATTTCTCGTTAACACGAAGCAACATTGCGGTCCCGAACTACAGTATAGGCTTTCCCATACATTTTTTGTTCGTTAACACGAAGTAAAACCCCGTTTGCACGAACAAATTTTGCTTCTCCAAATGAAAAATTTCATATATCGTCGGCGAAAATGTATAGAAAATCAAAATTTTGATAAGTTTTAATGTTTTTATAAAAACAAATACAAATTCAATACATTTTTTGTTTGTTTTTATGAAAAAAATTTAAAATTGCGTTGTTTTTTCTGAAGTGCATACATGCATATGAATGCACAAAATGCATAATATTTTGAAATTTAAATCTGGTATCACTTATGATGTAAATAATCATTCAAATATGATGTAAATAGCGAGTTTAAATGTGATTTACTCTAAAAAATGTCATTTTGGCCATTATATATTAGATTTTGCATGTGTTCGTTAACACAAAACCCCGTTAACACGAACAAAAATCTCGGTCCCGTCGAGTTCGTGTTAACGAGAATTCACTGTATATAAAAAAGAATCAAGGATGCCACTGGGTATACACCTTTTTTGTTGACATTTTAATAGATACACCAACCCATGTCGTGCCAATAGACGGGTGTGCCTTTAAATTATGTGACTCAGTGTGACAACTTAATACCAAGCATGTAAAATTCATAAGCCAGACAGCATTTCTATATATTGTTTCTGATTTCTGATTTAAACTCAATTCGAGTCAAGGACATATTCTTGACTTTCTTTTTTTTACAACTTTAATTCCACATTGGTTTCTTTCAATCTTGAGACCATGACCACTTTTGTCCTCATTTTACTGCTACATTTGGTGGTGACTGATAAGTTAATGGCCGATCGAAATGGCCCAAATGGGAAACTTAATGAACATTTGAGCTCAAGGAAATTTCGCGTTGAAATTGAAGTGCAAGGAATTGGCAATGTTATTTTAGAGGACGACAATAAAAGCACAACGCAAAGTACGGTTTATACGTCGTATATGTTCAACTGCCGACGTAATCCTGCGATATGTCGTCCTGATACTCTTTGTGATCCTATTACTGGAAGTTGTAGAGACTTGTACATTGAGCCCGAGTATCCGTAACTCCAAGGTAACTTCATAAAAATCCCATAAAACTAAATTTATAAATTAATTTCGAAAACAGCATTATGATAATTATAGTTCTGTTTTAAGAAACAGATACACTAATTATTGGGCATGACAACAATCAATCAGATGGGGAAATTGGGACAACTGAGTTTTCCATGGACAAATTTCATCGCCTAAAATTGATATGAATTGATGTCAATGCATTTTTGGTTTCTATCAGCTGAAATATTTAAAATTATTTGGTAATTTTTCTAGGATATAAAAATGTGTTGAGGTTACGTTTTTGTTATTTGCGAGTGTTTGACCAAGCGAAAATGATTGTAAGCATAAAATCATTTATGTAGCCATTTTGATCAGTGTCGTTGATCTTATAATTAAATTGTTTTAAAAAAATGGCATTTATATATACTGTAGTATCTTAAAACGATTACAGTTCTTGAGTTTGAGATTTTTTATTTTAAAATTTAATCAAAAGAGTTATGCTTTAAATTAGAGCGTAAATTAAAAACTGAAAAGTTGCTGTAGTTAACTTTTTAATTTGATGTTGCTTATTTTGAATAAACAATTTTTTTACTTTTGTTTAATCTCGATTGTAAACCATAACGAATCACACATTCTGGTAAAACTTGATTTTGTTTGCAAATATAGTTAGCTGAAGTTTTAGAATTTATTAGGCATCGTTATGCATTATAAACAAATTGACGAATGCAGTATGCACATTTAATCTTTTGACCTTAACTATGCTATACCAGTATATTTACCCAATCATGTAACTTACTAACAGTAATAACCAGCTGCCATTAATAATGACATGGACTTAAAATAATTTGTACAGTGTAGTTGACCTAAAGAATGCTGTTTATGGCGCCTAACTACTCTTCTGCCAGGTCAGAAACATCAAATGATGGCAAAGCAATTTGTAATTGGCCAAATTCAGGCAAACGCGTGGTTAATAACCGGATTTTTTTATCTGAAATTTCAACCATGTGCAATTTTTTAACTGTTATCAGAAAAGCTGCCAATAAACGGCATTTAATGTTAAAATTATTTAATTAACTGAAAGTAAATTGATTGCAGAGATTTATGATACTCAATTTAAGAGGTAAAAAGAAATAAGTTGTAAATGGCCAAATTTTATTTTGTGACAATAATGAGAAAACCCACAATTGAATTATTATGTCAACATTGTACACAAAATTTAAGTGAATTTTAAATTTTTCAAGATACACAAATAATTATCTGTTACATCTGAAATTGGATTATGAGTGTACTTAGTAAATAGAAAATTCAATTTAAATTTCAACAAAATGAAAAGATTAAAAATCAACTTTTTTTGCGTCCCATTTTCAGTGATTTCACTAGAAATATGATTGATTTATTGATAAAAAAAAGTTTATTTTCCTCTTCCACCAGTAGTGCCGGTATTTGTTGGTGGGGGCGCTGGTGTCTGTTCCACTTCTTCTTCGGGTCTATTTCTCACATTGGCTTTTTTATGGCATCTTTTGCTGGCACGGTCACATTGGTAATTTTCAGGACAATAGGGTGACGTACAAATCTCTCTTGTTCCCACCCTAAAACAGCTGATGCATGGGTAGTATTGGCGTCTTTCATTTAAATTGGTCTGACGTGGGGAACGATGGAATGTCGCGGATGGTTTTTGGTCATTTGACACAGGTAAACCATCGTCTTTGGTTCCAGCTGTGAAACTCAGACTTAATGGATCATATTTTTTGTGTTTACGTTTGGATGGAACTTCTGTGGCGAATGTAAGTGCAAAAAGCACTGACACAAGGAGTAAGATGGCAGCCAGGCGAACCGGCATTGTCCTGCAGATGTGTTGATGATCTGTTAAATATGAAAACAGGTTTGTCAACATTTTGATAGCAAAATAACTTATTGTTAGCTAAACGACCATCGAAAGGTTGTTTATATGCACTATAAAAACAATTAATTTTGTTAACGTGGTTGCTTATTGTCGCCAAACAGGCGATGACTTGACAGCATTTCAAATTTATTAGACACAATTTTTTTTAAAGGTGATTTCAAATGTGTATAATCAGGTAGAGAAACCATTATAAACAAAAATTCGTGTTATTTAAAATTTTTATAAACATGATTTAATGTAGTCGTATTGTTTTCATTGGTGTTAACTTTACGTATTCATACAGTGCTTTTGTTTTTATAATTATTATTGTTATTATAGACTCACACACATATAGGAAGTTGTTTAGAAAACAATACCGGCTCAAAATTATTTTTTAAAAATTTAATTTCAAATAGACATGCAACATAGGTTTATTAACATTATACTGTTCTAGAAATTGCATGGAAATACTGGAAATTGAAAGCTTCATACTCAGTTATGAATTGATATTAGTGAAACATTATGCACAATTTTGAACAAAACTGAAAGTAAGCCAAACTATCCAAGCCAGTTGGTTTCAATTGTATTATTAAAATCTAAATAAATGAATTTTTTAATGTGAAAATAAATGCTAAAAATGGAAAGTTTATTGTAAGGAATGGTAGGTGGCCAAAATATAAATAAAACTGCTTAATCTAACTTCTTAACATACAGTAAATCAATTGTTACTAAGCGGAAGTACTCTATAACAGTCTGGAAAAATGTACAAAAAAATTCACTAGCTGCTTTACCAACATTGAAAGTTAAAATTGTGTTTAAAAAAAACTAGATTGTAAATTTTTTTTAAAAGATAATTACTTATAAAAACATTTTCTTATATTTATCAAGTCCTCAATACTTGGTCTTCAAAATTGAAATACTAATTAAGCTGTTAAAACAATAAAATCAGTGTTGACATTGTAAGAATTTTTATTAATTTTTATGATTGAAAAATATCAGTGACATAAATATGCATTGGCACAAGGTTAAAATTGCAGTTTACTCAATGGCTCGTTTATTAGAGTAAAGTCTCTATCCAATTAACATGTGTAGATATTCTAACAATTTGACAGTACAAAAAATAGCTTGTTTATAAATTGTTTTGATTATGTTTGAGATAGGCTATTTCGCAGACGATAAACATGAGTTGTTGGTGACACAAATTGGGTTAATGGTTGTTAAATGTCGAGGTGAAAACAACAATAGAAATAAATATTTTGGTAAACTACTTACTGCTTCACTAAATACCGGTATGATAATGTGTTTAGTACTAAAAAAAATTAAACTAAAGTTAAGGGGCTCCCTTGTTTCAGTTATATTTTGCTATATTAAACTTCAAATTATAAATTTGATTATTACGATGACTTTACTGTTTCTCCAACCATTTTTATTCTAACTGGGATGAGTTTGGAGAGGGGGATAATGAAGGAAACCCATCATAACCATTATTCATCCCACGTGTTCAGGTCGAGACTCTACCTGTATGACTATATGCACCTCGGCATAAGTTATTTCAAAATGAGAAATTCTAATTAGTTTATTTAAATTAAAACTTTGCGTGTTATTTATGCACACAATATGCATATCAATTTTTATACGCCCTCCAAAACAAAACAAAAAAAAAAAAGAAATTTTGCAATTTATTTTTCATTAACTTTGCAGTGTAATAAAACCATTCTAATAGTTTGACATTTAAATATAACTATGGATTTAATGGTGCAATTTGGGTTATGCGTGTAAATATATAGGCCAATATCTATAAATAATTTTGATCGGTTAAAATAAGACTATGGTTTGGTTGTTTAAAAATATAACTGATGAAAACAAGATGATCAGGAAGTGGGCTCAATAACAATAATACAAGTGGTTTGGCGCCACAGAAGATTTTAATCTTAGAGAAAGTCATCATAACCGTAAAAAACCAGTTCTTCAGATTTTCTATTTAATTGAAATTCCTTTCTTATCACGTGGCCTTTGCGCATGAGCAGTGCACTTCATTATTCCCTGTCTCTCACCTTTAACATATTTATGTAGAGAGATGCTTACAAAGCGATCAGACATCTAGGCCAGTAGATTTTTTTTTATTTTTATTATAATTTTTAAAGTTTTTTTTATTTGCTATAAAGTTAAAGTGTATTGTGGAAAGGTGTACATATTCAAAAAAAAAATAATAATAAAAAAAAACTGTAAGAAGAATGTTTGAGGGCAAAACAAAAAAGCACTGATATTTTACAAAAGTTTTTTTTTCTTCAATTATTTAATACCGTGTAATTTTAAAATATTTTTTAAAACAGAATTAATTAATAAGTTTTTTTTTGTTTAACCTTTGTATGCAATTTGCTCCAATTATTTAAATAAATTTCCGTGTTTTTTAAATGAATAATTCATTATTTTCTATTAAATAATTAACTTACTTAAATTAACTATTCAAATGTGACTGAAAAAGCTTTTATTAGGATAATAAAAGTTATTTGACTATAATATCACTCTTCTATCATTATTTTTTATATCACTGCAAATCATGTCTTTTCATCCATTCAGTTTAAAGTTATAAAATCTTATAAAAATGAAACTCATTTAATCCATAGCGCGATTACCGCTATCTATTTAGTATTAAAAAAAACCTACTGCCATTATAATATTTTATTCACAGATGACTTAATTGAGAATCAAATGTGAATGAAGAATATTATTGATGCTTGATTTATAGTGCATGGCTTTGAACAATGCCATTTGTAAGATTTCCAATTGTCCAATTGCCTGTGTATTCTGTGCATGTTTATTCTGACTAACGTATTTCAGATGATTAAATATAAATTATAAAGAAAATAAAAGCGCCAGTTTTATTTGTAGTTAGTACAAAGTGAAGTGTTTGAAATTATCTTGTTTGATAACAGACAATTGCATTTTGCCCTCGTGGGTTAAAATGCTGTACTGTATTATATTTTTGTTTTTAAGTAGGAAGGTTTATACAATATGTTTTTTATAAAAATGATTGTACACCTCATTTTATATCTTTTTTTTCAAGTGAAATTGATAAATGTGGGTTTTTCAACCTCTCCCAAACATTCCACCGTCTACTTGGAGACAACATTTGAATACAAATGACCGATTATTTGTACTAACATTGCGAAATAAAACCCACTATCATGCATTCTTATGTAGTTTTTAACTAAAAGTTTTGCATATTGGTTTTGCGTCATATCATTATTTAACTTCTTTAGTAGATATTGATATATCAATACATTTACAATATCTAAGTTATAATACTTATTTAAAATAGACCATCAGTTTGTTGTAATGTTCTAAATTTATTAGAAATTGCCGGGATTTATTAATTTAAAATTTTTATTACGAGCTATACTGTGTGTTTAGATTGAAACTCAATTCAGAATGAATTTTTTGTTCAATAAATGCGCATAATCATTATGATAATAACGTATAGTATTTTTTTTTACTAAAGCAGTTTAGATGACTATTTTTGTTTCTTGTAAGCAATATAAAACTGCAAACATTTCAAAAACCATTTTTAATTGCCCTCAAAATCAATTAAAATTTAATTTGTAGTTTTTAACCGCTAAATTACTTTTCACGTTACTTAACACATTATAATTGTCAATTTTAATTCTTTTTGACTGCAATTATCATATATTAGTTTAGAAATAGCATTTTAAAACCAACAGTTTGGTGTCTTACCTTGAACAAAGGATGACAAAATATAGCTGTTTTGAAGCTATTAGGCAGATTTTCAGGTGAGCAACGAACTACCAAGTACTTAAATCTAGTTTACTTTTTGATTTAATAACTTTTTTCTTTGGTTTCTTCTCTCTCTTATTTGGCAGCTTCTTTATGGCTGACAGCACTGCTGTTGAAAGGAGGACCAGAAAATCTGGTTCGACAAAAATATTTTCTACGGACCGCCTACTTATCTTGAAAAAAAATCTTTAATTTTTTTGTTTATTATATAAAACAGTTAATACGTTTTATTACAGGGAGTCCCGAGCCGGTTAACATGGAAATCTTGACATTTTAAAATGTAATTATCCTACTTTTAATCGTCACACGATTCCTTTTGTAATTTATTGACACCTTGTAACTGTCAATAGTGATTTCTTTCAGTTATAGGTAAATTATTTTATCTTAATTATTTTTTACATAGACATTTGCATCTTAAATAAATTTTTAACATATTTACATTGATTTAATGATGAAACTCTTAAATGGAAATGAAATAAAACAATGTATATGATTATTAATGATGAAAATCATTAGGTAATTATATATTTAGGATAATAATTGCTGGTTTTTTTATTTGTAATCCACACTCGGTAAAGTGTAATAGTGAAACTATTCATTTTCTTTGAACTTAAAGCGAAATCATGGGCTTTGTGGAGCTTCTTGAAAAAAAAACTTAGTATTGTCCAATAAGAGTGTAGGAGGTGGAGATGCCACTAAATTCAACCTACTCTGGATGATAACTAAACCAACTTAATCTTACATGATATTTGCAAAGGGATCGATGACCAGGATTAGTGTACTCATAATGGTTAGAAAGTATCAAAGGGACATCTACAAGTACAACAAACACATTTGATGTTGTAACTTGTGATCAAAAAAACAATAAAAAGAAAAAAAGTTTTAATAATTTGAAAGTTCAACCGACTTTTCAAAAGTTACTTAATAGTGACTGTAATCTTAATTGAGGCATCATTGAAAGTTTTAAACGATATTTAATAACTTAGGTTAAAGAAAATTCAAATGAAATTAAAACACAGTTTGGGTTAGTAAAATCTATTATTTGTTTTTGTTGTTAAGGGGATTAGTACTTTTATTGATGCACTGGGCTACAGCGATTGGTGTCAAAACAAAATGACCTTAAACTGTTACTGTATACCCTGTTATACAATGCAGAACTTCTTTTCTGTAAATCCCGTTATTTATTACCATTTTTTATGTTACCTTTCATCCATGAATAAAGGTTGAATTTGACACACGGTAACTCATTGCTACAACTGTGAAATCTTACATAATAGGATTAAGAAATCGACTATTGTGAAGGAATCAGTTCATTGACAGTATACATTTTTGTTCAAAACGTGGGGTTTTTAAATAAAAATACTCTTCTGACACATTAAATTAAGTGACTGATTTTTTTTCTTCTTTGTGTCAGTACTCGGTAACTCGATTGATAAGACATCCAGTTGTTATGTTGTATAAAAGAAAAATTTGCTAACTTGTTGAATAATAATTGCATAAAAAATTATTGGTAATTAACGTAAGTTATTTTATTTTGTTTAGATGGTTTTAAAACAAATCTTTAACTTAACATTAATGTTCACGCTGTTTCGGTAAAGGAGAAACACATCAGTGCCGCGGTTCAATAACCACCGTTACTATGGAAACAAATGTTTATAGTAAACAAACAACTTTGCTGAAGCTGTTTAGTAATTTTAAGCATGGATTTAAAATTAAATTCAGTAGATATTTTACAGGTAAATAATATATTCAGTTATTATATTATTACTTCATTAATATGTTAATGGATTCGTTAATTTTAAGGTAGGAATTACATCACCAAGAACTTTGAAATTGATATCTCCTTCATCTGGACATGGAACACATAGGGTAACTAAGTACAGTATCTAATACTACTCTAATCATTTTATTTTGCACAAGAACGTACATCTACATACCGTATTAGTTATAAATTTAATTAGAATTTAACGCCAAGACGTAAATTCAGCGTTTTTTATTGGCGTTTTAGATAGCTGTTGGTGACCATGACGGAGTGTTGCACTGTTTCACCGCAAAAAGAGATGTTCTACAAGTAAGTTTTTAAAATTTCTTTTACGTTAATTGAATCTGATAGCTAAAAATAAGCTCAGTATCATTACCAACCGGTATTGACTGTAATTTGAATCATTGTTAGTAATAATGTGAAAGCTAAATAACGATTTTGTCAAATTAAATGGTTTATTTCATTTTTTAGTACACATTTAAAACTTTACCCGGGGTTAAAATAAGTGCTCTTACCCTTGGTGGATCGTCAGGATCAGTGGCGGATAAGATTTTTATTGCCAGTGGCAATGAAGTTCGAGGATTTAGTAAAAAAGGAAAGCAGTTTCTAGGATTTGATACAAATTTAACTGAAACGATTCGTTCTATGTAAGTAAATTCCGCATAAGGAAGAAAAAAGTAAACCAAATTTTTATTTTTGACCAATTTTGTTTTTTTATTCTTCTATTTAACAGTTACGTTAAAAACAGCGATTTGATGGTATGTGGCAATTATGTTTATAGCCACTTTGTTGACTGCCGTGACACTAATTATTATTTATCAGCTGATAAAATCAACGACGTAACATGTTTACCTAAAGAAAAAATTGGATTCAATGTTTCCATATTAGCATGTGAAGATCGTGTCTTAAGAGTTTTAAAAGTTAGTATAATCTGAAATGAATACTAGTAAATCACTACAAAATATTAATGGGGAAATTTCTAGGACTCGCAGCTAAACTACGAAACCGAAATTTCTGGATCTGGAACGGTCGTCTCATTAGTAAATGGTGATGGAGGTGAAGAAATTAGCCTAAATTTGATTACGAAACAATCAGTTCATATGATGAATTTTAAATAGATAAGTTATGCTAAACTCGCTCTTTTAATTTGTTATTCAAGGTGAAAGTGGTGATGAAGTATTATACGGTACAAGCAATGGGAATATCGGATTTGTGGATCTTTCACCGTAAGTTTTTATATTCATTTAAAAACATGTATTAATATTAATTCTGAACTATCAAACATTATAATTTAGAAAGTCTGCCAACCAGAAATGGACAGTAAAACCGTCAAAAGGCTATGGCGGAATTACTTGCTTGGATTATTACGATATTATGGAAGATGGCGTCAGAGATTTAATTGTGGGAAGAGATGATGGGCAAATTGAAGTATATTCGTTACATGAAGGACATTCCCCTACACTTCGATATTCACACGTAAACACATTGTATTTAATGCGAGAAATCATTCACTATAAGCATTTTACGGTTATAGACTTTGACAGAGAGTGTGACATCTGTTCAGGGTGGATCAGTCTCATCCAATAACCAGAAAGAATTAGTGGCTGCTACCTATTCAGGTGCTGTATTTTAAAGTGTTATTATGGATATCAGAATAATGAATATTTGAAAACTATAGGATGGGTGACAGCATTAACAACCGAGCCAATCGATAAATTTCAAGGAGTTCAATCAAGTGCTTTTCAGCTTTCGAAAGATGCTAAACAAAAACTACAGCAACTAAAGTATTTATATTATTCGGTCATTAATTGGTTAAACTTAAACTTGTTATTAACATAGGTTAGAGTTGGAAGATTTGCAACAGAAAGCAAATACAGAAAAAGAGAAACTTGTTCAAACTGGTCCAGAAAATGCTGGATTTTCAACGACAGCGTCGATTGAAATTAATGATAAATTTTATCTTTGTCCAGAAGATGCTTCTTATTATTTATCCATCGAAACACTTACAGCAATTGATCATGTGCTTTTGCAGGTATCGCTTTTATCTGTTAATTTAAAATATGTTAACATGATATTGAATCAATAATACCGATATTTTAGAGTAATGTACCCATTGATTTACTTGATATTGAAAAGAATTCGGCAGTTGTCAGCTTTAGTAAATGTCCCCCAGAGGTACAGTATTAGCTTGAATTACTGAATTATGGTATACTATAAATAAATATGATTTAATTATTTTTAATCATAGAGCGGCAATTATATGTTGGCTACTTATAGATGTCAATCAAACACTACGCGTTTAGAAGTGAAAATTCGTACAATTGAAGGCCAACATGGAACTTTAAAAGTATACGTGACGCCAAGACTTAATCCACGTTGCAGTCACTTGAAACAGTATTCAATTAAACCCTTGTCTTTACATCAGAGGTCTCATACTAATGACGAATCTGGGTAACAGCATAATTAATATGCATGTAGACAAATTACGTTGAGACTAATGAACAAGTTTATATAAGGATAATATAACCTTTAGTCGGTGTTAGTTAACATGAATTGGTTTGTTGATATTCTATACTTAACGTCTGTTTATTATTTTAGACCATTGAATTCTCTGTCCTTGAAAGGGCCATTCAGTTTATCAGAAATTCATAATTGGATCTTATTTTGTTTGCCTGAATTACCTGATAAACCATCTTCTACAACATCAATGAGTTTCACTTACATTTCTACGTTTTTACACACGAAACTCCATTGCTTTTACAGGTAATATTATGGCACTTATAAAACGATTCGATTTGAGATTTTGTTAAAAGTTTATTAAACTTTTTTCCTAATATTTTAGGAAAGGGGAAGCCGTATTTCGTTCTGAAAACTTGTCTACAATTTCAATTCTTAAAGATGTCCTCACTAAAGAAGCAACTAAGAAGAAAATGCGTTTAGATATCTCATGTGGTAAATACTCAACTTCTTATAACTATTATGAAGTTTCTATTACGTTAAAATCAGGTATTCAATCTAATGGGTTTTATTGTAGATGTAAATGAAGATAGCATTCCCAACACACTGAGATTAATCCATCCAATGTTGGAGTATCAACGCGAACTTACTAAAAAAGTTGCCTTAATTGAACCATTAAAGGTATTGTTTATTAAACCGTGATCCTCTATTCATGTCTTAATTTGATCATATTGGACCTGTATTGGTATCCTATAATTATTATTTTGTTGTGATAAAGGAATTGACTTTGCAAGAAGGGAATTCTGAATTTCTGACAGCAGAGTACCAGGAAATTCTAGCCAATTCAACAACACTTTTAGAAGAATATAAAAAGCAACCAAGTCACTTGGAACGACTATATGGTATATATTAATGATGTATGGTGCAATAGTTTAAATTTTTATATTCATTGTGTATTGACAGGAATGATTGCTGACTTGTTTATTGATAAATTTAAATTTAAAGGTGTAAATATGAAAAATAAGGTTCCAGCTCTTTTACAAATGCTGGATAATTACGAGCTGCACCTACTTATTGACTTTTTCAACTCAAACTGATTTACATCATAGAAATAGTGTAAATCTACTAACAAATAAGTACAGTAATGCATTAAAAATTAAGTTTGGTTTTACATACTGTAAAACCAGCTTATTAATTGATGCGATTATGTTAGCGTCCCAGAAAACACAGAAAATTATTGTACAGTAATCTGACAATGTATTCCTTATGAACAATGTCTAATTATTATAATAAAATCATTAATTTTGAATTCAATAATTTTGTACTGCACCTAAACTTTCTTAATAACTGTACTGTATTTATTATCATAAGTTTTTAAAACAAGTGAAAAGCCGCTTGAATTTATTAGTAGAGGTCGCACACAGTAACGTAACAACAGTAATTTTTTTTTTTTTTAAATTAGCTCTTGCCACTTGTCATCAATAATAATGATATAATAAATGATTAACAATAACATTAGAACGTCAATAACATATCACAACCATTAATATATGCATAATATCATTGACACGATTCTAATTGCATTCACATTTGATGTTAATATCATACATAACGAAAAGCTATTATGGTAATTTGACATCACGAGGTAGAAAACTGCGCTTTACGGATGCAATCTTTATGCGCATTGCTTGCGAACAAAACCTACCTCAGCTTCATCTAATCTGATGTAACTATCCGCAGGTATCTTTTTTGTTGTTTTTGTCCAGAGTCCTTTTGTAGGGGACGCGCGTTCGTTATCCTGAAGGCCGAGTTTGCAAGTCTTTGTGCTACTTGTTTGCAGTCGTTTGATGTGTGTTTGATTTTAATATTGGCGTATAGAGAAACTCTATAGTGCGGTAACTAACTTATAATCTAAACGAGAGACTTCTAGTTTAATACCGGTAATTTAATGTTCAGACTCTTCTGGGTAAAAGTTTGTTTGAGTAAGTTTAACCGTTAACGCGTTGCACTCCATATTGGAAAGTGTGGGGTGGAATAATGTCGTGTTGAAACTTTTGAAAGTGTGTAAGGAATTATTTTCTTAGATTCGAATAACAAAACGGTTTTGAAAGCAACAGGATGTCACTCAAATCACGATGTGAAGGAATGTGGAACCAATAAGCAATTTTATCAGACGAAACTACTGTAGTAAAAAACGAAAGGAAATTAAGTGAACAATGAAAAACTCTTATGTTATTATGGAAAAAGTTTAACAGATCCTGCAATACAACATTGAATTGTCTACTCCGCTCTTAGTTAAATGCGGTAAGTCAATAGTTTTCACTTAACTTTTATACCACAGTAATTATTGTATGAAAGTAAGGTTTTTTTTAGTCAAATCAATTAGAATAGTCAATATACAGCAAATGCAACAACTTTTATTAGTCATTTAGAGTGCTTTTCAGGTTTGCAATACAATCATACAGTTGTTTTAAACTAACTGTATTTGTTTTAAGATTCGGTAATCGAATAGCAATTTAAGTATAGTAATTATTATTGTACAGTACATCCATCATTTCGTAGTGTACAGTATCTCCTTATCATTTAATCATGTACCGTATCAATCAAAACATCGTTTGGACTCAGAATTTCAGACTAGATCGAAAGTGGTGTGTGTTCTTGAGCAATTAAACCATCTGAGAAATTCTGATGGAAGTGTTAGGAGTCTTATTAAACTATAATATTCAATCAGTTTTATTAAATTTAATAATATTGATTTTTAGTTGTATCGTAAATAGTGATATGTTGTTTAGCAAATTATACACGGTCGCTTTCCTATTTTACTAAGTAATTATTGGTCCTTATTAGACCACTTACTGTAAGCTCATCTCTCCTTTTTATTGCGTAATTTTATGAAGAACAAATTTAGTGGAAGTTATACCAAAATAAGTTACAGTATCATTATTCAACACTTTGTCATTTTTTCTTGTATGATACATTTTAAATCGCACTGATTTCCAATGTTGGCAATACTGTAATTTGGTATTTGCTATCACATATCATATATCTTAGTACCGGTATATGATATCAGTTATATTTGCTATCATTTTTAACATATTTTATAACATTCTATAAACTATTTTAAATAAGAAATTTTACTTTCAATAGTGTTAATCGAATTTTTATACAATTTTTACATTCTATTGTACATCCTAGGACAGTAATAGTTACTTTTTCATAATGGTAATTTTTCTAAAAAAATAATTAACTCGATAATCTAATATTAGATTTAGATTTTTAACTGTACAGTAGTTTCCTTACTTTATTGAAGTCTATACTGTAATTTAACTATTATAATACAAAACCGATTCAGTATTGCTATTGCCCAATCTTAATTTATTAATTATGAGATTATTAAGAAACCTCGTGCAATTATTTTACAAGATTTCTTAATAATCTTCAAATATTCGGCAGTTAACATCATAATTCATAAGTATTTTTACGTTTTTGAACACAACTTAAAAGCAACTCGTGATTTGTGAAGATTTGCTGGTTATCTATCACAAAGGGTTATTTATAGTGTAACCACAATAGTTAAGTAGAGCTTACACTTTAATATTGCATTGATGCATTCCACTTGAAATCCAAACTAAATCAAGTTTTGCCGCTTTGTGCATAGATGCAACTGCTGTTACTACTAATATGTGCATAAGATGGTGACTGTTTCCCAGATAGTCTACGTGACCAGGGTACCATCTCTCGGGAATATGTAATGCTCCAATCACTGCGCCTATGATGGCTAGCAGATCTTGAAGTAGTACATGGATTAGAGATCGAGGGTCACCACCACCATAAGGTGTTAATCGAAGTACGAACAGCATTAATCGTAAGGCAACTTGAAATGCAAAGCTGCCTCTTCGCTCCCAGGGACTGTCGGCTGTTAAGGCTTTGAACAGTGCAATAACTGATAGAAAAGTGTACACTGTAAACACAACGTAGTGAACTGCTGTAGAAAGGCAGTAGATTGAGGCGTATATTGTTGTAAGAGCACCTAAAACGTTTAGAGAATTTAATTATATTGACAACAATGCTAATTAAAATGATTGATTTAATACAAACCAAAACTTTCAGTAAACCAAATCCCCAACATGTCTACGTTAAGCAATCGGTTGTAAGTTATTTCTCCGGTTCGGTGGTTCATAAATAGGTGATAGAGAGAACTTCCTACCCAAGATGAGCTAATTGCCATTATGTGTATATATGGCAAATACGGTACGTTAATCTCATCCCATGGCAAAAGAGTGTTGACGTGAAATAATATGTAAAGCAGTGGAACACCTTAAACAAATTAACATTAAAAGTTTATTAGTTATTTTTTTGGGGAATTTTAGTAGGACGTTTAAATTGATCGATTTATTTTATCTTTCTTTTATGGAAATGTGAGAATGGATTATTCGCTTCATCTTGTGACTAGTAACTTTATCAAATACAATTGATTTTTACTTGCCTTTACTGTTGGTACGTAAAAGGCATGATAAACGTTTGTTATCGATTTTGGTTGGGCTTATTATACGCTACCTAACTTTTAAGTACAATCAATTTGGTTTTAAATTGTTTAATTTATTCTTGGGTGGTCTTATTATACGCTGTTTAACATTTAAATACAGTAAAATTTGATTTCAATTATTTAATTTATTGCTGAAAGTTTTTTCCATTTCTTAACATAATATTGTTGATTCTAATGGGGATTTTAACTCTACTAATAAAGTAGACATACTATGTTCAATTAAACGGTTAACAATTGGTAATGAAACTTATTGAAATGAATGTTGTAAAGGATAAATAACGAGTATTTTGTATTTTTATTGTTAAAATAGCAACATGCTATCCTGTTGAAGTAATTGGATATTAAAATTCGATTATTTGTTTTAGTAAACGTTTATTACGCTTCGTTATATACGTGGTATAGTGTGGTGCTTGTTAACTAAACATCTTCTCGTATGTTTGTGGTCAATACTTAAGTAGCATTGCTAACATGAATGGTTGTTACTATACAGTTAACAAAAATCAATCAAAATTGCGAATCAAAATAGATACAGAACTGTGTCGTGTACTATAGTAGCATACGGTAGCTTTAAATGAAGGTCAAACCATATGCGAGATTATTTTTATTTAAATATAAAACGACATCTAAAACACTAAAGTTTTTATAATCACGCACATTTCGCGTAATTACATGATATAGTACAGTGTTATAATATGGTCTTTAGAGTTAGGTTTATTCCTTACTTATTTCGAGGAAGTGATTTAAATGCCGGATTTAATTATTAATCAATACATAAATGTGAGAGTATAGAAATGTCTGATATTGAATGACTGAATGTCGTGACAAGTAATGTTTGCAAGTTAATCGCACCTAGATAAAGTCATTTGCAAATATTTTCAAGTTACCGGTACATAATTGCTAGTTAAGTATTGATTGTTGTTTATACAGTACCGGTAGTAAAAGATTTTTTTAAAGATTACCTAAGAGAGATTATCACATAATTGGGGAAATAAACACAGATTTACTTTCCCTAGGAAAAATAGACAAAAATATTTGTTTGAATTTTATAAAAATTTGTTAAAATTTAATTTTGACTTGAAAATACGTATATTTTTTTAAAAATTGGAATTTAATTTGTTTAAAAAAGCAATCGTTATAAAAGATGACTTAAACATGGCTTTACCAATGCAATACTCATAATCTACTGTATTTTTAACTAATATTGCAGCGCCTTGGCTTCATTTATTTCAGGCAATAGTTTATTTAACTTCAAAAAATGTTTAAATAGATGATACTAAAAATGATTAATATTTACCGTGGGTTAAAATGTTGACCGTCTCGTTATTTAATGTAAACAGACTTTTAATGCATTCCCATGTGGATGACATAGGTCGGTATCCTTTCTTTATGTAATGATTAAATTGCAAATGATTGGGCATCTCAGAGATAGTTTTAAGCCAGCATTTGGGTAGAAACCCATTTGACTTGCTTTTGGTGGTTGGTTGTTTGTAGCTCCAATAAGTTTTTGCATCATTGTCGGAGGAAACGCAAGCTTCTCCGTTGCATCTTTTCCGATGCTGAGATCCGGATTGTTGGGGATGTTGCAGTGACAGCTTTACCGGTGCCGATGCAATTGTGCTGGATAAATTATTGCTTTCTCGTCGTTGATTCATAGTTATTTGAACAAAATGTATTTAATTATTGGGATGATGTCTTGTTCATCTCAAATAACAAAGGGCCGAATTATTCAAAATTAATTTCAATAATGAAACCAATAATTAGAATTTAAAACGAGATAAAATAAGATAATGCCAATTATTAAGGAGAAAAATAACGCGACGGTTTGTTAAGAAATTTCAAACCGACTGCTCTCAGCAAAGCAATGTTGAATGGTCGATTTTGTAACGCTGGTTTTCTGCTTAGCGCTGCGCCAAGCTACCAAAAACGCAACGATATTGCGGTTTTATGTTTTTATATGCAAAACTGAAATAGTAACTATAATTACTTAATTACGATATTCACACGTCCGTAAGTTAAAAACACATTTTTAAATGTGTGACTTAAGTTTATAATATTTTCAAAACATATTACGGTGATTATAATGCCGACCAGCAATTTTAGAGTATAAATGACAGTGCTTGACAAGTTTGTTTTTATTTTCTTTTGTTGTGCTTTAACGATCTTTAACACTGTCTGCGCGAATAAAAGATCATTAGTTTTTATGCACCTTTGAGGCACAATTTATTAGACGGATTAAGAAGAACCTTGAACGGATACATAGGGACTCAAATTAATGGCGTTATGGATGATGATACAATGATAGAAGTGTAAAAAGAAAAACACGCCTTCTGTAGTATAATTTAAAAGCTTTTTGTTAGATGAAAGTGATAATTTAATGTGCAATAGCATCTGCTGCTTGCGTTTCTTCTGTTTAAACCAGTGCCACAGTGCGTTACGATTTCTGTACTAGTATGCCTTGCCAGCATACATAACATACAACTATTGATTTTTAATCTTTTTTATACTTGCAGTCGCTTATTAAAAATGTAGGGTTTTTAGTTAGACACACTGATTCAAGTACTTAAAAATGTGCGTTAGTTTTTTTCAACACAAATCATCAATAGACAATAGTAACTTTGTATGTATTTTTATTGGTTTTTTATTTTAAATAAGTTGTTAATACTGTATATAAAACTTTAATGAGTAATTGAAAAGATCAATTATTAAGTAAAATTACTTTATGAAGAAAGATTTCTGGTAATACTTATTGGCCAGTAAACTTAGTTATAATAAATTAATAAAATTCAATGGGCAACACTTGTGGCGTGAAGTCATTAACAAGCCATTTTCTGCAATAATCGCAATTTTGTAACTTAAAAAATAATATTGAGCAATAATAAAAATGGTTAACGTGAGCATAAATGTTATAAAACACTAATTAATAGAAATCTAATATGAAACATCAAAATGTTGGTAACGACGCGACGGTACTAACTTACTGTACATTAACTTTGATAACATTAACATTGAAAAGTTGTAGTATAGGCGTATAGATACTACGATTACGTTGTGTATACATTTCTATAATACATGAGACGTTTCTACATTATTGTATTGATGCCGAAGGACTAGCAGAAGGTATTAATAATAGATTGACATTTAGACATAGAGTGAGGTATATCAACGATATTATGACAACCCATTATGCCATCCCGGTGTTTGAAATTTTTGTTTCAATGAAATATTCACAATTCAGAAATAATTGGAATGTCTGTTAGATAAAAAATAGATGAAAAATTGCTTAACTTGTCTGCTGATAACTGGAACAATAATTGCTGACGGCAGATTTAGCGCTTAGTCTCTATCCTGTTATTAACAATAAAAAAATTAATTATTTTTTTAAAATAAGTTTTGTGATTTTAGTAATTGGGTTAGTTTTATTACTGTATGGCTTTAAAATATTACTTTATTAGTGTGTTACTTGTTAATTTCAAATAGTAAATGTGTTTTACCAGTTAATTTCGGGTGGTGGTGGGTCATAATCTCCATCTTGAGCTACTTCCGGTGGTGGAGGAAACTCAAATATTGTAGCAATATCAGGTAACGGTGGTTGTTGATTTGGCATCGGTGGAGGTGGCAGTGGCATACTATAGTTAGTTACAATAATTTAATTGAATAATACTTAATCAGATATGCAGGATTTTTATAAATACTTGGATATTTTGTCATTTGATGAACGAACATGCCTGACTTTTTCTTTATGTGGCATCGCATACATTGGATTTGAAGGCAACAGAGGATATTTGCGAGATTGCTCACCACCTGTAAACAAAAAAATAGTTTTTAGATTTTACAAAGTTATCTCAATACTGTGTAATAATAAATTAACCTCGAGGAAAATATGACTCGGACATTGGTGGCGCTGTTGGGTTATAATTGTGCATAGATGAATGTCTTAGAGGTGTTCCACCGTTGCACATTGGAGCCACTCGATGATCACTGGGCTTTGGTTGATGAGGATGAATATCTGATAGTTTGACCATGGCGTATGGACTGATGTCATCGTCAGAGCCTTTTTTTTAAAAAAAAATTGGTTAAATGTTTTAACGTAGTTGATTCATATTAGATGAATATTATAACCTGTGCGTGTTGGGAAAGATTTGTGCTTTTGTATGTTCTTGCGTGTCTTGTTTGACTTGGACTTCGCTTTACTAGATTTTTTCTTTTTTTTGTCTCGAGCAATATTTTTTCTTTTAACCCAAAAGCAAGTAATTGATAAGCAAAGTAATATAAGAACACTACACGAAGATACTGATATTATAACATTAAAATCAGCAAAAGAAAAAAAATCACTCGCTCCAAAATGCCCATCATCATCACTCATTGCATCTGAAATTAAGATAACTTTAGATAAAAGACATTTAAACAAGATTTATGCAGTATAAAACCTTCGGTAATATCCATAGTTGAAAAATCGTATTCAGCCATTGATGAGCCAGCTGATGTATGGGCAGTCATTCTCAGACTGTACCATGTGCTTGGCTGAAGTTCGTTTAAGCGGACACTTTTTTTATTAGGTGAAAGATCGTTGGATACAAGTATCCAACTAGGATTTATTTTTGATTTATATTCTAAAGCGAAATATAAAATTGGGCAAGCATTTGGCATCCAAGAGCTTAAGTTAACTGTAGCATACACATGACTTGCTTCTACAAGTTGTTCTAATGGAGGAACTAATGGAACTATAAAATATAACAAATATTTAAATTTTGGTTACTCAAATGGCAATACTATAATAAAACGATATTGACCTCCTCCTGCAGTGGTTGCACTTATTGTATGTGATGCTGGGCTTTCACCAACATTGTTTCTAGCTATCATGTAAAACTGATAAGTAGAACCACAGTGAAGATTTTCCACTGTAAATTTATTTAAGTAGGGTTGAAGAGAAATGACTATCCATGCCTCAAAATCTCGTTTATAATGTAGATCGTAACCTGCAGAAAAAATTATTAGTAATTATTAAAAGATGAACATGTCGGTAAAAATTAAAAACTTACTTAAAATTGGAGTCACGCTAATGTCAGTGTTTATTTTCAACTGAACTGTAACTGTTGTATCGGTAGTACCAATAACTGTTAGCATTGGAGTTGATGGATGAACTAATTCAGATAAAACTTTATAATTATGAACTTGTTTTAGCTTATTTAATCAATTGTAAACCTTTGACAATTAGATTGTAAGTGATTTTATCCTGGCCTTGATTATTAGACACTAAACAAGTGTAATTTCCTGTGTCAGTAAGTTTGACAGACGGTAAACGAAGAGATCCGTCAGATTGTATTAAAGTTTTGTTATTATGACCGCTACTTATTGGGATATCACTGTTAACAACAGTTTTTATACAGTAAAGAAAAATGTAAACAATATGAATATGTATAGTATTACTTGTGAATCCACTGAATTTTGGGATTAAGACCTCCGCCAACAATAGGGCATTGCATCACTAATAAATGATCTACTCGAGCCTGTATTAATCCTCCAAATGCAGAGATGCGCACTTTTGCTGAATGTAAATTGCTATGTAAAAAGGCAATTGTGTTTTAAAGCAAAATTCTAATTTACTTACTTGGTCTTGAAGTAGGAGACATTGAAATATGCTGTGAGGTTGGTCCTTCTCCAACTACTGTTGTTGCTGAAACTCTAAAATTATATTTTTGCCCTGCTCTTAAATTACCGACTTTTTGCTTCATTATTTCATATCCTTTAACAACGATTCGGTTTTCTTTCTAAATTATTATCAGAAATTGTTGTCAATGGTATGTGTAATCGTTAATATTAACTTACTCCAGCTGCTACATCTTCATAATAAACGGTGTAATGTGTTATCCGACCATTTGCTGATTTTGGTGCTGTCCATAAAACCATTACTGAGTCGGTATTTAAAGGCAGAACTTTAATATCTTTTGGTGCTGATGGAATATCTTCTAAAGTTTGGCAGTAAATTGACTTGCTGGCTGTTCCGTCACCAGCTAAGGTGTAGGCTAATACTTGAACGCTGTAGTTTGCGTTTGGAAGAAGTTCCCGCAATTCATAAGCTGTTTCAGATGTGTTCACTACTTGAAGTCCACTGCCACCTTTTGGACCCGTATTCCGGGTCACTTAAAGTTATTAACTAGATTTGATAAAATGATTCGTTGAACTTACCTACCATTCCAGCTATTAATTGGTGTCCAATACAAAATGCGATATCCTCTTATTATCCCATGGTGAAAAGCCTGAGGTGGAGGTTCCCAACGAACTGTTAGCGATGTTGCTGAAGTTAGTGAGCAATCGACAGTCATTGGAGGACGACTAGGGACTATTTTAAACAGTAAATAAATCAAATAACTTTAAAATTTACCGATATTGTTTACCTCTTTCACTTGTCATAGCTAACACTTCTTCTGATAGTGGTCCTTTACCATAAATATTAAAAGCTTGCACGACAACACCGTAGCTTGTAAATTCATTAAGATCGCTTAAAGTGAAGGACAATCCTTTATCGTATCCTTCGGGGACTTCCAGCAAACGATAGGTATATGGTTGATCAGATATTCGATATCCAACATGGTATCCAAGTATAGCTCCATTCCATGTATTTGAAGGTGGAGGCTGTTAGAAAAATATTTAGACATTAGATAATTTAGTAGAAAAAGTTGACAATCATTTTTGTTACTAAAACCCAAAATAGTCATTTGGAACAACAAATCTTATGTTTAATTTAATTTACTACTAGGTGTGGTGCTTTACATTGCTCTAGATGTGAACAGTAAATCTTTTAAAGATCTTTATTACCTGCCAAGAAACTCTAAGTGAACGACCATTTTGTGGTAAAACAATAATGTCATTAGGCGCGGCACTGGGAGCTAAAATTAATCAATATGATTATTAAATAGTATTGGAATATAGCCAGTTTCTTTAGTACCTTCTCCATCCAATACAACGTAAATATGTTCATTATCGTCACTACGACCAATAGCATTTTCTGCTATCACCGTAATTTTGTACGTGGAAGATGGTTGAAGATTTCGAAGAATTACGCTTGTAGTGTGACCGTCATTAGTAATTGCTTTTTCACTTGAGCCACCTTTCTTTAATTGATATTCGATATAGTATCTCAAAATTGGACTGTGACCGTCGAAAGGTGCTTGCCAAAACACTTCAATTGTTTTGTTGCCCTTATTAGTTGCATTAATTTTAGTTGGAGCTTCTGGGGGACCTGTAAATTAATATAAGATGCATTATAGTATAAAGCAAACAAATCTATAATGATTTACCTTCGACTACAACTTTTATAGTAGCATTGTCGTATCCATATACATCTTTAACATGGCAACCGTATTGATGAGCATCTGAACTAGCAGCTTTTGGTATAGTTAACTGCATCAGAATATGAGTAGCATTGGATTCCATTTTAGTCGCATACCTAATAGATTAAAAAAACAATTTACGTGATCATTTATCGGTTTGAAATGTCGTGTTTCTATACCTTGACTTTTCATTGATTGATAAATTTTTATTGTCAACTATCCAAGATGTTGTAATGGGCTGATGTCCTCTAATTAAACAGTATATCGTTACTTTTTGGCCCACTTTTACCGACTGAGTAACGGAATGTGCAATAACATTTACGGGAACTGCAATTAAATAAAAATTAAAGTTACTATATGTTTTAGTTTAGGTTTGCTTTTTTACTGTAATTTATTGAGTAAATACAATTAAATTTTTTAATAATTGATAATAGCCGAGATTTTCGTGTAAACGTATGTTAGATATTAAGTTCATTTGCCTTGAACTTATAGTATGACCAACTTATTAACAATTATTTACCTTGAACTTCCAGCTGCACTTTCCAACTCAATCCTTGACCAATGCCATTCGTTGCTTTACAGAAATAAGCATCTTCATGTTGTTCTGTTACGTGTTCGATATAAAGAGTTCCATTTGAATAAATTCTCAGACCATTAGAATGATCGTCAAGGGCTTTCATGACAATATTAGAACCTGAACCTATAAATGACATAAAAAGTTATGCATAATATTAAAAATTTGAGTTTGATTTAACCAATTATTTTATTAAATAGTTAACTGGCAGCGGGCTAGGATAAGGAAATACTGTATTACTATAAAAAAAACATTTTTAAAAGTCATTGAAATGATACAAACCCTGTTTTATTAGCCAAGTAATTGTTGGTTGTGGATGGCCTTCAGCTTCACAATCGAGAGATACGGTTGATCCAGATAAAGCCGTTACAGTAGCTTCAGGTACTTTAACCCATTTAGGTGGAACTTTAATATGCCAAAATAGTTGTTAGTAAAAAAATTCTTGGTTATGGTTATAATTACAATACTGTAACAAAACTTTTTTTTTATAAATATAAGGATTTCTAGTGATAAGTTGAAGGTATTCATGCGACTGTAAAATAAACCAGAACTAATGTTTAAACATTTACCAAAAACACGTAAATAAGAGGAGTGAGCAGTAGTGGCTGCTGCATTTGTGGCTCTGCATGTATACATCCCAGTGTGATTAACGTTAACTCGGTCAATTGATAACACACTGGAATGGTCATCGATTTGTCGAATTGTAATGCCATTTTCTAAGCTTGCGTGTCCCTCATCTTTTGTCCACGTAAAATTCAAAGGTAGATCCCCTCGCCCAGCTACACAAGCCACACGCACAAATGCGCCCTCTGCTAGCTCATCCTCAGGGAAGGTAAAAGGCACTATTTTGGGAGGAACTGGAACAGAAAAAACACAACACCCGATAAACTATATGCATTCCAGGGGAAACATTTACCCTTAACATTTAAATTGGCCATGTGAAAAGCTGAGGCTACAGAGTTCTTTGCCATGCAACGGTAGGTACCGGAATGTTCAACAGTTACGTGGTCAATGGTAAGAATACTGGTAAAATCATCCACAATTCGGACATTAATCCCTCTAAGTTGACCATTTTCAATTACATGTCCATCTTTATCCCACAGTATTCTAAGAGGGAGATCCCCTTGGTAGACTACACAAGACACTCTAGCTAAAACGCCCTCAAACAAGTGCTCTCCTTGGAAATTAAACGGTACAATCTTGGGGGCAACTACAAAAAATAATTCATGCAAAACACGTGGAAGTACATTGACGTGATAGAACTTGGTTGGCTGGTTGGTCGGCTATGGTGTTGCATATGAAAGGGCCAGGTTTACAGCTGGGTTCTTAAATTCACTGATTACCCTGCACTATGAGCCTTCCCGTAAAACTATCCTTCCCTGCCTCATTGCTTGCCTCGCAAGTATAATTTCCAGAGTGTTCTGATGAAACACTTTGGATACTTAAAGACTCAGAGTACTGGTCATATTTGGTAACATGTATTCTCTCTGCTAATGATAGCTGTTCATTTATAAGAAGGCCATCTTTGAGCCATTGGAAGGTCAGCGGAAGATCCCCTTGGCTCACAGTGCAGGTAATCTGAGCTCGCATGCCCTTTAAGTTTTGATCATCTTGGAAAGCAAATGGAATGACTTTTGGTCGAGCTGGAAATACAACAATCACAATTAATGCTATTTTTAATCGCTTCATTTACCATTTACGGATAGAATGGCAGTGTGAGTTGTTTCACCAGCGTTGTTGCTGGCAACACAAGTGTAGTTTCCATTATGTTTTGGTGCTATGTATCGTATGGCTAGATTGCTAGAATATTCGTCTACTTGATTAATTGTTATATCTTGATAAGCATTATTTATCGTTTTGCCATCTTTTTTCCATTGAATTGTCAATGGTGTGTCTCCTTCGCTAATGACACATTGGATTTGGGCACGCATGCCTTCTCTTACAAGGTCTTCTTGGAAAGCAAATGGTGCTATTTTAGGAAGAACTAAAATATTCCATTAAACAACAATGATGTTTCCAAAGCACAAGAAACATTATTACGTGGTTTGCAGTTTCCTATAAGTCTTTCACTTTATACATTTTAATATTCTAAAAAGAAGTTTAGTTTTACCTAAAACAGATAAGTTGATCTCTGCTGTTGCATTTTGTCCTGTTTTCTTATTACTAGCTATGCAAGTATAAGTTCCACTGTCATGAACTTTATTTACATCGCTGATAACTAATGACCAATTTCCAAACAAATCTTGCCTAATATCCATCGGGAGCAAAATGGCACCTTTACATGACATTATTATTATCATTTTTAACGATTATCTTTTAATTGTCGCATATACTATATACCTCTGTGCCACTGGATGTGATCAATTGGATATCCGTAAATTGGACATGTCAATTCTGCTCGTAATCCAGCAACCACTTTTAGAGGAGGAACTTTCCTGGCTTTTAGTGGTCCTATTACCATTTTTTAAATTAGAATATTGGCGAAAATGTGTGAGATTTAACACTCTTACCATAGATATTTAAACGACGAGAATATATTTGTTTTCCTGCGTCGTTTTCAGCTATGCAACTGTAAACGCCTCCATCCGATTCGGTCACTGCCTTGAAATGTAATGTAGACGCAGCCGAATTTGATTTTGAAGTTTCACTTATAAATATTCGGTAATTGTCGGCGGATACTGTTAAACTGTCTAACATCCAACGTATTCTAGGCGTTGGATTTCCCAATATTGAGCATGACATTGAAGCTGATGATCCAGCTCGAACAACTGTCTCGTTAAAAACAGCTTTGAAAATTGGTGGGAAAGCTGTGAAAGACAATAAATTGTTTTAAAAAAACCAGTTTAAGCCGTAAAATCTGACTATAAACTTTACTTCCAATTCTGATTTCTGCATTGGCTTGCGCACTATGTAAATCATTGCTGGCGAAGCATTGGTAAATCCCTTTGTCTTCCAAAGAAACCGAGTTGATTGTGATTTGGAGATTGTCCATTTGCGTATTGGTGTTATACGGGTGACCATTTTTTGTCCAGCTGACTGACTTAATTGGGGAACCGGTAACATGACAGCGGATTACAGCTGATTTTCCAAGGTCAATTATTTGTACTGGTTTATCCACTTTAACGTTTAAAGGAGCTGTTTTAAATTAATCATCGTGTTGAATTAGGTTTACTTTAAAACAAAAAGTTATTATAATACCTTCCACAGTTAAAGTCATTTCAGCTTGGTCACTGCCGGATGTGCTGTTTATTTGACACACGTAAACACCGGAATCGACTAACTGGACGTTTTTAATGATCATTCCATCCATCATTATTTTGTACTTTTTTTCTTGTGAATTCAGTTCAAGTAAATATCCTCCACTTTTGAGAGACCATCTGAATTATCAATTTAATTTTATCATTTATTTAATAATATAAAATGTTTTTCAATTTAAAAATGAAATGAACTAATAACCTTGCAAGCGGTATTGGATGGCTATGAGGGACACAAGGTAGCAATACATCATAGCCAACTGGAGAATTCAACGTTGTCAATGAGTCTATGATTTTGGATGGAATATTGCCGTGTGGTTCTGAAATTAAAATAGCGGTCATGCATGCACTAGTTTAGTTTACCCACAAAAGTTTTTAACCGGTTACAAAAAGTTTCCCTTGCGTTGCACTCATTTGAAGTTCCCCTGTTAATCGATGACGAGTTTGGCAACGAAAACTGCTCCCTGTATCGCTTTGGGTAACATTGTGGACATAAAGAACTCCATGAGAAGCAATATAATATTTGGAGTCTAGCACACATTAATTTTATTAAAAATTGTACATTTAAGAAAACAAATTTGAAATGGGTTTACCAATATTGGAAGAGATGGTGATCTTGAGATTATCATCTTTGATGAAAGCAACTACACCAACAAATTCTTTAAGAAAACCTGGTACGTGACATTTGACAACGGCTGTGTTTCCACGGATTGCAAATACATCATAGACGTTGACGTCGTAATCTACGTCCATCACTAGTAAAAATGTTTTTTTTACATATTAGAGAGAAATAGTTTTTTAGAGCGTGATTCAGTTTTAGTTTATTTTGGACAGTATTTACCAGCTCTGATGTTCACTCTTCTGCTGATAATCGTTACTTCATCTGCTCCTCCATGGCACTGATAAATTGATGTGTGAACATCTTGCCTAAATGCTTCAGAATTGATAGGGTCAAAAATCAAAGTGCCATCTTTTTGAACTCTACGTATTCCTCGTATATCTGTCAATTTTGTTCCATCTGATAAACTCCATTCAACTTGCTTTGATGACTTTGTACAACCACCAACGGCGCATTCAATTTTGGCGCCGGTGTTGTTGGAAAAATCGATTTGATTTGGAGGTTCCTTAGTAAAGTACAGGGTTGGCTTTAGCTCTAAGTCTGTTTATTGAGAAAAAATATAATGTGTCATATCTCACAGTCATTTTTAGAGTTATTGTTTAGTTAATTAAGAAAAAACTACAAGAACGCAATAAGGTTGCATGATATAATCCAGATTGATGCTAAAGGAGAGATCATCGACCTGCGCCATCTTGCTTTAATATAACTTAAGGGCATATTAAAGGCGTATACACTTTAGCAGTTAATAACGTTATGTACACATACACAATAAAGGGACATGCAATCTTATCTTACCGCAATTTCTATGGTCTTGTGAAAACGCAAATGATTGTCCTTTGACGATGACCAGAAATGAAATAAAATTGAAGATGAGCAGCACAGTGAATAGTGACCTTGTACTCATTTTGTTTCCGATGCTGCTGAGCATTCCCAATTGGCTAAATTATTTAAACATTTTCTTTCAAATAATTCACATCTCATCCATTTACAACCGATATGTCAACAATGCGGCTACTTACTAATGACGATGTGATGAAATTAGTAACAAAGCATAATGGAAGACTAAATATGAATCAATCGATGGTAAAAGGAAACTTTTCCCGCGCTTTTATGTGTTATGGCGGCAGCAGTGACTACTACATTACACTTTATTGATTTTTCGGTTTTTGCTTTCTTTTTGCCTCAGCTATATTACCGCTTCCAGCATCTTTTTAGACTGTACTAGAGATGATGTTCGCAGCATCCAAATGTATACCAAGAATAAAAGTACTGTACAGTTGTTTATCAATACTGGTAGTAATCGATTTAGACATTAAATATAAAATATTTCACGTAGCTGCACACAGTATGATGAATAAAAAATAGAAAAAGCTTTCTTGTCTTATTTCGATGACTGCAACATCTAACTAAACTGCAGTAATTAGATTTGAGTTAACATTTAAAGCAAATTTAGCAATGATAGCATAGCATACGATTAGAGAGTATTAAAGAAAAGATTTCAAAATTCCATTAACTCAAAAATGCAGAAAATGATACAGTAGTTAGCGTAATTACCGTGATGCATAGCAAAAGCTAATTATCTAATGAATAATTGAGGTAATCCCCTTAGGGTTGTAGGAAGAACCCTTTAATTAAATTGAGCATAATTATAACATCATTTATTAAAAATGTACAGCTCATACGTCGCATTTTTATTTGTCAGAATTAAGATTTTTATTAAAATTTCTAATTTAAAAAAATCTTATAAATAATTGGTAAAATTAACATTTTATTATATTATTAGCCTACATATTTAAATTTTTAAATATTGACAAAATCGGTTGATAATAATTAGTGTTAGTCCTATACCTTAGTTAGAATATGATAACATTTAACATTTTCTAAATTCTATGCAGTTTTATTTTTGAGCTAACTTTTGTAATATCGATTTACAATTTTACATCATGTTATGAACAACCCATTTGAATATACATCGATTCTCATGGAGAAAAAAATTTGGATTTTTTATAGTAATTTTAAAAATCACATTAGCAATATGTATTAAGTAAATTTGAATTAACAATTTATATTTTAGCAAATAAGCCAACACAAAGTGTTGAGTTTTTTACTCTTATAAATATACACATACTGCAGTATAATGGTATATAATATATTGTCCTGTACAAAACTCATTTGCTCGTTAAAATTTCATTTAAACACAAAATAAATATAATTTTCTTTTTGTTTTGGAAAACGTTATTGATATGAATTGGCTATTAAATTGGCAACAAAATGATTGCTGAAATGTTAAGAAACCTAGTTTACATGATTGAAGAGTTGATTATTGTTTTTGCTTCTGTTGACTGTAGATTATAAGCTTGAAACAAACATTCATTTCCACAAGCATACAATTTTTTTTTGCACATAGTACAAATATACGTGTTTATAAACTTAACAAAGAATGCTGGCTTACCCTATTTACAGATTTTGCTATTTTGCATCGTTTTCATTTGTATAACGAGTCAACAATTATCCACAAATGGTGTGTTACTGATTTAAAGAGAAAGCAAACGCTATTGTTAACATTTGCCTAATTAGCTTTTGTGCTATTGATTTACTTTATAAACGTGCACGCATTATTGACTTATTGCTAAAAGATACGAGTATTTTATTGTAATTATGAGTACCGTATTTACTATACCACTCGACAAACTAGTCATTAAGTGTTTCTACAACTTTAAAGTTAGGTAAATCCGATACTTGTTGCACTTCAATACTGTATTTTGCATTGTAAAATGGCGTAAGCTATTTACTGTAGCTAAATTATTCTGAGTTTTTTCTATTTAGATGGCATGGACTATGCCGTATAGACTAAAAGATTTGTCAAGTACAATAGTTGTTTAGTTACATACAGTAACTGGTTTTTCTGTCTGAATAGTTTTGGCTGCTTAACTAGACCTATTCGATGTTGTATATTTAAAGTGTCTTGTATAATTAACTTTTAATTTGTGTCTGTTGACTCGTAGGTTTAGTTGGAAATTATTTCTTTGGCACAAATGATAAAATAGGGTAAGCAAACAATATAAAAAAGGGCCCTAGAAGAGCAAAAATGATACTCGTGTACGACGAGCATCACCTTTGCCCCTCCGGGCCATTCCGAATTGTCACATGTTCCCATCAGATGAAGAGCCTCCACCTTTAGAACCAATGCCACTTGATGTCTCTGATAGTCCTGACGCACCCCCATCAATTTCCCCGTATGGTGATGACCGACGACTTGTTGTCAATGCATTAAAGTCCAAATTGTACTATAAGAACGACAAAGTTATAGTCATAAAATCAAAAAACAAATTTGTTTTTAAAACATCAAAGTACAAAATCCACAATACATCATATTCATTTTTGAGAAAATTCATTATTTTTTTATTTAATTTAATTTTTAGCCAGTATTTGTTATTTTTAAATGGGTTGGTTGATATTTATGGTTTTTACATGCAATATATTGACATGCAGTTTAAATTATTGCAAAATGTTTTTGTGTTTAAATGCCAACAAATGAACAATGAACTTTACTTATAATCAAGCGACGAGTATTTAAATTGTGTAAATTAAGGCTTCATGGGTATGAAATACTAGATATAATGGTTTTTTTTTTGTTTCTGGTTTAATTAACATGGACGGCATATTTTATCAACAGTATGATGTTTTTTCGTGCAAGAGCTTTAGTATCAAGTAATTAATCATGCTCATTATTTAAAATATTTAATGTACAACTAAATGCTTTTACTAAACTACTGTACATTTCCCATTCGTTTAGTCTAATTTATATGGCATTTTATTCATCGATTTTTTTAGTTTTTTTATTACCGTATTGTATGTTTTAAAGAATAGGTATGGTAGTAAATGTTGAAAAAAAGTATTGCATTGCATAAATTTAAAATACTTGTAAAGATTTTTTTTTTTTTGGAAGTTTAAATCAGTTAGAGATCAAATATGTCATGAAGATTAAGAGAAATAATTATGAAGAACCGTGATTGGCTGAAAAATTCCTGGTACATTAATTAAAAACCTATTGAATAAAATGAAATAAGAATGAACCATAATAGTACAAGTCCACGTTAATTGTGTGTGTGGATGATGTTTTAGGCATTCCTGAATTTCACTAAAATAGGAAAATTATTAGTAGATAAAAAGATTCGTTTTGTGATTAATAAAATGTGCATTTAAACATCACACCATTCATAATAACAATCAATGTGCAAATACATTCCAGTCATTCATTTTTCAACAAAACACATTACCCACAAATAAATATTATAAAACGTTATGATTTTCTAAATCAAACGATTTCGATTTTTGAGTAAAGATTGGTGACTTGAAAGTATTTAATTAGCTAAATAATTATAAGTTTGGATTTTAAGGGGTTATTAGGAGACTTAAATTAGATTTTCGTATACAAATTTAATCAAAAATTGTTTATAATATTTATTGATGCTGAGTAATGGGATAGAAAGGCAGTTTGCATTAAACAAATGAAGGTTGTGAAAAATCAACATGCCCACTGTGTGTAAATCAAATGCAATACAAGAATTCCCATAGCGGATGAAAACATTAAAAAATTAAGTGCATAATATATAAAAGGAAAGTTTGTTATTAGGCTATATATAATATAGTATCAATATATACGTTGACGACCAAACAGTGATGTTGACTACCTGCGATGGAACGGTTAGCTTGGAGCCTAGCAGGCCATCGTCTGCCAGGCTAAGTACATGGTAATCCGCTTCGTCATTTGTGTTAACCATTGATGGAACGAGAACATTTGGGAATCCTATATTAAACTGAAATCGAAATAAAAGAAAAAAGAGGAAGAAAAATAGAAAATATAGAGTGAGAAAGAAAAAAAAATCGATGGAAAAAACACTTAGTAAAAATTTATAATTAAAAACATTTAAATTTTGTATGTAATACGACCAATTTACACTTGTAGTTAATTCAGAATATGTTCCACATCTTGTTACTGTGAAAGAGGAATAATTAAAAAGTAATAAAATTGGAAAACATGTAAATAATTTAAATTTAAATGAGCGTTATGTTGCACATGACCACCTGCAATAATAAATGGGTAAAATGATTAACTTAAAAAGTTTTAAAAATATTGAAAACGATTAGAAAACGTGATAAAAGTGCAAACAATAATTGTTTAAACAAACTATAATATGGAAAAAAGCAACTTAAGAAAAGTTTGATATTTTTACCCGATTATTTTTACTGTATATCGGTTGAAGGACATTATATCATGTAAATTAATTTGTTGATGTTGAAGCTATAGTTTTTTTCGAAGTATTTAAATTTTATTTAATGTTTTGTATTATGGTAAGGAAAATAGTAAGCTAACAAGTTAGTAATTTGAAGCATTTTGCAACTTACCTTTGTTGCACATACAAAGCATGTGGTCACAACTTTTGAAATCACATTCATCAAGTTTTTTGTTTCTTGAATAACATTATCAACCTAAATTTTAAAATTAAAAAGTTAGTTCATAAACGTCAAACAATGTTCCATCGTGCACTAATTTATACTGTATAATTTATCTACAAATTTAGGAGTCTCTAGTGTTTACATTTTGTGCACTTAACTATATTATGAATGATTTATTAATGAAAAATTACTTTTGTGAATGTAGCTGCTTTTCCAACTGTTGGATTTTTAACTGTAAATTGTAGCTGCTGAACAAACGTTGGAACTTTGTCTAAAAATTCTAACAATTCTTTTTTGTTTTGCCCACCCGGCACCTAAAGAGAAAGATTTTTTTTTAACTTTAAATTAAATTAAACTGCTGAATATGAATAAACCTGATAGGAGAATTGACGAACAACTTTATACAGTTTATTTGCTTCTTCCGTGAAAAATTCAGCTTGAGTAAACAAGTCCTGTTTAAAATGAAACGTTATTTTTATTACTTTAAAAAAATAGTAAACCACTTTGCTTATTAAAATTACCTGGGTGGTTTTCAGTTCGCCTTCACCTCTTGTAAACTGATACATGGCAAATGCCATTCCAGACATGGCTTTGGCTCTTTTCACCACGTCACTGTCCGATTCCTCCCATTTTTCTGTTTCAGCATCCATTTCGGATGTTATTTTTTTCATTTCTAAACCTGTCTCGGCAATTTTTGCTTGCTCCTAAAATACATAATTAACCAAATGACGGCCAAATGCATTTAAATAATTATAATTACTGTACGCACTTCGCTATCCAGACTGGATGCTTTTAAGGGTTTGGTTGTGGTGCCGTGTTTCTGTATGATGTTAATTTTTGTTAGTACATTAATGATAGAATTAAGTCGTTGAAAAGTATAATATAGTACCCCTGGCCTTGGCAGTGACATGTAAACGGGGTTTTCAACTACTCGGCCTCTGCAAATATCTCCAACTTCACGGGAAAGGGACATGACATCGCTAACTAATGCTTGCCATGTTTCGATAAACATTTCTAAGTTTTCTTTAGCAGTTTTACTAGTTGGATAAAGGCACAATGTGTGGGCGGCACACAGCACCTGCAAATCTAGTTGTATAATCAAAAAAAAGTTGAGCTATTATCAAATTGATTTACCTGAGGCCCATACACTTTAATGTTATTTTCAGTATGCTTTGCAGCAACTTGAAGCGAATCAAAACTTGCCACATGGCGAAGAAGTTTGCAAACCTATCAATTTAAATTATTTGAAAGTAACATTGCATATATGATCAAATGCTCAAGTGTAAGTTACTTCTTGAATGTGCTCGACATGCTCGTGAAATCTTTCTGCACATTCTTCAACTTTGACTGAATCTGAGGCTAAAGCAGCATTTTTTGTAAATCCAATGAGGTCCATGTCTTCCGCTTTTAAAAGATCATTGGCTTGATCGAGAGCCGTGTCTTGTAACTATCACGTAGAAGCAAGGGTATGAAAACACAAAATAACAAGGGTGAAAATTTAGGTTAATTCGGTTACCTGCTGTTTTACGTCTTTAATTGCTCGTAAAGTTCTTACTATAGCAGCTTCCAGCTCTTCATTTGATGTAGCGGTTTCTTTTTGATCCTTATAATAAATGTTTTATCTCTATCATGTGTAATATGAAATTTAAATCAATGAACTGTGAATAGTTACCATGCTTATGCCTATCCTTAGCAGCTGATTAAGTTCCAATTTAGTTCGGTCACACAAAAGTAAAATATTTTCGCGGTGTTCGTGGTAAGTGTAGGCCGAGTCTGTAAAATCTTGGGTACGCTCAACTACGGTGTCTAAGGCACCTGTCAGTTTGCCTCTGTAAGAAGGTCCGACAAGAGTCATTCTCGTCATTTGCACAATATCCTAATGTAAAAAAAAAACCTGCATTAAAAATCTATCGATGAATGATTAATTTCGGTTTATGATGGATTTTTATGCAGTTAAACCTCGAATTTCTTAATTGCACATTGTACAGTGCTGACATTGTCCCAGTCGTCTGGGATTCTTTGTTGCTGAGAGGCTAAGCCACTTAGTTGCCTGTTAAATGCCATGTCAGTATCAGTTCCACTTCCCAAATCTAAAACTCCGTCTTTAACGACGAAATGAATAAGATCCATGGCTTTTCTCATCTGACAAAACACGGTATCTCTATTTTCTCGAGCTGACTGGCAGTCCATATGTCTCAAGCAGGTCTGTGCATTCAGTTATTAATTAGCAAGAAATAAATTACGAATTAAATAGATAAAACCTTGGAAGACGTCAATAAAAGATTAGTTGACCGATGTAAGATTTGCCCAGCAGCAGCAATCTGGGCTCGTCTTTTCTCACTTTTTAATTCCTACACCAAATTTCATAATAAAATAGCATTCATTGTAATGACAATGTGCAGTATAAAATTAAAACTGTAATATTTACATTTTGTTTGTCGCCAATCAAAGACGAAAACTCCACCATTTCAGTACCAAATAAACTAAATGCTTTGGTAAATTCTGAAAAATTGACTACATTTTCTAACTTATTTAAACTCGTGACAACCTATAACAAACAAAATGGATGAGGTTTTAAGTTAAAATGATAAGTTACGGATTTGTTACTTTATTATTAGTTGCTAAGAGTTGTTTAACAACCACAGTATCAGTTAAAAGCAGTACCCTGGTTACCGACGCTAAGAGGCCCCTTACTGCCCTTGTCATTGCATTTCTATCAATGTAATAACGATTAGCTGTGTGCTGGTCATTGTATTGAACTTCACAAATTTTTTCAATGGCTGCTCCTATTGCACATATTTTATAAATTGATTAATAAATGCGTATACATGGGAAATTTTAAAATATTTTACCTGCTGCTCTTGCATCTTTACAGGCATCATACATTTCAACTTTAATTTCTGGATTGTCGTCGGCAATTGCCTCCCCAGTAGCTACAAATCTCTCGACAGACACGTTCACTGCCTGTCCAACCATTAAAATAGTTCGAAGTGTAGTATCCAACTTACTAGACTGATCTTTATCGTTAGCAAGCGTTGTAATCTTTAATAATATGAGTTTTTAGTAAACTTAATAGATGAACAATATTGATATAAACTTACCATGATTAGTTATTGTTATATTGCTGACAGAAATTTTGATTGCCACAGTTTCAGAATTAAGGGCGAGGGGGAAAAGTGGTTAATTATTTTTTTTTATTATAAAATCAGCCTAGTCATTTTTTAATCGCAAGCAAAATGGAAGACCATAATATTATTAATTTAATATCACTCGCATAGCCATGTAAACATAATGATTGTAAAAAATAAGTAACCGTGTCACTTAATTAGTAATAGAAAGTTAAAACCTCCCCCAATAAATTATGCCAGATGATTATGGGAGGGAAAAGTGAAACGAAATACAGTATGAAATTCGTAACAGTTGAGTTGGAATAGTCGTAAAAAGCTGGCAATGAAATGTAGAGCACGGACAACAAATCAATAACAGTCCATGGGTTACTGATCTACTAGGCTTAAAAAATTTCAGTCATGCAGAGGATGATTGTATAGTCAGAATGATGATCAGCACTTTAAAAATTACACAAAACAATAGTTGTACTCATCTTTTTAGCTGATATCCACAATTTTGCTGTTGTATATTTGATAACATTAAACCGGGACACGGAGCGAATGCGGAAGAAGAAATAATGCAGGGAAGCATTTGACGAAAGGAAAAAAGGACAAGCAGTAGTGTTCCTGTGAATGCGCAACCGCTCAATGCTTTCAAAAACTGCTGCTGGGTGCGTTCATTGAACACAATTTCTGATACTCAAACAGCGTTAAATTACACTGTAGTCAATGTGCTCTTTACTGTACTGTACAGCACACACAACTGCTAGGAATGATAAACTAAGAAAAGCATTGATTGAAATTATAATATACATGATACGGTATAACAAAACGTCAAATGCAGTTCAATATGCGCTAGAAAAATCTCATCATACAAATTCTCTCAATGTAACAACAATAAACAAGATTTATTTTTAACTTTGATTTACTGAAAACTTAAAAAAAAATTAAATTTACTAGACATACAGTATTTCAGGTTGCACTATAGATACGTTATTAAAACTTGCGAAGTTATACGTTCAATAGAATATTTAGTAATACTGTACAGTGACAGTTGGTTTAATTAAAGTTGCATTAGTTGTTTTAGTTAACTGATCTACCGGGCAATGTGGTATGAATGTCACTTTAACTTTGTTTACGAACATGAATCGCGTCTAAAAGTCGTTAATGATTGTCTACATCTAAGTATTAATAATTCAAAGTTGGATCGCAGATAATATAGTACTGGTTTTTAATGACCATCAATATATTACTTTATATTATTATTTACGATAATAGAGAGTATACACTCACTAGTTGGAGTGAAATCTGCATTATCTACATACTCGTACTGTAGGTCAGTAGCTTTAGCGTTGCCATTTTTTTTCTCAGTTTATCTCAATAGTCACTTTTCAATAGCGATTACTTCTATTAACTAAGGTAAAAAAAAATGTATGATCTCTTATGTTCCAATTCAATAAACTGAGATTGGCTTTTTTTGTTAACTCGGTTTATAACAATTGCACTTCATTCTTATGCTATTTATCAGATCGATACAACACTAGGTTAAAAGATGAGGTTACCATAGTAACAAAACTTCCCGCCGTGACGTCCACAAAGCAAGACGAAATAATTATAGTGAATAAAAGTAATTTAGGATATTTAGGTATTTTAAACGAAGTTATTTATTTGGTCATAGTTGTTGTTTATACAGTAATTAATACCGGAATTTATTTGAACAACGTTAACTGATTTATTAACTGTGGTCAAAAAAGTAAATTACTTATGGAATTATTTAACATTAATATAAATATTTGTGGTTATCACGCAAAACCGAATAATTGAGCAAATTACTTAATGTAACTGGGCCTGTAATTTGATATATTATTAATTTTTACATACTCTACCTTGTCTGTTTGTTCATGGTTTAACAATAATGATCGGTCGTGGCTGACAGTGACATAATAACAGGAGTTTTTTGTTGACGTTTGGCCGGTTCTCCTGTTTTCAATGTTATTTTATTACTAAATGAATGACAGAATTTGCTGAAGGATATTTAGCAAACTTGTTGCTTCAGAATGAAACATAGTGGCTAATTGATATTTTAATTTTGCGTAAACGAATAATTAATTACATTCTTTCGATTATTCTGGGAGCAATTAAGTTAGTTAAAATTGTTTGTAGAACTTCCTAATAATATTTTTGAAGGCACAGTCGGTAATATTTTTAAAAAAATTCAGTTACCAATAAATCGATGAACACAACCAATAACTTAATTGCATTTTTTTTGTTTCATGCCATATAATTTAAAGAAACAAGACAAATAAAATCAAATGATATTCACAGCCATATACATATATTATATTTTGTATTAAAATTGGGAAAAACGAAATATAATATACATTTAATAAGTAAATTAAATGATGACAAAAACAACCCGCACGCATTTGATTATTTTGTGGATTTTTTTTTGTTTTGTTTTGACCCCTGACAAAAGAAATCATAAAGTAGGTTTGGAAAAAACGATAAAAAATATTGAGAAAGTGTTGATATTTTATGAGATAAAGTAAGGGATGATTCAAAAGTGATGGAGTGATAGATTTGAATGGTAAATTGAAGGCAAAGTTTTTGATTAGATGATTTAACAAGAAGACAATAGGATAGACAGATTTGATAGTTGGTTGAATGGATGGAGTTGAGGAAATGAAGCACCAAAGGCCACTACTGAAAATTAAATATCAAATTATGCCGTTTAGAATATCAATTTTCTTCTTTTTCATGGCGCCATTGCTTTGATATGCTTATTCACTCACATTTTTTTTGATTATCAAAGTTCCAAATTGGCACCCATTCTTCGTAGAGCTAAGATGGCATTAACCGCTTTCTGAAAAATGTTAAGAATAACGGTATTGATTGAAAATATTACTGCATTAATTAGTAGCATATTACAGTTTGATTTACGGTTAATTTGTATGCCAATTTACCTGCCAACGTCTTTTAATCACGTATCGTTTCAGTTTTCTTTTGTCAATTTCACGCTCTTCCTGTTTAACATCTCTCTGCTTGATAAATCAAAGTTTTAGAAATTGAACAGGCATTTAAATGCCAAAGTACTGGTATAATTAATTGCTGATGATATAACTTAGCATTTGCCTTACCCGTAACCATTGATGATCCAGGCACTGGGTAGCCGACATTCTCAGTTCTTTCTTCTTAACTAACAGTTTTCTAATGAAGTCCTTGGCGTCGTCGGATATCTTGTCAAAACTTTCGTCTTCAAAGTCGAATTCGGCCATTGTTACGTTTGCCATTGTTTGCATGTCAGTGTCGCCCATAAATGGTGACAGGCCGGATAATCTAGAGGTAGCAGAGACACTGAGGGGTTGTGGCAACCAGGTAAAGGCAGGTGAGGGTTAATTAACCACAGAGGACATCGATTAGGCTAAACCTTAAAGCTTATCTAATTGCTTTCAAACTACTGTATTAGATTTTTTGTTATTTTTAGACAGGATACCTCGAAATTGTTTGAAAATTATAAGGTGCAATTGCTTTGTCCAATTGGCAAAGTGATTGCACCTTCAGAAATGTATTTGGAATCCATTTTTATTTTTAAAAAATATTTAGTTTCATTGACTGTCATTGAAGTTAAATTCTTTTCTTCGCGTTATATTTGAGGCTCCTGTTGGAAATGGCCTTGGAAACAAAAGACATTCTACCAAGAGGTCTGGATGTAAGCCAAATGGGTCGGGTGAATGAGAGTCAAAACCAAATATAGGACAACAGAAAAAAATGCGCAAAACAGGGGATGCTGTAAACTAAAGGAAGACCAGGTTACTTTGTCTCTCGTTTAAGAATTTCTGGGATACAAATTGGATGTTGCAAAAACCCCAGTTATACTACTGGATGCATATTATGTAGCATTTAGATCATTAATGTATATGCTACGATCATTTGGTTTTACTTTAAAATTAAAAAAAAAGATGCATCAAATTTCTTTCAACAAAAGCGAGAGTTGTTTAAATTGTGTGTGGTTATGTAAGGGGGAGGTGGGAGGGATATATAGTACAGTAAATGATGTTGGAAAATGTTACTTACAGTACATAGCATATGACACCTACGCTCCACATGTCAGTGCCATATCCAATCTGTTCAAAATTTACAACTTCAGGCGCCACAAATTCTGGAGTGCCAAAAAGTACTTGCATCTTTTTCGACTGGTCAAATTTTCTAGCTAAACCAAAGTCGATAAGTTTGATACGATTTCCTGTTCTTGATAGGCATAGAATATTTTCAGGCTAGTAAAATTAAATAGATGAGTTAAATTGTCAAGCTCAAGAAAATGTATAGTTACTTTCATGTCCAAATGTAATATATTTTTAGTGTGCATGAATTGTACTCCTTCACAAATTTGCCTCATAAATATAGCGCAGACCTTTTCTGTCAACACAAAGTCATTGTCGATGACCCTTTCAAATAATTCGCCACCCTCGATTCTAAAACACAAGACAAGAATTGGCAATTGTTAGTGCTGACATTGTAACTTTTAAAACTTAATTGCTAGAACGCAATTAAAAGTATTGGGGTTGGCTGTCTTATTGTGTACGGTTGCGGAAATAAATTTAAATATTTTTACTGTGAACGTTTCCAAATTTGAATTAACTAGGAATTAGATAGAAAATAAAGTAGCTGTACTGAAGAATACAATTTAGTTTTTGTTGTGAAATTACCATTATATTTGCAATTATTGTTATTATTTGTATATTGAGATTCTGCTAAACTTACAGTTCGAGTACGAGACACATTTCTTTTTTCCCATCATCAAATGCATCATAAAGTTGCAGTAATCTGGGATGTTGGAGACTTTTCATAATTTCCACTTCTCTTTCCACATCTTTTCTATCTTCCGACCTCATAGTTGAGATAAATTTGGCTGCCAGGGTTTTACCAGAATTTTTCTCATTGCAACGATAAACGGTTCCAAATTTCCCTCTTTTAATTATAATAGAAAAATCACTGAAGTATTTGTTGTTACAATTATTCATATTTTATTTTAATTAGAAATTAAACTACAATAGTAAGAAGTTAAGAAAAGTTAGTAAAGTTAGTAATTAAACATGAAAACAGACCGTGCATGGTTAAATATCGGGAGGACAAGAAGGGTCAATTCATCAAATACAATAAGCGTTAACTAAATTGCTAAAAAATCTGCTTTAATAGTTTTCCTAAAGAAATGATATGTTGGTAATTGATTTTTCTTGGTTCAAAAAGCAGTTTTTTTGTAATTATTTGACACTGAGTTTCAAGTTTGCAATTTATAAGGCACATGATATTAATATGCATTAGCATGAATTTGTGTTCCTAACAAATTCGAAGCTCAATGTTATAGTGAAATAGTGCTGACAATACATGTACAATAGTTTGGTTTGTGCACAGAATTGTATTTTCTACTGGACAACATAAATACTGTACTTTTAACATTCCAACTACTTTTGAAAGTTTGTATATAGATCTGACTACAAAGGCCTGGCAAAAAATGGCTGCTAGACATTATTATGTATACAACTGAAAGTTATTTATATTTTTCTATGTTAATTTTTTTACCTCCCAATTTCGTTGTTCATATCAAAGTATTCGCGAACGTCGGCTTTCCGGTGAATTGTAACATCTCGTGGTATGAAAACTGTTTCTAACTCTATTTCAAGGGTAGGAATAAAATAAATATACAAAAAAAAAAAAAAAAAGGAAAAAAAAATAAGTTTTTCTTTGGGAGATAAATAATATTTATCTTTTATGTTGTTGATACCAAGTCGATTGCTGAATATGTTGTAATAACATTTTTTTGTCATTAGTTAATTTGTGAGTAAAAAGGAGTAGTCTCAGGGTGTTTGGATTGTATGATTATTTAACTTAGTTCATATCCAGTATATTAAGTACACTTTGACAAATGAATTAACATTGTGTACTAACTGCTAAGAAAGTGCTGTAAGTACACCTTATTTTCCTTGTTATTCAAACGTTAAGTGTACCTAATAATAAGATACAAATTTTATTTTTAATAATAAAAATAAAATAGTTATACCCAAAAAGTAAACCATAATCTTACCTGCCGAGCTCTTCTTGCAAATCATAATAGTCCCTAACGCCGTCACCTACGTGCACTTTAATTTCTCTGGGTTCAAAACGAGGTTCAGGCTCTGCAATATCAACAACAGCAGTGCCACCTAATAAGTCTCCATTTATACTTCGAATTAAATTAACTATCATTTATTATTATGACGGAAATAGTCAAAAAGCGTAATTGTAACTTAAGATACGGGAGACGCTCGGCAGGGGATTATTACGATTTACAGTGTTATAATTTGATGAGGTTATATTACGATGGCACTTTAGTTCTCACACATTTGATTTTGCTGTTGTTTAATTTGTATGCAATGAATCAAGTAAAAACTGGTTACTCTCGTTATAATCTTAGTTTTATCCTACAATATGAAAACTATTAATAATCTAACTTTGACTAGCTTTTAATGAGTAAAAATCGCGAAAGGTTGATTAAGTTTACTAGGTAAAACTACGGTTTATAGATTTTGAGGGCACTTTTTATCTTTGTAGATACAAAACCTATGTCTCTTTTTATATACTGGACGATTTTCTACATTGCAACACTACTTTTGATTGTGTTAATAAAGAAACGGGACAAAATCGTACTTGTTCTAATGGCGATGCTTCCCGTTTCTTTCTTGCCATGGAAGGAAAATAGTGCCAATTAAGAAATGAATCTAAATATCATCAGTTTCAATGACAGTGTTGTCTCTTTCTTTCTCGCCTTTTGCGAAATAATTGTTCTAATTTAGAAAATTAAACGCCATATGAAATATAATTTTATGGACTAATAATTAGACATGTAGGAATCAAAAATCCATAATTGTCATTGAATTTTCTTTTTTATATTATTTTTGATATTGTGCAAAAAAAACTTTGGGATTTCTTTCTTTCTTTTTTTTTTTTTTTTTGGTTTATATTAAAGAACTATGAAAAAGTTGATTATATTACATGAAATTATTTTTATATATTTTTTTCTAGCTAGCTATTCGAGTACCGGATGTCCCACTCCTTCACTCCCATCACTAAAGATCAAAATTCCTGCCTTCTAAATTTAACCTTTTCCTCTCGCTCACCACACTTCTTCTGCTTACATAAAGTGACGTCCGTTTGACGTCATTTTTAAGTGTTTGAGCGCCTTTGCCCTTTGAGCGAAAATTCTATAACAATGATATACTGAAATGATAATAGTACCTAGTGGCTCGGTCTCATCAATGTAAATCATGATTACAAGTGTTTGAGCAGATGATTCAACTGGAAGTAATTCAATGCTCCAATCACTTGCTTATGTTTGAACTCACATGCGCCTTGTGCTTTTTTTCTTTCTGAAAATAATAAGAAAAAGATAACAAATTATTATGAAAATTCAAAACGTAATCTACAGTGTATTAAAATTACTTTCGGTTGTGGTTTATTTTTAATGAAAAGGCATTTGACTTAAAAATAACGTATGAATTTTGTTTTTTTTTAAGTAAAACTTGGTTTGTAATTTTTTAGAAAATGGTGGAGTTTTTTTTTTACGAAATGGCGAACGGATTCATTCATGAAATAAACATGTAGGTTTGACGTTTGCTTACATCAACGAACGCATTCTGACTTTAATTTTTTTTTACGTTGGCGGGAAAATGTTTTTAAGCGTAAAATTTAGTGCCATCCCACTTGATATATTACGCCAAAATATGACGTCAAATAAACCAACGTTGTTGGTTGTTTATGAAAATGCTATCGTGACAAATTGATTGATGAATAGGATTGTGCAATGGAAAGATCAATTTAACGTAAAATTATTAGGGGATGGTTTTTAAATTTTTTTAATGTTTAAAATGAAATAGCAATTATTGGTGAAGGAAAAGTTTGTGATTGTTTTCAACAAATTTAGTAATTTAGGAATGAAAGTGTTTTCAGTGATTTCTCAAGTGCTGATGAATTATACGTTACAAACACGTTTTGTTTTTTGCCAAGTTTTTTTTTTGACGTCATGACAAAAGTTGTGGTTAAAAAACGTGGTTTGGAATATTCAATTAGGTAAATAACTACTGTAATTCTTTTTATAAAAAAATATAAATAATTTTTTTAAGTGGTAAAAATATATATGGTAAGTAAACAATTTTTAGTAAAATGTTTGGTAAACATTTTGCCAAGAATTTTTGAGAATAATTTTAACTGAAAAATGTTCTGTTTATAGAAAATACTGTACTCGATTATTAATAGTTTTGATATCAACTGACAAAATCGTTAGTTACTGTATATTCTAGTGTTACTTGCAACAGTCAATTTACATCATTATGATTCAACTGCCATTACATTTTTTACATACATGATATGCAAATTGATACAACTATTGTCAATCATCTATTTTAGTATAAATCGATTATCAAATACGAAGCATTTCATTCGATATATTAAAATAATGAGCTGATACGTGTACTCCGGCAAAACACATTGACATTGAAACTCGGTTAGAGTAAATATTTTTTCTAGTTTGAATTCACACGACCTAGAATGTTAACGGAGTTTTGAAGTGAATTAACAAATATTTCTCACATTGGTAATAATATTAATAACATACTAATGAAACATTTAAGGATTTTGTGCAAATTAGATCTTAAAATGTGCTCTTAGTAGCTTGAATTAAATACATACAGTATACTGTACTTTCAGTACGTGGATTAGTCATGCTGATAAATAATTGCTGCAGGTTTCGATTATGTATTAAAAATATATTGTCAGCCATGTGATTTAGTGTATCTGTTGAATTTTTGAATGACTTAAACTCAGCATAGAATTATTGTAAAGTTTTAACTTTTGTGTGAGATCCGCAATATTGTGTTGGCATTTCACTATTTAGTAGCTCAATACAATTTTAGTTTTCAATTAATGAAATTTGGAACTTTGCACTACATTTTAATTGACAAAGATCATAAATCGATTTGCAAGTTTGCGGTTACTTAATACTATTGCAATACTAATTGCATTTAACGGTTAATTTATAATTGTTTGTACTTTTGAAATCTAATTACTCACCTTCTGCAAACAAGTTAGTGCCGGATATCCTTATTTGTGCACTTTATAACTCTTATATATAACTTGTTTTCAATACAAGAATTTGTTTTATTGTTATAAAATATTCATTTGAATATTTGAAACTAGTTTACCAGTGCAAATAAGTTGTTGAAACCGTCTTAACACTCAAAAAGTTTTAGTTTGTGTGCCAAAAATCAAAATAATAGCAATGGCAGGAGCACGTAGAGACAGTATGATCAACCAATGAGAACACAGGACGAGTTCATTCATTACATGAAACCATAAATAATGTGTGTCAGTCCCCACCTCTTTCCCCACATATAATCATCCGCAATGGTAGCCCCATTTAACCATATATGAAGCATTCAGTTAACAACTATCAACAGCCAATCATATGTTATATTCCTTATTCATATGCAAATCACGTGATTAAATAAATTCGTCTTAAACTTGTACAAAAACATTGTAAACACTGACTTTTAAACTTGGTTAGTGGTATGTATGGCTAAAAAAGACACAAGTTAAACCCATAAAATGTTATGGATCTCACGATTCTGTAATATTACGAATTGATGTCTAGAAAAAATACTTTTGTTCAATAAAATTATTACAAACAAGTCATCATTCTCACGATGATAGGGGTATAATTAAATTGAAACGAGTTTTCATCATTAACATCTAAAAATAGTGATGCAATATTATGATTGAATTTTAAATTAGGATTTGTAATTACTATGTAAAGCGATATCTGGTCTTCATTGAATTATTTAGATTTTATTTTAATTTAGTTAGTCGTATTTTTTGGTGGGAAAATAAATTACATTATTAAATGAGAATATGCTATCTTGGTCTTATTAGCAATTCATGAGCGTATGCAAATTTTTGTATTTAAATATTGCAAATTTTAACTAGATAAATATTTGCATTTTTAAACTATGTTTGTGTATTTTTTTTATCAGTTTTGGTTTAATGGTTGCATTTTTATGATGCCCATATCAATTAATTTTAAAGTGTTGCTGTTGAGTAATTTCCTCAATTAAAAAAAATTGTAACAAGAAATGCTTTAGAGTTTAAATGATAAGTAACTGGAAAATGAAGTAATTTCTCATGAATTTCGGATTGGTAGTAATTTAGTAATGGTCATATTCGTAGCCTGGTGTCGGATATTATGACCCAGATTAGTGCTGTTTTCAGATTTTGACCTAAATCCACTTATAAGTTAATAGTTTAAAAAATGGTTTATTAAACATATTATTGCGCGTTACATGAATACGAAACTATTCCTAATATGTTGATGACAGTGTCAATGCACCTTAATTTGTTTTTAAAAACTGAATCAGTTGGGATGTTGTTTACAGTTTTGCTGAAAAATATAAGCTGAAATTTTGTTGAGTTAGCATTTGACAGAATGACGTCAAATTTGTTTGTAGCGTTGCAGATGGCGCCAGTTTTGTTGAGTTGGAATTTCATGTGTTGTTTTAGAAAGAAAATATGGAGGACACACAGGAAACAACCGGTCATATACATGCAAATGTATTTTTGGGAATAACTTACGTGAGAAACTTCTTAGCCGGTGCAATTACATTTGCATCAAACTCTTAAGGAAATTATCCAAATAATTGGAAACTGTTTGTGTCTATGGGACTGTATTTTTGAAATAGTGTGCTTGTCAACTAAAGAACACTGAATCATATCTTGTTTTTTCTATTCATAATTTATTTAAAATCAGTTTTATGAATGCAGAAAAGTATTTACAACGTTAAAAGATAGTATCGTATCAACATTTATTTAATTAATTTATAAATTCAAAGTTTGAAAAAAAATTACTGTTATTTCAATTTTTGAAAAGACCATATAATAACTAACTATAGAACGTTCTAGAAATAAAATCCTCATGATGTTCAGTACAAAGTTTCCATCTTTTAATTTTCTACTGTGGATATGTGGCGTTCTATCCAGCTCAAACTCAATCTGTAAGAATTCAAGGTTTCTTGTTTTTATGAAATGTAATTGAAATAGAGATAAAGAGCCGAATTCCCCAACTGGCTTTGTAAAAACTCTAAACTCTTGTTACAAAAACCCCAGCTAAAAATCCTGTAGTCTGGGCAGACGTTTCCTTTGATTTGGCATTAATCCAAATGGAGCACTAGTTCAAACCGTTCAATTTCTTTCAACCAGGTGGCGTGTTTGTTACGTTGAAAAAAAACTTGTACTGTACTCTTTATACTACATAGTAAACTGAAACATAAGTTTTAAAAATATTTTTCACGATTTCCCCTATACTTCTTTACACATTCTTATGAACTAAAACTATAGTATTTTTATTGTTATTAAATTGCTATATTTTAAAACCAAAATCGTAAAAGCATCATATGAGAGGGGGTTTGTCTAATGAAATGCTGCCATCTATTTTATTTTTTTTTCTAGAAATTCCATTACAAACCTCCAAAAATAAACACTCTTTCATTAAAATGGGAGCACAGCCTTGAAATTTTCTGGATGAAATTTAAGTAACCATACTACAGTTATAAAGTGTAAACAATAGCGAAAAGCGCAAGCAGGTACTAAACTAGACTCAAGACCATTGAAAAGCATTCGTATTAGCAAACTGGATTAATAGCTCTGAAGTTCCAGTTTAATCAATTTTCAGTTTGTTTTTAACTTAAACAATATAACAAGTTTCTTAAATACTTTAAGTTTAAGAATCTTGTGATGCAATGCATTGGTATGATTAAAAAATTAATAACAGTAAAAAAATTGGTGGTAGTGTTATTATTTTTGTAATCATAGCAATGTACCGGTACAGTATTTTTCTGGGCTGCTCTTATTTACGTGTACAATTTAAAATGCATTCGATATTGACATTGGCACGGCAGGGAATTGCAAATGATTATGGTAACAACATACTGTAAGTTACTGTATATGAACACTCACTAGGAAAACTAAAAGGTTAAAGTTTTATCTTATCCGTAAGATAAAACTTGCAAACCCAATGGTCCATAGTGGATATTTACAGTAGGTTCTATTCATCGACTTTAGTTACCAGAAACAGAGTTTTATTATTCAAAAGTTCATTTGTGTGCTCTGACAGTGAAATAATAATTTGTCGGTGTATCAGTACTGTGTAGGACTACCGAAATAGTAAAATCCGGCAATGTACAAACTTTATATTTGGAGCAGTTTTGGCAACTGCATTTGGCACATTGGCAGTTGGATTTAAAATTCAAATAAATTCAGAATTAAAATTTTTCTAAACATGTGTTAAATTTTTAAGAGTCTGAATCATCTGTGTTCACACGGCATTGTAAAAGAAATTCCTACTGTATATTCTAAAATGGTCAGATTTTAAGTCTTAAATATCACTTATACGAAATTAAATTATTAACGTATTAAAATTATTGTGGTAATTTATTATTACCGTCAGTTTGCATTTTTTTAAAAAAAAATAAAAATAGGTTTTAGCAGTATACAGTATTATTACTGGTTATTATACTTTTGACGTTGTTAATAATTAAACAGCATGCTGTGTTGTAAAAGTACAACTGATACCATTGTATGATGTAATGTTTTTTTTTAACTGCTATCAAGGAAATTAATAGGTACACCTGACTAGTATAAAACAATACGATAACGTTTCTAATTATTTGGTAATTTTATTGAATGCTTTGTTTGTAATGTACAGTTTGTGACTCAATCTAAAATTAAACAATGATAAAACTGGCAACGATAAGGTAAAATGAGCACATGCACTCCAGTTTTTAATTTCAATTTAAATTGCATAATATAGTTTTGAAATTTATTTAAAAAAATAAAAATAATAATCTATTACCTTTTTTATTTTATGCTTTCGTAATAATTATCTTGTGGTTTTCAGCTACAGTGCTGTCTAGTGATGTTAACCAGATGTAACTTAGTAAAACTTTTTGCGACTTGTTGCCTTATCTTTCAGTTTTACAATGAAAATAATAGAAACGGAAAGAGCGCTGGGTTTGTGCTTAACTTGTCATTTTGAGCGGTTGAGCAGCTGTTTAGAAACACATTAAATCTAGATAATGAAAATTCTAATTTGGGAAAATCTATTACTACCTCTCAAAGTCACTTAAAAGTCGCCATACAGTATAATGTGGTAAATTAATTGTCTAACATTCTTGGCCAATTGCAACAGTGTTGCTTATGGTCTTATAATTGTTTTTATTTTAAACTAAATGTTCAGTGTTTAGATAAGTGCACTTTATTAAATTAACTGATGACTCTCTGTTGCGGTGAATTATAAACTCGTTCAAATTTACTCTGTTTTGTAAATTTATGTGAGTGACTTTTTTCGCTATTTATTAAAGTGGAAAAATGACCTTTCCATCTTTAATAAAAAGCGAAAAAGTCAGAAGGAGAATGGTAACAAAGAATCGACACATAAAATCTTCAGTTTGATTCTCCAATTTTATTTAAAAATTAGCAAACATTTGCAAAAATTGTCGTTTAAAACGAGGTAAAATAACTTCGTAAAGACGCTAGCAAGACCAAATATTTCTTGCACTATGACTGAGGTATTCGAACTAACTGATGTTGTTTTAACCAATTTCGACTATGATTTATGCAACTTACAGTATTTTGGTTTCTCATTGCAATATTTATTGCAGTACACTGAGTACAGTATTCAGCATTATCATGCTTTGTAGTGATAACACAGTAGTACTATGATTTTGTTACTATTATTATGTTATTCTGATTGTATCATGGCGATTTGTCGATGTAGTGTTAAAATGTACTATTGACGATTTTGCATACACGAATTGTATAGAGTATAATGCATACCGGAATCTGGATATACTGAAAGGGCTCCAAAAAGTGCCGTTATAACCAAATGTCGTTATAAACGAAGCTTTTGCAAAAAAATACATTAAATTTGACTCGTTTTTTACGAATCATTATAATCAGAGTTCCATTGTATAAGTTTATTCGTAGGTGTGTGTTGAATTAGAATAATGAAAATCACTATATTCATGTGTTTCCTTGACTTGCAATATCAATCGATAGCTTCTGAATTTTGACAGTGCACTTGACTCAAACATTTTAACCTTGAGTATTTGTTCCATATGGATTTTTAAAAAATTGTTTAAAAATGATTTACAGTGTCTTTCACTGTATAAGTTTAATAATTTGTTTATCAAGCAATGTGTTTTCCTTATTTGTTGTATTAATTTCAAGTGTCATTTAAAGTTCAAGTGAAATTTCGTGAATTAAATCGTTTTTAATGAATAACTTAAGTACCGGTTAAATAGCACTGCGGCTTTACTTAATTTTAAATTTTTTTAAATTTAAATGCTATTAATTGGGCATAAGTCCATAAATACCAGAAAGTTGTTAAATCGATTTAAGTGTTTGATATTTGGCATGTAAATAGCACGCTTGAGTGCCAAATTTGTCTCGATGTGAGAATCTTTTGAGAGTTAAGGTCGTTGATGGCAATGCAGAATCCATCTTAGCTAAAAGTGTATAAATTTAGCTCGTAATATCTGAGGGACTAGACTTAAAGGGGAGACTTGAAAAAGGGTGTCAAAAGAGAGATTTCTCCTAGATCTTCTCCTCTCTCTCCCCTAGCGGCGAATCTGACTTAGTTTTAAAAAAAATGGGGGGAGGGATGCTGAACGGGAGGGGGTTGAAATACTCATTTTCAAAAGTTGTAAGTAGCCAGAAGCACATCTCAAGTTTAACTTGACTGGCGATTGATTTTGATTTTATTATAATATGAGTATTAGTTGTCTAGTGTGAATATAATGAGGTGGTTTTATATTGCGTTTATCTTGTGTTTTGTGTCATGGAGGTGGGATGAAGTAACCGCGGCAGGGAAAAAGGTTGCAGCTGCCGGTAAAAAGCCATTACAGGCGGCATCAGATGAAGATTCAACTACCGATATTATCGAAGAAGTTGAAGGAAAGAAATTGGATGCTTTAATACAGCAAAATAGTCTTGTTGCCGTTTTTTTCTGTAAGTTTATGAACGACAAGCAGAATTAAATATAATACCATTAAGAATTCATTGCAATTAATTAATGTGAAATTTTTACACATTAAATTAACATTTTTTTAAAAATTGTTATTGAATCATTACAAATTAGTAATTGTAATTTGTCTTATAATTACTGCAAGTCTAATCTAAGAAAAGTTATAACTACTTTTAGATGATTTATTTGATGTACCAATGAATAATTTATTGCCATTATTTTTATGCTCAATAATTTATTATAGTTGCTATTTTAATATTAGATTTTGTCTGATTAGTATTCATATTGAGTATCCGGATCTTATGCTGTATACTTAGCCACTAAAAGGAAATTAATTATTATGCATTCTTAATTTAATATTCGCATAAGTTGCATGTGAGTTTTCGGTATGAGATTATTCGTTTTAATAAGTTGTTTGCATTTTCAATGAAAATACTACCTAATAAGTAGTATGTTGACAATTCATTCCAGCCCTTTTTTAAAGTAGGCTTGAGTTTTTCTATATAAAATTAACGTCGATTTTCTATTTTGAAATGTAAAGGGTAGTGAAGCCACATGGCCTAGATTTAAAGTGTATAATGCTTTTACAAAGTTAAGGAATTATCTTGGAGCTAGCCGATTTTTTTTTCTGCTATTCTCTATCTTTGCTGCCTGATGTAACTGATGCTACTTGTAGTTGCAAGCCATACAACGTTTGAAGTTGTTGCTATTTTTTCTCCTCCTGCGCATGTGCTTACGTGCAATTTCTATCCAAACAAGGCTACTGCTTAGGACTGAACTCCAAAAAATTCCTCTAGCTCAAATTTACTTGTGTTTTGGACTTTTTTTGCCCTATTTATGGAGAGATTTTATGTTTATATCAGTCGAAATTAATTAATTTATAATCCTAGCATCCATAAAGTAGCAGTAATTTGGTTTGTCAGATTACTTAAAATGCACATTAGATTTGAATAATTAATTCCCGTAATAAAAAAAGCTCCCTTCTACAGTACATGTTACATTAAAAACAAAATTAATTCACTCGTAATGAAAACGAAGCACATAATGATATAGATGTGCTTATAATGTTTTTCTAATCTAAAAACGCTATTATAGTTAATTTCAACATTAGTCATTACCGGTATGTTGTTAAATTATTTTCAAATGAAGTCATTGCTAAAGTTTGTCACTGTAGTTATTATAAATGTTTTAATTTTAAATAAATATAAAGCGCTTGTACTGTATATAAATTAAATTTACTTTGGCATTAAAATTTTCGGTTATTTTCAATTTACATCTGATGTTTTTTTGCATGAAAAAACCCCGATTTTCATTATTTTTTCTGCTTTGTTTGTTTAGATGGAAAATTATGTGGAGCTGAATGTGACAAGATATTGGATGAATTGGAGCACATTGATGACGATGCCGACCACTTTGGCGTTCAAATGGTCAAATCGTTGGACAGGAGATTTGCCAAAAATTTGGGAATTAACAAATTCCCTGCCTTGGTTTACTTCCGAAATAAACAACCTACCGTTTTCGATGGTTTGTCATATTGATAAGTTTCACACTGCATGTTTATAAAGTCATGGTGTAGCTAAATTTAGCTAACAATTAAACAGTTTGTTTGTTCAGTATTTATAACATTAAAGTGATCTATCATTCCAAATTTGTAATATACACCACGCATTCAGCGTACTAAATTTAATTTTAGAATCCAATAAAAAAATCATCTATTTTGTAGTTTGCCATTTTTAACCCAATGTAACGTTTCACATAAAACTTTTATTCTGATTTCTATTCAACCTTTGAATATGGCTTCGTGTTTTTCCTTATGTCAGCGTTTTACTTTCTGAATTGTTTTTGAATTGTTTTTGAATTGTGGGTGTAACCAAAATACATGCAAGGACACAGTTTTTACATTTACAAAGTGACGTACTAGTGCGTCATTTTTAACTTAATTTTGTTATGATAGTAACAATATTTTATCTGCGAAATCAAATTAATTTAATAGTAAATTTATTTTTTGCATAAATTTTCATAAGTAAACATTTATAATATTTAGTTATTATATTAAATTAAAAATTCTTATAAATCCCGTGTTCGATAAATTGCATGAAAACATTTCATTTTTTAATATACAGGTATTTTAGTTATTGATTTGAACAAACTGGCAATTGTACTCGTTCTCATGGTGCGATTGCCAATGCAATCGAAATGTTAGAGGATTTAGTGATTGCAATATTTATTATTCTAGGTGATTTGCTGAATGAAGAAAAAGTATTGGAATGGCTAACTAGCTCATCCGCTTTAGAAAATCCAGATGAAATTGAAGAAGTCAATGCTAAACTTTTAGAAAAGTTGGTGGAAGAAAACGATTATGTCGCCGCATTATTTTGCAAGTTACACATGCCATTTACACTTTAAAACTGTAGTTAAACTCGATTCATTGTGGTTTTAAAATAGATGAAAGCCATTGCAAACAATGTGATAAAATCTTAAAAGAGCTGGAAAACATTGATGATGAAGCAGACAATTTAGATATTGCTTTTGTTAAAATTAGAGACGAAGAATTGATTGACAAATATGGCATTGAAACGTTACCAGCGCTTGTATATTATCGTAAAAGGATTCCACTTATGTATGAAGGTAGGAAAAAGTTCAAAAAAGCTAGCTCTGTAAAACATAGTAAACAATGCCGCTGCTTTTAATAAATAAGCAAAAAGTCAATGTTTAGTTGATTTTTACCACTGTTTATTAGTATATAGCAGCTGTTAACAGGTTTTTACATTTGTAGGAGATCTAATGCAAGAGGAAGATGTGTTGGATTGGCTTGTAACACAGAGGAATCTTGGAGAAGATGATGACATCATTGATGAAGTCACTCCAAAGTCATTAGCTCGACTTATTGACGAAAAGCCAAATTTAGCCGTTCTCTTTTGTATAACATTTTACACGTTTAAATTAAAAACTTCGAATTGAAACGTTTTCTTTATGTTGCAGATGACAACGATGATAAGGAAAGTCAGCGAGTGCTACAAGATTTGGAGACGATTGATGATGACTGTGACAAAAAAGGAATTCATTTCGTAAAAATTGACAGTGAACAAACTGCCAAGGAATATGGCATTGACACAATTCCAGCTTTAGTATATTTTGAAAATGAAATCCCTAATTTATACGAAGGTAAATGCCTTGTATCTGTCGAACTACTTAACAACAATGTTACAGCTGATTGTACAGTCAATACTTATTGATTTTTTTTTTCAATTTTAATAGGTGATTTAAGCGATGAAGCTGCTGTTCTTGAATGGCTGGTTTATCAGTTAACTTCTGATGAAATTGAAGATGTGACTGATGAAATGTTGGACAAGTTAATTGCTGATAGTAAACAGTTGGCTGTTCTTTTCTGTACGTATTTCGTCAATCATTTCGAACAAATATAACTGACTTTGTTGTTTTTAGATGATAAAGATGATCGAAAGAGCGAAAAAGTACTGATCGAACTTGAAAATATTGACGATGATTGCGATAAACATGGAATTCCCTTTGTAAAAATTGACAATGATGAAGAAGCAAAAGAATATGGCATTGACAATCTTCCAGCACTTGTTTATTTTGAAAATCAAATTCCAAGCGTGTATGATGGAGACTTAACAGATGAAGATTCGGTTTTAAAATGGCTGATATTGCAAGTTTCCAGTGATGAAATTGAAGATATTACTGATCGGATATTGGAGCAGCTAATCGATAAATCAAAACATCTGGCTGTTTTATTTTGTAAAATATACTTATTTTCTTTTTTTTTGTATTAATCGCTTTAAAACAGTTATTTAATGATTTTTATTGAATTATTAGATGGTAAGAAGGATAAGAAAAGCAAAGAAGTGTTGGCTGAACTGGAGAATATTGACGACGACTGTGATAAACATGGAATTAACTTCGTAAAAATTGATGACGATGCTGTGGCAAAGGAATATGGCATAGATACGATTCCATCGATCGTTTACTTTGAAAATGAGATTCCTAGTCTTTATGATGGTCTGTTTTGCATTTTATATGGGATAATGGGATACTGAATATTTACTAATAAGTATTACTTCTCATTGTGAAGGCGATTTAAAAAATGAAGAGCAAGTGCTGGAGTGGTTAGTTCGTCAAGTGGAATCTGATGAAATTGAAGACGTGACCGATGAAATGTTGGACAAGTTAATTAAAAAGTCTTCAAATTTAGCAGTCCTATTTTGTAAATTTTATAATTGATTAAATTTTATTGCCATTGGAAGTAATCATGTTAGTTAAGTTGGCTGTTTAAATTTGTTTGTTAGATGACAAGGGTGACAAAATGAGTGAACGGGTACTGAAAGAACTTGAAGAAATTGATGATGATTGTGACAAAAATGGCATCCAATTTGTAAAAATTGACAATGAAGATGTGATGAAAGAATTTGGCATTGATTCCGTGCCTACCATGGTTTATTACGAAGAAGGAATTCCCAGTGTATACGAAGGTGATCTGACCAGTGAGAATGAAGTTCTTGAATGGTTGATCCATCAGAAAAATGAAGCAACAATTGAAGAAGTTACAGACGAAATGCTGGACGATTTGGTTGCCGACAATGAATATGTTGCTGTTTTTTTCAGTAAGTTTAAAATCAGTCGGTACATGGTACACTTAAAAAGTATAAATCAATTAAATTTTAACGTATTTGCTAATAGCTGGACCAAATTGTAAAGAATGTGATAATGTGCTCAAGGAATTGGAAAATATCGATGATGACACGGACGCGCACGGAATGCATTTTTTGACTACTGAAGATACCGGTTTCGCAAAGAAAAATGGAATTAAAAATTTTCCGTCGCTAGTACTGTTTAGAAACGGACAACCACTTACATACTCTGGTATTATATTAATTAAGGATCCATAAAGATTTGATTGATTATGTCAAAATCTTTATGGGTTCTTTTTTTCAAAGATGAGTTGTATTTTATATGGATATTTTTTTTAATAAAGGTGATATAAAGGACGAAGATAAAGTATTAGCTTGGTTGACGGACGATGACACTTACGAAATACCTGATCAAATTGAAGAAGTAAACAGCAAAATGTTAGGAAGGTTATTGGAAACATCTGAGTATTTGGCTGTATTTTTCTGTGAGCTTATTACGTGTGTTAAATATAACAAAATCTATCAATAATGTAAAATATTTTTCATTTGTTATATAGACGATGAAAATTGTAAGAAATGTGATAAAATATTAGCAGAATTGGAGCATATTGACGATGATGCCGATCAACACGAAATCGATTTTGTGAAAATTTCGGACCCAGGCATTGCAAAAGAATATGGGTTACATTCGCTACCAGCTCTTGTATTTTATCGTAATAAATTTCCACAAATATACGACGGTAAGGTGGTTTACAACGTTGGAATGGTTAAAATCTAATGGAAAAATGTTGACAGGTGATTTGAACGATGAAGATAAAGTTTTAGAGTGGCTAATTTCTTACAAAGACTCGCCTACCGATGTCATTGAGCTTGTTGATCGAAAGATGTTGGAAATGCTTCTGGAAGATGCTGAAAATTTAGCTGTTTTCTTTTGTAAAAATTGAACATTTAAATTTATGGCTTTTAGTGTTAAATTGTGAAAATGTTTACGTATTTTTAGTTGAAGAAAATTGTGAAGGCTGCGATCAAACTTTACAGGAGCTGGAAAATATCGATGATGATACTGATAGACATGGAATTCATTTTGTAAAAATTAATGATGTGGACTTTGCTAAAGGTTTAGGTGTAACCTCATTTCCTTCGTTGGTTTATTTTGAAGATAGAAACCCCAGCATTTATCACGGTATGTTTTTCTATCTTTTGTACCTGTACATAATTGTTTACAGTTGCCCTTATTGTGTCCGTAACAATGGAAGACCCAGTTTGTTTCTTGTGGTCAGTTTATTTGTGTTTGTAAAATTTAGGTGATTTGAATTTACATCAAAATGTGCTAAAGTGGTTGCTTCGTAGAAAGTTGAAAAGCGAATTGGCGAGAAATAAATCCAAGCTAGAGGATTCGAAGGAGGCGAGAACTAGAAAAATACAAAAGAAATTAAAGAAAGGTGTTTGTATTGATTATAAACGGCTTTGTAACATGCATAACAAACTTCTGCTTCTGGAACATCAGTTTCTCTATTCTATTTAAAAAATCTACAGTTCATCATCTTTTTCTCCTAGTACCATACTCTTAATACAGTATTACTAACGTTTTGATAAGTGCACTTAAATTTGTACGGCAATTCATATTAGTCAATAGTTACATTAATATAGTTTACATTAAGCAAACTCTTAGCTAAATAACATAACTAACTTTATTTAGAAATTTTTTATGCTATAAATATATTTAAAGAATTTGGTAACTATTGGTGAAGAATTGGTGATTATAATCGTAAATTACTTATCTAAATCTGCTGGAGGTATTTGAATTGAATTGTGGCAAGTTTTAAACTAAATTCAATATTATTATGGCTTATCAATTTTTGCGAGTTAATACATACACTATACAGTACAGCATTATTCGTTATGTTCAGAATATACAGTACCAGGTGATTTTCTAACTTATAGCGCTAATAAAGAAATAAGGCTAAATACTATCAGTTGAAGAAATCACTCGATATGCGTTTGCTGATGTGACACTATAATAATAAACATATTGATAATTCTTTTTCATAAATTTATTCCAAGGTAATACACTATTTGACTTTTAGGTACAGTGTTAAACATTTGTTTAAATATTTGTATTTGAACAGAACATATCGGCTAGGTTTTTTTTGTGGAAAACTATTAAGTACTGTACTTTTGTTGTGCACTTTCAATCTTTTCAATTGTTTAATGGTTCTATCACTTTTATAACTTTAACTGTTGTACACTTGTGGCTATTGTTTTTAATGGTGTTTCCTAATGTTTAATGTTTGTTCTTGTTTGACTTTCTATATATAATGAACCTTATACATATTAAATTAATATTTTAAAATTTATGCTTGTAGGTGATCTTGGTAAAGAAGAAGATGTCCTCGATTGGTTAGTGAAACAAAAGACTGAAGATACTATTGAAAATGTTAATCGTGAAATGCTCAACAATTTAGTGGAAGAGAAAGACTATTTGGCAGTGTTTTTCTGTAATTTGTTTTCTTATCGATATAACTGCAAATGTTGACCCTGTCATTTTGTTATTTAGATTTGGACAATAACGCTGATTGCGAAATTGTATCAAAGCATTTGGAACTAATTGATGATGACTGCAGCGAATTTGGAATTGAACTAGTAAAGATGAATGATCCTTTGATAGCTAAAAAATACGGAATACGAAATCCTCCAGGGCTGATATTTTTCCGTAAAGGAAAACACGTTCAATTTAAGGGAGATTTAGAAGATGAAGAAGAAGTTCTAGATTGGCTAACTGACCCAGACAATTTGGAACTGCATGATAAAATTGAAAAAGTGAATCGAAGAATGTTTGAAAAAATGAAGCAAAGATCGGAATACCTCACTGTTATTTTCTGTAATATATCGCCAACTTTATTTTTAATTTAGTTATTTAATAAATTATTTCAATTTTAGACAATGACGCAACATGTAAACAATGTTCAAAGGTCTTAGAAGAACTGGAAAATATCGACGATGAAGCCGATTCCTTGGGAATTGATTTTGTTAAAATTGATGATATGCAACTTGCCAAAGAATATGGTGTTTTTGCTATACCTGCATTGTTGTTTATCAAGAAAAATGCAGATCCAGTCATTTATGCTGGTATTTAAATGTTTATTTTATCATTGGGAACGAAGTTTTAATTACTTAAATCATATGTAGGTGATTTGAAAAATGAAGAAAAAATTTTGGATTGGCTGATTTCACAAAAAGATCCACTGGGCGATGTCATAGAAGAAGTAGCGGATGAAGTATTACAAGATAAGATCTCAAATGCAGATCACATAGCAGTTCTTTTTTGTACATTTCTTGAAATTAGTTTTTTGTACTTGGTAAAAACATAATTGAGTAATGTTTGTTTTAGACAAACGTAGTGATTGCGATGACTGTGAACAAATTTTGGCTGAACTTGAAAATATAGACGGTGATACTGACCGACATGGAATTCAATTTGTCAAAACTCAAGATCTGAATGTTGCTGAACAGTTTGGCATTAAAGAATTCCCATCATTGATTTATTTTGAAAAGCAAATTCCCAATTTCTACGAAGGTAACATTCTTATTATCTCTTTATTATATTATTTGGCACGACTTATGTATTGTCTAATTTTTTCCCAGGCGATTTATTAGCCGAAGAAGAAGTTCTTGCATGGCTCATTCACCAAAGAAATGAAGATACAATTGAAACCGTAAATAAAGATTTACTAGAGCACATGATTGCTGAAACTCAGTATTTAGCTGTTTTTTTCTGTAAGTATATATATACTGTACAAACATAATTGATTTTTCTTTGTTTTTAACAGCAAAATCTTTAAAAATGTTTAGACAAACCAAACTGTAAAGCATGTGATCAGGCTTTGCTTGAATTGGAAAATATAGACGACGACACTGATAATTATGGCATTCATATGGTGAAAATTCACGATGGACAATTGGCTAAACGATATGGCATCAGGACATATCCAGCTCTTGTATATTTTCGCAATGGAAATCCTCTTATATACGATGGTAAATTAGTACTAGAGTACAATATCAATTAGTGCATCGAAATTAAAAAGTTTAACGGTTATTTGTTTAGGTGACATTAAGAAAGAAGAAGCTGTGTTAGAATGGTTAAAAGACGATGATAACCGTGAACTACCTGAAGAAATTGAAGCTGTAAATCGACGCATGCTTGAGAAACTTATGGACGAATCACCATTTTTGGCAGTCTTCTTCTGTAAATGAAAACTATTGGCCGATGATTACATTAACATCGTTTTTCATTAAGGTTTTTTTTACTTTATGTAATCGCAGATGACCGAGATTGTCATGACTGTGCAGCTGCTTTAGCTGAGTTGGAGAATATCGACGATGAGGCTGACGTTTATGGCATTGACTTTGTAAAGATTAATGATCCTGATACTGCTCGAGAATATAATGTTCTCAACTTCCCAGCACTTGTTTTCTTCAGAAAGAAGGAACCAGTTATTTATGATGGTACTGTATTTGTTTATAAATGAGTTTTTAAGTATGTTTTTAAAGTTAGGTTTAACTGATTTTCTTTTGTTTCAGGAGACATAATGGATGAAGAGAAAGTTCTAAGTTGGTTAACGAGCCAAGATGTATTTGAAATTAAAGATGAGATCGAGGAAGTTAATAAAAAAATGTTAGATAAAGTTCTTGATGAAAATGATTTTGTTGCTGTTTATTTCTGTAAGCTTTTTCTTTATTCAGAATTTCACGTAGAATTGACTAAACTTGTTTTGCGTTTTAGATGAAGATGACTGTCCCAAATGCGACGAAGTTTTGGAAGAGTTAGAGAATATAGATGATGAAGCGGACAACTTAGATATTGCTTTTGTGAAAATTAAAGATTCTAGATATGCTAGAAAATATGGTATTAACCATCTTCCAGCATTGGTTTACTTCAGGAGAAAATTCCCGTCAATATATAGAGGTATTGGTTTCAATTTCAATAAACACCGTTTGATTAAATGGGTATTTTTTGGTATCATAGGTGATTTAATGGCAGAAGATGAAGTTTTGGAATGGCTTCAGAAGAACAGGTATAGATCACCCGAATTAAATCTGTTTATGTATGCATTGGGTGCCATCACAACCGCTTTTGTTGGATATACGCTGTTTCTTATGTTTTGCTTCAAGAAGGAACAGCATGTCAAAACACAGTGACATCTTTTTCTATTTTTAGGGGCCATGCACACCAAAAATAATTTGTTATTTGTTGTCATCTTCATCAGTAATTGTATATCACAGTCATTTAATTGAAAATGGTGATGATTGAGAATGGTGGCGATGAAATTGAATCAAAAATGGAAAGGTAGTATAATATAACTCATGATAAATAGCGTTTTTTGTAAATATAAACATCATAAATGGAATCCATTCTACTGCTCAATAGGGAGTTTCTCTTATAATTCTTTTTATGGAAAATTTTGTGAATTTGCATTATTGTCTTGTCTTTCATTTTTCTCTATGTGCGTGTGATTTCAAAATTTTCAAAAAATTTCAGGCTATTGCGCTGAAAATATAGTTCCTTGATTTTAAAGTCATTGAGGGAAAATTAAAATGATTTGGCACTTTCAGGTTTCAATATTCTAATACTTTACTGTCAAAATATTCGGGTTTAAAACTTTAGAAGTTGGTCAAAACTTAAATTATTTAGTTACAAACCAAATATTTATTCAATAAGGTTACTGTAAAATACGCAAATAATTGATCATGTCATGTGAAATCATTGTAAATTTAACAGTAAATATTTATTTGCTTAAATTTTGAATCGGTTAAAGTTTATGAATCCCTCAGTTTGTTGTTTATAAAAATAAATAAATAAAATGGTTTGCGAAAGGATTGTTACTTTATAAATGACTCAAAATTATTTTTAAAAAAACTCGTTTTCAGTTTTTCTAAAATAACTGGCTTACTCAAGCAAGTTTTTCTTATAACAATGATTGACACAGCAATCGATTTATTATAATAATTACTGTCAATTTTGTACTTTGTAATTTATAAGATACCAGGAAAAGTTAGTGGTATAATAGGTTGCAGTAGTACGATGTTGTCGTGTTTCTTGATCTACCGTGTTTTAAATTTTATAGGAACACCAGTTCGTAGTACAGTTTCATTTCCAAGACAGTTACAGTACGTGCTTAACTTCTGAAGTATCGATCCATCTCGGCGTGTTCGTTTTTTGAAAGAATTCAAATGTATTATAACTACGGACGCTTAAGGTAATAACATAATTATATTATGTTACTTTAGTAAGTACTGTAATCAAACATTCAGTATAATTATCTTTGGATGAAAATGAATTCAAAATAGCCAACAGTTTTTGCGTTTATTTCTTTTTATTGGAATATTGCACGAATGAGAATATCAGACAATATTAATGTTTACCGTTAATATTTATGAATTAATAATAAGCATTTATACAATACAGTATTATATTATTGACAAACGGCCATAGCAAATGTGAGCGTCAAATCGGGTAAACCAAATAATGATAAAATCGGTCCTGCTAACTCAGTGACGGCTAATCATTGATAAAAAAATTGAGGATTTTGTTGAAATTGTGCAATTATTGTGATTTTGTTAATTTGATATCAATTAAGACTTACCTAAAGAAATTCGAAGAAAGCATAAAGCTTGTCCAAGTTGTGAGCCACTGTTTACAATTATCTGTAAGAACGTTGCCACTACAAATAGATCTCATTAATAGTTATAAACTATAGTCATTAAGTAAAATCATTTACCAGTTTCAAAATTTTGTTTCATGTTTGGAGGAGTAAACCAACAAGAGACGTTTTTAACGCAGTTTATCATATTATCAATAGCCTTACTAATATTAACTGCATTTTGTTCTATGGTTATTGCAGTTTGGTTGATGATTTCACCAGTTTTATTTGGGTTAAGAATCGAATTGCAGTCTGGGAATTGAACATCCAAACTTTTGACAATAGTTTGTGATACACTATCAAGAGCAGCTGTAACGAATACATTCACGTTTTAACTTTTAGTAAACATAAACACTGTACAGTATTTTAGTTTTTAACATACGCCGTAGACATGGAAGTGCGCAACCAAAAGTTCCAACTGAGAAAGAGAGTTGCTGGACAGCAGCGATAACTAAAATGTGTTAATTATGCGATATTAATTTTAACTTAATTTCATAATAAAGTAAAAGTAAAATTTTCATTACAATCTTTGAAGAGCATTTTAAAGTTTGGATCGGTAGTGCTAAAGTTTAGATTGCCACTGATTTGTCGAGCTTCTCTAAGTATTTCTAAATAAGGAAAGTTACATACTGTAAGTTTCAACACAACAAATAATTTTCTACAAATAAACATTTTTGTTAGTCTAACTACCTGAATTAGAAAAGTCGAATGACTCAGTCTAGAATATAATGTTTTAGATTATTTCAAAAAAATGTTAAATATACGGTATATTAATTAATATAATTACCTTTGGTATTGCATTACTTGTCGCGAAGAGCAAGACAGTGGCCAGAAATGTGCCCATAAACATTTTTATATTTTTGAGAGTGTCAAAAAATATTTAATATAATAAAAGCTAAGAGAATGAGGATTCTCAAATGTTTCTACGTTGTAACTTTAGTTAACACGAAAATCGATCGAGTGTGCTTTAGTAGTCCCTGAACGGAATATTTATATAAAAACCAAGAACACAATTAATTCAGATACATTTGTTATTTATTTGTTCTAAGTCTATTTCAGTGCATTTAACGTGCAATTGACGTAAAAAGTAGATAACGGAATACAAGTACAGTATGTTTCGGTGAAAAACCGATTCAAACCATAACTTAATGTTTACGTCAGATTTAATGGTAAAACATGCTATGATATTTTTGACAGATTCAATATAATTGCTATCACGTATAAAATATACCCTGGAATTTGTGAACACAGTTGCGTGATATACTGTACTGCACAGTAAAATATGTGGATTTTTTGGAATTCTCATAATCGATCAATGTTTGCAGACATTTTTTTAGTATTGATTATACGGAAGTTTTAGCAATCCGATTTTTAACTCTCGATATTGTTAATACTGTATAAAAAACGTTAAAGAGTTCAACTTTACAACAGAAAATATTTAGCGATATTAAATTTTCTTGCAGTTTTAAAGACAAGACAATTGTCTAAAATTCAAGAAATTAAACTCCAAAATTATTTTTGGGACTAAAAACTTATTTAAAGTATGTTTAAACATCAAAAATATACGTTATTATTTGGATTCGTGTATTACAATTAGAGAACTCTTAAACGCCGGCCTAATTTTTAATGCAGTCGTGACCGATATTGTCCAACACCATTCCGACTACATTTTAATTAGAAAAATGATATGTTTGCATGAGCTATTGATTATTAGTTTTTTCCAAGTAAATACGGATTACTGAAAATTTAGTTGACATCATTAAATACACGTGTTCGATGGTCACGTAGTCAACTTGTCATTATCGCTACAAAATATGTTGATGTTCATGTGTGTACGTCAATTTGGTTACGCTAAAATACAGCACATGTGTTAACAAAATCCACAAGGTTAAAAAAAATGTAAATATAAATAAAATGATAAATTCTTGCAGTTAATACTGCATCATAATGCATGTGAATTGAAAGTTTATTTTAAGAATTTTTTCTAAGCACTGTTTAATGTTCATAGAAATATCAAAATGCAGGACTAGCAAAACGCAAGGTAGCAATTCATTATAAATAGTATACTCATAATTATTTAACACATAATTAACACATTTATTGACTGGTATTTGTTAGTTTTATTACTACATTGTTTAACTTTTTTTTTAGTTTTATCATTTTTCTTTGGCTTTTTGGAAAAGGTTTTATGCATCTTCAAATTTACATTAGTGATAAACATGACCTTATTTTCAATTTTAAACAATTACATTACATGTAAATATCGAGTTTCGTATAATTACACTGTAAATTTAGCAATTTATTGACATAATTGCCATATTTAATTTACGTAAAAATTATTAGACGACTTGAAAATAGCATTTTTGTTTGTTATAAATTTATAACATTCAAACTGTTTTAATATTTTAATTTTAGAACTTTGTACTTTAAACGGTTTAATATTATAATTTAAAAACATTTCTTTAATTTAATCAATCGTAACTTACATACCGTATTATGTTATAAAAGGTATTTTGATTTTAATTGAATAATTTACAAATACATTTTTTTGCATTGTGCATTTATTTTAAACAAAATTGATCGTGCATCGACTCTATTGACTATAGTGTGCATGAATAAATAACACGGAGTATAACTTTCTGGTGTATTAATGACATTGTTGGTATGTGATTTAAAATTAAAAGCAGATAAATTGTTTTAGAGGTTAATAACTTGCGAATTTTTTTTATTTTTGTAAAAGCAAAACCTGTCCACATTATTCATCTATTAAACTGTTTGCTGTTTTTATTTTTTAAGTATACGAGTTGACAAAGACTTTTATAAGTTAGTTAAAATGTATTTTAACTTGTAAAATAATTTAATATATTATACTACAGTATAGATAAATCTGCAGTGGAGTTTCGAGCTCTAAGGTTACTGTCATATAAACTGGCTACACTGGCTAAAATCTGATTAAACCACATTTTAGCATCTTTAAACTTGATTTTTGTTTTAAGAAATTGCATTTCAAGTTTTTCGTTTGCATTTTATTTTTTGTTGCTAACCGCCAACAACGTTGTCTTCTAACAGAAATATCTGATGAAACGACTTCACGTGAATTTTGTCAGCATTAACGATCATTACATATAATTTGCTAAAGGTTCATAATGTCTTTTACTGTCTTACACTTATAAAATCAATGAAATTCTTTATTAATTGGGTGTTGACTTTAATTCAAGGAACAATTAATTCATTATAGGGTGATATACAGCTCTTAGGAAAAGTAAACAGTGAAATACTGCATTATAGTTAAATCTACTTGAAAGTCGTTAAAAGAATTTAACAAAGATTATTTTTAAAACAGGTTTTACCACTCGTAATTAATATCCAAACGGCTTATTCGCAATTAATTTATATCCTTCTCAATGAATACTAAATAAACGTTCAAATGACGGGAAATATTTATTTCGACATTTAATTGTAAAATTTCATTAAAAAAAAAAGTTAAATAATAAAAAATGACCTTCAGCTCTTCCTATTAAATGATTGTTTTGTTATTTAATTTCTTTCCTCGTCTATCTACAGTATCTGAAATCTCGGTTAGCAAACAAAGCCTTGTTAAATGTATGCGTCACTCAATGCATTGGGTATTCCAACTGACATCTGAGTGCTAACGACTTGTTCCGTTTAAACTTTTTTTTGTTGCTCCGTATAAATAACGAGCAGTATCTTGAAAGTAGCATCAAACGTTCTTAGCTTTCACTTAGAGCATCATGTTCACCTTGATTTTGGTTTCGTGTCTTTTGAGCGGTTATGCTGTTAGTGCAGCTGACCCAAAGGATGGATTAGGATGCAAAACTCAGGGAGAGTTCACATTCTGTGAAGGAACCAGTCCATCTTATAAAAATCAAGCGTTAGTCTAAAGATTATTAATTATTCTGCAGTTTTAAGTTATTAATTCGAAATTTTGTGATTTCTTAATTTTAGTGATGAAACTCAGCTGAGTACAAGAAGTCATGATTTGCTTAATAAGCAATACGGAATGAAAGAACGTGTATCATGTGATCCTGCTCTGTAAGTTATAGTTTGATATTAGTTATAATAATATAAAATAAAATGATAATTATAGTTTACTTGGTTACAAGTACATGTATGGTTAATTTTGTATTTAGAATCATTTTAAATTTTTTAAGCAAGTTACAAAAAGTAAAAATGGTCGCGTATTTCTAATACATGAGTGACATCTGTAATGGAATTTTGTGTCATTGAGTAGTTTATAAAACTCCCACGATCTAATTATTGTATTATTAATTGGTATTTCTAAACGACCAGTAATTCCTAGAAACAACTACGTGATTGTCACTATGATATTATATACATACCGGGTAATAATGTTGTTTTCAAGAGTACACATCATTAAATTATTGAAAAAAAATTATTGTAAAACTTTTGTAGGTTACAATTTCACAATTTGAATCACTTAACATTATGCTTTCAGTTTTAACATGTAATCATAAATAAGATATGAAGTCATAAAATACAATATAAGAAACGTGCTTAGAGAGTTTGAATAATTTAAAGATTTCATAATTTAATATAGACAAGGGCATCATAATTAAATGCATTTACATGTTTTTAATTTTTATTAATTGAAGCATTATCGTAGCATCAAGGTTAACTAATATTTTAAATTAAGAAAGTAATCGAATTTTACTCAAAAACGTGTTCAGAGAACATACTTTATAAACTGATTTTTTTATCTGTGTACAGTAATTGGGAAGCTCGTTTCAAAATTTAGCATCTACTTGCAAATATTTAAGCTACAGTATATATAGTATTATTAAGCTGCAACTTAAGCCGAATAAATAATTGACATTATTGTGTTTGGTGCTTGCGCCATTGTTTAATGCACGCAACAAACATAAACTCATTATTACGATGATGGTATTTATTGCTAACAAAAAATAAACATTACACTCAATGTCATTTAGTACTGTACAATAATACCAATTGACAATTATTGTAGAACGGAGAGTAGAATTCTAATATACTGTAAATTATTATTTTGCAGTAATACTAAGTGCCAACAAGTGAACTCTGCCGTAATACCGACATATTTAGTCAATGGCAACAACCAACCAAGATACATTCTTCAAGATGGAGCATTTCAACAAATCGTTCAGATTGCAGTTTGCTCGTATGTCATTTTTATTGGTTTTAATGGACTGTTGTGTTTATGCAACATTTGATTTTTATAGTGGAAAAGTTTGTGGACAATATGGATTCTGCCAACAAGATTATATAAATGTCCAGTTGCTTAGTTGGGATCCATTTGCAGCTCATCCTGATTTATTGGTTGATTCTTTCCGTATACCTTCATGTTGTAAATGCAAACGAGGTGGTTATGGCGGATCATGGAATTAAAAATAATAAGAAATATACATTTTTTGCAATATGTGGTTTGGGTTCTTAGTTGAAATAATGGTTAAAATTTATGGAAAAAGTTTTCAAATTTAAAACGGCAATAAAATTTTTATCAAATTCAGTCATTTTTTTCACTGCAAACAAAAACGAATTGCTTTTACAAATTGGGAATGAGATTACATTGGATATTATTAAATCATCCTTGTGAAAGTAATTACATTTTCGATCATCATGTTTCTATATATCAGCTGAAAATTAACATATGGAAGATATGAGCGGATATAACGTGAAATGGTGCTAAAAATCTATTTTTGCTATAATTATTATTGGTAGTATATCTCTAGTATTTCTTGAGTTTAGGTCGATTTGTTTTTACCATTTTAGCTTAGTTACTGATATGTAAATTTTACACGTAAGCCAAATTTACACTGAAACGATTTAAAATCCCGAAAAACAATAGAAAAGCTAACATTTTGGCAGATATAAATTTCTAGCACTACTGTATAAGGAATTAAGTTTAAGCTAATAGCATTGGAGATTTTAGAAGAATTATTCAGCTAAAATTATTCAGATTTTAGTGAAATTTCTGGAAGTTGAAATGATTTACTTTCTACGTTTTCATCTATTTCAGAAGAAATCCCAAACGAATCAATCGTCTTTTGAATTGCGTATTTTTTTTAACATATTTTTAAAAGAAATAAAAGTTTCGAAAAGCGTTACTTTTCATTATTAGCTGCTGTTTTTGTTCACCATTCACATTTTTATAATTTTAGATTTTTAAGGAGTTTTATTATCATTAAATGACGCTCCATAATAAGTTAGTTAAATCATTGATCCTAACATTTAATTTACTGTAACTTTTCAAAAAAAAATAAAAAAAAAATTAAACTTATAACGTGTTTGATTCAGTTTATTTTGATATCTTATACGTGATACAAGAACGACATTGTAATCGAATTATTTTGGCAGGAAAGGCTTTTAGTTTAGTGTGGCTTTATCAT